>JAHRHZ010000267.1:20270070-20298969 GCA_024137785.1 Ginglymostoma cirratum
GACGTCAAGTTTTCCTGCTCCTACGATGCTGCTTGACCTGCTGTGTTCATCCAGCCCCATGCTTGTTATCTCGGATTCTCCAGCATCTGCAGTACCTTTTAGCTCTTTCTTCATGGCTTGCATAGGAAACCTGAAAATGATCAGTTTTGAAAGAGTAGAAAAAGAAATCTAATGAAAGAGGTATTATTTTCAAAAAGAAAGACATTGAAAGAAATTTACAGAATTTGTTTAAAGCAGATGTGACAATTAATAGCATTCTAAAAAAGAATTTGATAAATACTTGAAGAAAAGAATTTATGGACCTATATGGATCAGCTGGGCTGCTCTCCAAAGGCTTGATATAGCAGAGTGTAATTCCATAAACTATTGAATGATACAGATTTTTTGACTTCCAGAAACATTTGATGATACGCCTCAGCAGAAAACTCCCTCTAATTGAAAATTCTTTGGAGTAAGTTAAAAACTGGAGACAATTATACAAGAAAGAAAAGTCATCATTAATCACATCAGTTGAAACTGGGTAATAGAGTCTACTGGAATACAATGAAGCAAATTTGTGGACACAAAATACAACTGTCAATGATCTTAATGAAGGAATTAAAAACATTTACATTCTGTGACCAAGACCATCAATCTGTATTGGTCTATAGCCACTTGTGTTTATTTTGGACATCGAATGTATAAACCATCCCAGTGATTTCACAATAACATCATCAGGCAAAATTCAATGGGGATTGGGGAGGCAATGACCTAGTGGTTTTATTACTAGACTATTGATCCAGAGACCAAGGTAATTTTCTGGGGACCTGAGTTTGAATCTTGTCATGACAGATAATTCAATTTGAATCTTATAAAAGTCTGAAATTAAGAATATAATAATGGCCATGAAACTACCATCAATTTTTTTGGCAAGAAGAAACATCTGATTCACCGATGCCCTTTAGGAAAGGAAACTGCTATCCTTACCTGACCTGATCTACATATGACTCCAGACCCACAGCAATGTGGTTGACTCTTAACTGCCCTCTGGGCAATAAATGCTGGCCCAGTTCATCTTATGAATGAACTTTTTTAAAAATGAATCATATAAATAGACATTAGAAGACCAAACGCTTGGTCAAAGATATAGTTTTTAAGGGGAGTCTTCAAGAAAGGTAGAGAGGCAATGTTGTAGAGAAGAAAACCCAGAACTAAGGATGTAGGCTGCAATTGTAAAAAGCTCAAAATTGTGGTATGTTCAAATATCTTACAGCGTTGCAGTGCTGGGGGAGATTACAGAGGTAGGGTAAGTGAAAAACCATGGAAAGATTTGAAACCAAGGATGAGGATTTTTAGAAGTGTAGTTTGCTTAACTGGAAGCCAAAGTTGCTCACCATGCACAAGGGTGACAGGTATATGGTAAATTACAGCATTTCTGCAGGTAAATTTAAGCATTTCTACAAAATACAGCCATTAGAAAAGACAACCAGAATGCGGTCCTCAATGTTGCAAAATGACTCTCCAATCGAAATCAAAATTATAAACAATCTTGAAATGCAGTTGAATGTTTCACGACAAAGTCATGTCCCAGATTTGACAATGAAAATTTAACATATTATGCTACATAGATCTTATGAAATGCTGGAAATCTGAAATAAACAACAATAAAAATTGCTGGAGAAGTTCAGCAGTATGTTCTGAGGAAGGATCACTGAATTTGAAATGTTAATTCTGTTTTTTGCACCACGTGTTCTTCCAGACCTGCTCAGTTTCTCCAGCAATTTATGGATTTGATTTATGTTAGAAAGTGAAAGAGATCTATAAGCAAGTAAAAAGAAGTAGTATATATATTTTAAAATGTCACTGTTGCCTTACCAGACCTTGGGCTGCTCCTTCATTAGAGAGAGAGATGGTTAGAGGTGGTTAACCTTGAGGATCTATATGCCTGAAGTTAGGGGAGAGGTGAAGAAAGAGAGTCCTTCATGGTAACGTCAGCTAGTGTGGAATTGAATCTATGCAGTTGGTATTACTTTGGATTGCAAACCAGTTAACCAATGCCCATTATGTCATAGGCTGCTATCAATCAGACACAACTTGAACAATATAGTTAATTAACTGCCTGTGGCAGTGCTGTAGGCAAACTATTCTATAACAATAGAAGTGTTATGCAATATAATGGACATTGAATTGTCAAGGTCAGTGTGTTCTAGTGATGGAATACTTAAAATGTGATTTCTTTTATTTGAATACAAGCGTTTTTCGGACAAAAATTAGGAACAAACAGCTTTTATGTGAAAATGTATAAGATTGACCTTGATTGTCATTATGAAACTGTAAAGTTAAATGTTTAAATTTTATTGTATTTATACTTTTGAAAAGACCAAAGAAGTAGGTAAAAAAGTGTTGACAATTTTAGACTGGTAGATGTGCATTGATGGTGTGCTGAAATTGGTGACAGATCATAGGGTTTTACAATACGTGTTTTGGGGTTTAGGCATTCCGCGTGTGGCTGATAGATTGTTAGAGTTAGGGGTTGGTGGTACAGTTATTAGTATCGATGGTTGTAGTTAGGAGGGACAGGTGACCTTCTTTTTGGTGGAGTGGCCCTGAGAAAAGGTACTAGATTTGATGATGCATAAAGTGGCAAATTAACAATCCCATGGAAAGAAATATTTATACTGTATGGTGGAAACTTTATTAGCTTTTTATTTTTGTGTTTGTCCTCTCTGTCTTGCTAATCTTTCCTGTGTGTATTTCATCCTTTTTTGTGTGTGTATAAATGCCGTTATAACATATGGTTGGGCATTTCTCAGTCTTTCTCCCCTATCTCTGCTGATTGTTCTTTGTCTCTCTTGGCTTGGTCCTTCGGAATGCACCTTGAATACTCGGCACAAACTTCTCAAGTTACAGTCAAGGGCAGGAGCCTCATCCACCCTCGTCCATTATACACTGGCATTCAACATATGTGAGACTCTCCACCTTGTCAGGGCAAGTTGATTCCCATGGGGGAACTGCACCAGAAGTGGAAAGGTGCAGGCTTAAGTAGATGGGTTGACTAGGGACTTGAGGAGATGCAAAACCTTTAGGAAAGGAGTGTTTATGCTTAATTGTTCATCTACATTGAGGTTCGTCTCACTGTTTGAGGAAGCACCATCATTGCCTTCCATCATCCAATAAATAGCAAATGCACAATAGAAACCAAAATAGTTGTGACCATGTCCAAGCGGTGTGATAAATACTTTGTTCTGTGAGAAAGTAGGCTTTGATTTTGAGCTGAGGATCTTCAAAGGATAATACCATTAGGGGCACGTCATGCGCGAGCTGAAAGAGACCTGTGCAAACTTCCTGCCATGTGACCCTTAGTCAAGTGCCTACTCTGTGCCTTGGCCTAAGCATCCTTGACCATATTACGCAAGATAATGAATGAATTCCACTAATGCCCATACTGCAATGGCAATATTTGGATACCTTGAAATATGGAGCATACAGTTATCTGCCATTTACTGATTGCCTGCTTGTGGTTCGGGAGGTGCTGTCTTCACACTTTCAAACAACAGACATTATCTGGACATAAGGTGGGCCAGATTCAGTTCCCTTGAATTGGCAGTGGTGCCTAGACAGAGACTTGAATACTCAGTAGATGTTGAAAAGTCAGCATTTAATTATACATTTAATGACCTACTTATGATGACACATCACCGGTTCTATTAATGTGCCCTCAGAAGGTCTTATTTCTCCCCCTAGCACAATGACTCAGTTGAGCCCTGGGTTTCACTGCTGGGGGCAAGGGATCCTGCTCTACAGTCAAGCCATTAGCCTCTGAGGTCTGACCAGGCAAGGATCAGGCAGCATTTTGTCTGGATAGTGCAGATACACTGAGGTTCTCTGTTGAGTGAGTGCTTAGAGAGCAAGAGACCAGCCCTGAGACGCAGCCTGATCCAATCCATGAGCTGGGTGTCTGTCCAGGTGCAAAGTGTCAGTGTTGCTGTCTTTCAATGCTAGTTAACAATTCAACCCAAAACACAGGTCTCAAGGGGCCTGCAAGTGGGACTGAGACTTGACATCAGAGCATGAGGATTTGGCAATTATTGGATGTAAATGTTTGTGGGCTGTGGGTACCTATGTCTCATGTTCACGAATGGTGCCCTGAAATGCTGTCTTGGTGATTAACATGGAGGTCTTTTGCAGCGAGCAGAGAGCTGAAGTGGCCAGGCACTCACTCTGACTTCCATGCTTGAAAATTCCTGGCATTTAGTTTGATCTCAGCAGATGGTAGGATGTAAAGTTACATATTAATAAGGTGATATTTGCAGTTAATAGGGCATTAACAATCAATAATTCCCCTTAAAAGGCAACTTGCCAACGGCTAGCAAGAACCTCACCTCATTGCCTGGAACTTAGTTAAAAGATTGAGTGATTTGTTCTAAATGTCAAGAAAAGCTTTGCTCAACTTTAAGTGCAATTCACCAGATTTTTGGCCATTGTCCAAGTCACTCAAGCCCCGATACGATTCCATCCAAAGATATTATAGCAGGAATATTGGAAATATATCAAGGGGTAACAAACCAGTTCAATCCCTGCCCAATGAAAAGAAATGGTAAAGAATAAACACCATTCAGCTTATCAAATTGAATAAAGAAACGTAGATAGTTGAATTAAACAAAACTAGGATACAAGAACAAGTTACATTAACATTAGTTAATGAAAATATGAGCCAAACAGTTCAGGGAATAAACACTTCACATTTCCTATATATTAGCTTATTGAATAATTTGTTACCTCGCAAAGTAAACAATAATCTACTTGGGCAACAGGAAAAAAAACAAATCAAAAGACTCATCCACAAAAATATAACTGGGTCTGAATTAGAAAGAAGATATATCATAGACTGTGGTTGAATGTACTGCCATTCTGACTCTGTGGTGCTTTCGATGTTATCCATAGAATTTGTATTCAAGGCAAATGATACTATTTCAGTAAAGTAGGATTTACTAAACATTTTATTAGAGTTTTGTTGTTTTGATTTGCATAAGTACACACTTCAATAATTAACAAAACAAAGTTCATCATTACCCTATGGCAATTGCTGGGGAAGTGTATATAACAGCAGCATATCACTGGAGAATGACTCAGTGTCTGTCATTGTTTTTCAAAGACTATTTCCTGAAGGAACATTTTACTGAACGTAGATGTTCTGATTTGCATAAGTGCCTGTTTCCCTTATTTACCAACCAAAGTATTATATACTTCGGCCTGTGGTTTGAATAAGGCAAATATATGACAGTAAGTCTGTTTGACCATGAAAATTCTTACATCTTAATCGAATATTCATTTTCATTTGTTTCAGTTTTATATTTGTAGTTTCGAATGTAAGTATTTCAGTTGTCAGCATTTAGACGTCATCTTCTTGTAGCTTCTTTTGCTTTTACACCAATTCTTTTTAAATTGAACCATTTATTAAATAGAAATAAAGTACTTTAAGTCATTTTGCAATCAAGCTGTCACTGGGAGCGCTTTACATTATCGTAAACTAGCTAGATAAGTTGTCAGTTATAATTTGATAATATATCTGTCTTAACATTGATGTTTTATGCACTGTCACTTTGGATATAGATCAGTACATAGAGGAGTGATTTGAAGAATTTAAAAGCTTATATGATAATTCTCGCCTCTGTGAAAGAATTAGTGATGTTGACAGTAATGCATCATCATTTTGCAAAACTATGAACCTTGTAGATACTTAAGACAAAGCAGCAGGAGAATTATTTTTCCATATTCTACTATTAAGCAGCACCAACAGCCCGGAGGTTGAACAATGACTTAGATAAAAAAAGAAGATAATTTAATAGAGCCCTTCTGATATTTGACAAGATTCATTGGTTTGAAGTATTCCTACAATGTCACTCCACTTGATATGCATCTATTTTAGTCTTCAAGAAATATTTGTTAGTGTGTAGTTGTCTGTCAAAATCAATTAAATTGAAAGTTAATGAAAAGTAGAAAATAGAAATGTTCTCAGCTGTCACAAGCTGAAATATCTAGGGCTACACATCACTTTATTGAATCTTCTTTTATCTTGAAGCGCAGAAGCGTAATGGGGTTTCTATCCCTCTATAGCCTGAGGTGGAACTTCCTATGGGAGCGTAATTGGGAGCTTACATTTGAAATTAAACCCATGTGTGTGCCCATTTTGATGATGGCAATTCATGCTTGTATGTGCTGTCAATCAGATATTCCAGAAATTAGCATAAGCAATTTCACATCAGCTGCAATAATTCAGGCACAAAGAGGGGTCATGTATTCCAATTTTAAGAATGAAGTTATTGGAAGCTATGTAAGCATTATTTCTATGAACTAAGTGTGTAGTGCATTTTTAGAAACATGCATTTTTGGAAGCTTTCTAATGTCAAAGAGGATTAATACTGATACCTTGATTAAGGATTCCACACAAAAAAGTATAGTGAGGACTATACTCCATAAATGGTTTCACAAACAACCACAGACCACCAGAAAATTGACAATGTTTTCTGCTCCAGCAAAGATTCTGTATCCAAGCACATAGCTTGAAATTTACATGCGTATTCTTAATCTTGCATTTGTTATCTATGATCTGTTGAGGTATAGGAATCACAGTCAATCCACCCTCCCCAGGTTTAACACAGATCCTTTCAAGGTGTGTTTTCCATTTTTAAAGAAATAAGTGGTTCATTAGCAGTTGAAAAAAAGCACAAAGTACAAGATACACATTTAAATGGCCTTTAATAATTTCAAACAACTGGGCACATTTTCTATACATACTCTTCAGTTATGTTTTGTATCATCTTTTTGCACTAGCATTTTAAGAAATAAATTATTATCTCTTTAGTTACAGTGGAAGCCCCTTTGAGAATGGGTAACAGCATAATTTCATTCGACCCACTTAACAGTAGGGCAATAGCATCTGCATTGTTCAATATTTGTGTTCCTCAGCTTGTACTACATAAGTATGAGAGCAAGTAATTCAGCTCCTCAAACCTGCTAACTACATCAAATCATGTATCTCCCTGAACATCATTTTCCTCAATACTATTATTTTAAAAGAATCCGGTAATTTAATGAGCAAACTCGTCCGCATTTAGCCACTGATGGAATGGCAGAACCATTTGCATGTGGGGTATCTATGTTATAGTTAATAGGCTTTGCCGAGAATTTATCATTGGGTCACAGCGTAAATCGCAGACAATTATGTGTCAATTATGAAAAAAATAGACAAGAATTCCTCATTAATGGGATGATAACATTGATAACACTGTTTCACCGTTGCTTGGATTGTTTCAGTGGCAAGCACCTTAACAACACTGGTGTTGTGTGCATATGTGGCCTGCTAGGAACAAAGTTTTGTTCCAGGACACTGCTGATACTGGTAATGTCCTACCATGAGATTCTGCCAGGAAAACTGATGCTCTAACTGTAGACCTGTGGTGGGAACTGGGTCTCTGAGTCTATCCGTTCCATTGTGGTTAGAAGACTACTGATGGTGCTGGTTTAGTTCTCACTTCTCCTGGTGCTGTTAAGGCTGCTGGTGGTGTTCCTCATGCTGCTATTCAGTTAGGTAAGGCTGTGTAAACTGTTCACATGCCATAGTAACAGTTGTTTAAGCTGATATCTGCCAAAGAGTCAAAGCATTTTGTAAGAGAAGAGGAGATCTTGACAGCATTCTATCACCTGACCATAGCTGAAGATCTTCAATTTTGCCTTAAGGTCTTTCCAACCTGCAATCCTTCTCATTATGCAGTAATCTTGTTGTCTCTGGAGTTTTGCCAACAGGTTTTCTTGCTGATAAATCCAGAATTGAAACCCAAACTGTATTTAATTGCTAGTTTAAGTATCTTGCTTGGTTTTCTGACAGATTTAAGCTATTGTTTGTCATTCAGCACATGTGAAACCCATAAGGAGATAGATGATGTTGGAATCCCGAATATCTGCATGCACACACTCAAACCCACTTCCCTTGCACGGGAAATGTTCTTGCAATGGCTTGTCTTTTGTTGCAGGTAAATCCAGAAAAAAAAACAGAAATGGGGTCACTGACTTTGTTTCATAATCTGATCTACCTTTCTTATTTGTTCTTTATTGTTTGTGAATCCTTTGTAAAGCAATATACATTTTTCGGCTAGATTTAACTGCATAAAATAAGACAACATAAAATAAAGTCAACATATTGACTTTAAAATGTGGATTGAATTTCTTCTGCACAACCCATTCAATTGTTCCTCACTTTCAACCCTCACTTCAACTAGAGCTGCCTTTGTACAGAAAATTACTTTTATTATGCTGAAAACGGAAATAAATATATTAATGTCATTGCTGTAATATAGTTAAGTTGCATTAGCTGTAGCAAAATATTCAATTGCATACATGATATTTAGTCTGTTTTAAGGATATTGATTTGCTGCCGTATTTTTTCTGTATGGTAATAAGAACATAAGAACGTAAGAACATAAGAACTAGGAGCAGGAGTGGGCCATCTGGCCCCTTGAGCCTGTCCTTCCACTTACTAAGATCATGGCTGATCTTTGAGACTCAGCTCCACTTACCCGCCCACTCACCATAACCCTTAATTCCTTTACTGTTCAAAAATCTATCTAGCCTTGCCTTAAAAACATTCAGTGAGGTAGCTTCAACCACTTCACTGGGCAAAGAATTCCACAGATTCACAACCCTTTGGGTGAAGAAGTTCCTCCTAAGTACTATAGTCTGAAGTCATGTTGTAATTTTTAATCTTTTGCCTTGATTTGCTAAATCCATTAAATATGTTAAAATCTCTGTCCAGTATGTCAAAATAAATTATGTATCCTGCGGATAGGATTCCTCTAAGACATCACCCGTGCTATTAATCTGATGAAAATTGAGTCAGCTCATAATTTAGCAACTATACTGATATGTTTTCCAGTAATAGAGATTTGTCCAGTAGCCAGCTCACTTAATTTCTCAACAAGATTGGAAATCAATATTGATCATTGCTCAGGTGTAATCAGATGCACAATGTGTCAGTTTAAGAGACAAGCCGATTGGAAGAAAATTATGAAGTGCTTCTCAAGTATGTATTGCTTGCTATTAAACAGAAAGAGAACGTCTTCCAACTGTGGTTGCCAATGTGCGCTGTAATCAAAACCTGAGTTATCTCAGTGTTTGGATGTAGTACATAATTTTGAGCATCAACTGAAGCATAAATATAATCAGGCAGTCAAAGATTAGAGGGTATCATTATGAATGAACAAATGTCAGGACAGCCAGATGAATCACAATACAGTAGTCGGAAACTGAAACCATTTCTACCGTCATCATACACTATAAAAGGATGTCTGGGTGGTCAGGTTTAAGGAATTTTGGTATAAAATCTATATCATTAACATGAGAAGAGATCAGCATCACATGATAGCGTCCTTTCTGTTCTTACATCTATAAAAAGATTTCTCATAAGATTTCTGTATCACCTTGTGGAGAATTTACTGTAAAGACGTTTCTACCACTTTAGTTTCATTGCTTTCTCTGTTAACAGTTAGCATAAATATTCAAACTTTGTTTAACTGAAGCAAGGATAGTGCTGCAATTTGCTACATGAGATGCACCATAATTCTTTTGCCTATCGTCTCCATGCATTGCACTTCTTGATAAATCAGTGCTGTAAGCAGTTTCATGTTCTGTTTCAATGTAACCTACACATTATTGAGTCTTCTTAAGTAGAAGACAGAACCTTCACTTTAAAATAAATTTAGTGCAAAGGAACAAAAAAAAATTACAGGTTTTTATTTTTAATGTCATCAACAGGACTTTCTGACTAACTAGTATGCATTCTAGTATCATAACAAGAAATTTTAAAAATTGCTGTCTTAGTTAATCCTAATGAAACAATGAACTGTTTTGGACAATGTTGGCTACTGTATTACAGATTTACATGCTGCAAGTATTTAACTTAAAAATATCAGATGTAGTACGTTGAGAAATGTGAGTTGGAACAAAATGCCCAAAAGTTCGACAAACTAAACAGAACCATTAAACTCAAATAAACACAGCAGTGAAGTCAAAATACAATAAAACAGTTTTTGAGTGGTGATCTCCATGGCACCTCTGAAACTCTTTGCGGGATATTCATCTATCCATGTGTTTCTGGCATAACTATCTGTTTTCAGCTAGTTTTCTGTCTTCCTGCAGCATTGTGGGGTTACCATCGTTTTAATAAATAAGACTCCATAACGTTGCTATTCTATTTCCTAAAATTATGGAATGGGAAGTGGTGTTAGTGCTCAGTTATGTGTGGAATAGGATGTTATTGAAGAGTTTGGACGGTGAAAAGAGTTTGGGTGGAGTATTGTTTTGTGTGTGGAAGACCTACATTTTGATTAAGTGGTTAAGAGAAAAAGATACTTGAAATGGACTTGTTTACTGTTAACTGCTATAGCCAAATGAGGAGAAATTAATCACTCTCCTCTTATCAATCTTCCAACTGGATGTAACAAATATTTATGTTCTTTGCAGCACAAGGCTACACCTCTCTCCAGTTAAAATGGAATTGACTAATTTCTACTCTTGAAGAATGGAATCAGTTATAAGGTTTCCTTTTGTAGACTGCTGTGGTTCAAAAGAGATCACCATCACTTTCTCAAAGTCAACTCGGGATAAGCAATAAATAGTGATCTAGCCATCATTAGCTCCATCCCATGAGTGAATGAAATCAAAGAACAATTTTATTGTCTTCTAATTATGAGAGCAAATAACAAAGTTGCAATGTCAAGCACATATACACATACAAATTTGAATTGAAATACTGCCCAGTACACAAGGAAAATACAACAAATTATTTCTTTTGAGTGACAAAGTAGAAGGTTTTAACTTGAGAACACAGTTGTTTGATTACTGTCATAAATTGTGAGCAGTAGCAAATATTTCTGTTGTCCTTTTAGTTTTCAGTGTGCTGATGTTTCCTTTCAAGTCAACTTGTCACAGGCATTTTTCCTCCTCAAGAGACAAAGAGAGAGAGAGCTTTTTACCGATTGGGTTCAATTCTCCAGACAAAAATTTATCTTCCCATGCCATTCACAAGCAGCTGTTCGAAATACAAGCTCATGTTGTGTATTCCATCGGTGGAAGTGTTTTCTTTCTCTTTTAGGTTTGTTAATTACAGGTGCATTTTCTTCTTTAACAAGTGAATATTCATATTTAGGTAAAATACACAATGGAGTCCTTTTCGCCCCTGACTAAGTTCCCTGCAGCAATGTTGCCATCAGGTGGATATTCAGCTGCTACTGTATTTCTTTGTGGCTCTTCCACTGAGTGAGACTTCATTTATACTTGCTCATGCTATGTCTGAGAGCTCCTTTGGACTTCCTTTAGAGAGTTGACTGGCTCTGCTCTGTTATCTTTTATCACCTTTCCTGGCCCTTTCTCTCCTTTTTTTATTGGCCTAATACTGGGTGCTGTCTGGAATCTTTCAGACAATACAGGACTGACTTCAGTCCTGCTTAATTTACATGACCCTGCCTGATCCACTCCAAACCTCATGGATTCTATTGCTGCCTTTAGGGATTCCAAACCCTGCTTGGTTCACATCCTCCCTGCAGGTTCTTGCTGGCTTCTTCTTACTCTTCCAATCTCTTTGGAATGCCTTCTTCTAAAAGTGTTATATTTTTTATGCTGGCAGGTGTGTTCCTCAATAAAGTATCTTTTCCTGTCTTGGCAACCTTGGGGTTATTCCCCTTCTTACAATGCCCATGACAAGTTCACTCTTTGAGCCATCTTTACTCAGTAGCTCTTCTATAATCTTTCCCATGAACTCTTTTAAAAGCACATGGGAATTTAACTTGATTCCAGGTGGGAGATGTTTCAGTTCCCTACTGGTAAGGAATGTCAGTTCACAGTGCCTTGCAGAATGCTAATTTCTTTCTTTACCTGTTTAAAACAGTCAGTGGCTACCATTCCTTTGGACACAAACTCCTGTTAGGTATCGTGGTTAGTGGTCATGCCTAAGCAGAAGCTGATTACTTCTGAAGCTATAGATGTAGGCCCCGTGGACTGACTTTGTGTGGGACATCAGTGTCAACATTTTCTTTTCCATGACCTAACTTCCCACACTTGAGGCGGTCTACCTCTTGTTGCCCATCCTTTTTTTAAAAGTTGTGTGCAGTTTTGCATTCTCTGTCTGACCTCAATTTTTGTTCCAAATTGTGTCGGGAGTATACAAGCTCACCCTTATCTCGCTTTGATCTGTGAAAGTTTCCAGACCCAAGTCTAAGTTTATGGGTCTGTGAGTTAATTGATAGTTGTCAAACAGAACTATTGACTGTCTTGGGTTTTCTACCTACTGTTACTCTACATCGATCCAGATTGGAAAGAGTACAGCGTTTTTAAACTCCTTAAGGAGGATTACCTTACAAAGATAGTAAGAACTGCCAGCGCTGGAGTCTGAGATAACGCAGTGTGGAGCTGAAGGAACACAGCAGGCCAGACAGCATCAAAGGAGCAGGAAAGCTGACATTTGAGGTCAGGACCCTTCTTCAGAAGGAAGAAGAGTCCCAATCCAAAATGTCAGCTTTCCTGCTCCTCTGATGCTGCCTGGCCTGTTGTGTTCCTCCAGCTCCATGCAGTGTTATTATCTTACAGAGGTTGTCATAAATGGCCTCAAACATAAATGCATGTACTAAGCAGTCAAAAGCAGACTAGTTAAACCATCTTAATTCTAGGTATGGCTGTTGATCCATTTCCTGATAATATGAAATTTTTTGCTGGTATAGCTCT
Organism: Ginglymostoma cirratum; assembly: GCA_024137785.1. Classification (NCBI taxonomy): domain Eukaryota; kingdom Metazoa; phylum Chordata; class Chondrichthyes; order Orectolobiformes; family Ginglymostomatidae; genus Ginglymostoma; species Ginglymostoma cirratum. Next base: position 20,282,824 of record JAHRHZ010000267.1, read on the forward strand.
GGCACCAACAGGTACAGGCTCAGAAGCGCCCCAGTTACTGCATTGTAGTTGTTTCTACTCTCCTTAGGCCAGAGATTTTCCTGTCAGTTTATTAAGCAGCAGTGCTCATTGTTGTACAGTTACTTTAACTGTGGTGCTAACTGTTGGAAAGGGATAAAGAAAGTTGTATGAAAGTTAAGCATTAAATGGATGAGTCTGAATTTCTCAGCCCTTAAGTCTAAGTCAGAGGTGGTTCTCTCGCCAGAACATCTTCACTGTGCACATTGAAAATCCTCCCTTTCACTTCAACGTTCAGATTCAATTAACTCCCTTTATTTTACTTTTGGTGGAATTCTTTTGCTTCTTTCTGTACCTGCCTCTCTCTCTCGTTCTCTCTTTTCTTTTCCTTCTCTGAATTGTAGCATCAATCTTCACTGCTTTAATTTTAGTTTATCGATTTCAGTATCCTCAGTTTCCACCTCAAAATGTTTTCACACCCATTTTGCATTTTCTCTTTTTGTGATAGCTACCTGTCAGAATTCCACCTCAAAGTGCACAGCTCACCTCTTAAGCCTTCCTCGGACAGTGCATTTAACTTTTCATAAATTACCTTGTCCCGTTCTATTCATCAACAATACATGTGGTGTCTAAGTACATTAATGTTACAGACCTAAGAATTTTTTTTTTGTTTGTTTTTCTTTCCAAATAGGTTTTGAAGGAAAAGTATATTTCCCCGCACCAATTCTGTGTTAGCCTGTTGGAACTACCTTGGATTCTAATTTCCTAAATTTGTTATGACCCAGTGAGAAGGGATTAAAAGACTTCCTCTTTTCAACATGCTTGATTGGCTCCAAAATAGATTTACGTTCTTTTTATCATTGGACTATGTTTCTCTCCAATCAAAATATGAACTACTTTCCACTGTCGCCGTACAAAACCAGTTACAGCATTTTCTTTAGTGAAAGAACAAGCAATAGTATTATCTTCTAATCCTGAATGAAAATAGAAATACAATATCAAGCATACACCCATAGGTTCAATGTTAAAAGGGGATTGTGACTAGGACAAAAGGAAAATAAAAAAAAACACATAGTTTAACATCCTTAGGGTTTCCTGGAGGTGTAATCTTTAACCTGGGGCTATGTGTTAAATTAATCTCTTGCATCTCAGCAGTGATGAAACTTTTAGCTATCCTTTGAATTCTTGATGTGCTGGTGTTTCTTTTTAATTCATCTTTTCATTGGATGCATTTCCTCATTCAGAGACGCACAAAGAGGGAGAGTTTTCAAGCTGACATCAGTCCTCAAGGTAAAAATCCACACACCTCTTTCCTTGCTCAGGTTAACTTGTGTTTTGTGTATTCCATCTGTAGAACTTTTTTTTAAAAAAACCATTTCCAGCCGTCAAAATTCCAGATAGTAAAATCAGGTGATTGAATTCAACAATTGATACTCTATACTTCATCACCATGGTGACACAACCTTCTGATCATCTTCACACAAGCCTCCACCAAGCTAGAAAGGCACACCAGGATGTCTGCTGGTGTTGGTGATGACATTAGCAAGCTCCAATTAACTTACATTAATGAAAACCCACTTGAATTTCAATGAGTGGCTCAGTTCCCCATTCATGAGTCAAAAATGAGAGCTTTCATGTCGGTAAATATCCCAAGGTATTTTAACTTCACATCAGCAGCAGGTAAGGCCAACCTACCCACTTTGGAACTTTTTTTTTCATTTCTTATTTTGGCTTTCACATCTTCGGTCACATTCATGGTTGAGCGACGATTCCCAAGGACTAGAATTTCCTGGAATACCACAGGCTTAGCCTTGCACTACAAATAATACTGTTTGATGCTTCACATGTTGCATTGTCAGCTTGCACCAAAGTAACCTGCTGATGTAGAATGCACCCCAGTTAGCACTGTATGAGAGTGAGGGATCTCTGAAGCGGAGAAATTGACATCTTACCAAATCTGCATCAATAAACTAATAGAACAGATCAATATAGGCCAGAGGCATAGAATTCTGAATGCCAGAACATTTTCTTACATTGATCACGATAACTTGCAGAAAACGATTTTGCATTGCAATCATTTACCAGCTTGTAGCCAGCTTTTTGCAACATTCTTGCAGCACTGGCTTCACATCTGCTCTGAACTGTTGACTACGCTTCCCTGTTGTGTTCTGCAAGGGGAAGTTATTTTCAATTAGTTTCCGCTCCCACATTGGAGGTCCTTTATTATTGCACAGAAACCAAGAGAGACTGAATTAACTCTGCATCATCCACAGGGAAATGTGAGGATTGACAATAAACAAAAAATATATACATTACTGTAGATAGAAACCTGGGGGCTGTCTTCCAAATGAGAATATAAAATTGAGCTCTCCTTGTCTGTTCATATAAGCTAGGTTTTTGTGACAGTTGAAATGTTTTTAATGATAACAGTGTCTTTTATTTTCAATACTAGAATTTATTGAATGAACAGAACAGAAACAGATCATTCTGACCTACAGTTCTTTTATGTTGTGTGTGCTCCCCAAGACCCTCTGCTGACCTCTCTTCATCTGACTTGATCTAAAAATAACAACTTTTTGATAAAAGGCGCAGGATTATTTTTGGTTTATAATTATTTTAAGCAAAAAGTGAGCAGCTGGGAGCTTAACAAATTTATGCAATAATTATCTGTCTGGTATTTGAAGACTAGGTTAACACTCAAAAATGCTTACTGGCTATTTAAAATAGCAGTCAGGGAAAAGTCATAAGAACATGCTTAGCACTCTTCTGCTGTTAGCACCTACAATTTATAGACTTACTTTCTCACACGGTATAAACATTAAATGCTTGAAGTGCAAAGCATGCTGATCTGCCTTTAAATGTGAAAAATGCAGATTATTAGACCCCTCATTAGAACTCAACTCCCAGTCAAGCTTCAACGATATTGACTGATCATCTTCCTTTCTGACAACATTTAAAATTAAAAATGATTTATTTCAAATAGTTATACCAGCATACCCTTATTTCTGCTGACTTCTGAATTGTCCCAGGCTCCAGAACAAGAACTGATAATGAGAAGATTTTGATTTGTGAGCGTAAGAGTAAACTGCAGGGAGTAATTATTACAGCAACATTTTTAAAAGGCTTCAATGTGCAGATCAGGAAGTACTAGGAAATTGTATTAAAATTTCTACATTGCTGCATTCGTAGTTCAAAAGCGCTGCATTGGATGTAAAGCATTTTATGGAATCCAGTGGTTATAAAAAGCACTATATAAATGCAAGCCATTTCTGAATGTAAGCCATGACTCAGTTGATGCTGTATTTCAGATGAGACATTAAGCCAAAGCTTAGTTTACCTTACTGGGAGGATATAAAAGACCCCGTGAATCTGTTTCAAAGAATAGCCAAGCTATCCCTGATGTTCTATCTAATATTTATGTCACAAAAACAAATTGCTTAGTCATTATCTCCTTGATATTTGCAGGAGCTTGCTCTGCACAAATTGGCTGCCGTTTTTTTTCTATGTTACTACAGCGGTGACACCTCATGGATTTGCAAAATTCTTTTGCACATGCTGGAGCCAATAAATGCTTTCAGGTGCAAGCCTTTCTTTTTCTCCACAATTACTTTTCCTTTCTGCGATCGTCCAGAAATTTTTTTAAACATCGCAGCTTCAAAAGTAGAGTTGTAGTCAGATTCAAAATGCAAAAAAAAAAGCTTCAATTTTCCAAGGAGATATATCCTTAGGCCATTTCAAAAAATTAATCTTAGCTTTCTAGAGCTCACGCTCTACTTCTGATACCAACACTGCAAACTGATGATTTGCATTTTTAAATATCAGCCCTGTAATGATAGCGGTTCAATGTTAGATATACCTGCTGTTTATATTCAGATATGTCATCAGCTATTTCATTTTCAAACTAATGTTCAGGGCTGCTTTAAATTATCAGTATGTTGGTGCCTACGCCAGCCTTCTGAAACTGTTGCTGAGCATTTCATAGTTTCCCGGCTTAGATTGTATAAAAGCACATTACAGAAATGCTGTAATTCTCTACCTGAATAATCTTCAAAACTCATGATAAATGGCAACACACTACAATTCTAATCTCATGTTAACCCCATCTAGCTACATCAACAGACACACAGGCATAGCGTTTAATTTGCCTGTGCCATCCAGCTTCATTTTTAATGCTGTATAACACCCTGAGGCTTACTTCTGTCCATGAGTAGATTACCAACAGTGTGAGAAATCGCTTTCAAAGCTGTTTTTACATTGCAATAAGCCAGTGCTGGTGCTGTCAGCTCTCTGACGTACTTCATAACATTCAATGAAACTGGACCCATTTGTAGCAGTCTCTCTCACTGCTGAAGTCAGGAAAAGCTGGCGTGGGGAGTTTAATGTTACATCTAGCTGTGTACTATTCATTGAGAACTGGGACAATGGACGTAGGTCCCATACCAGAAAAAAGCAGCCTACAGTGGCTGCCAGTTCTGGTTAAAGCCTGCAACATGTCGTGCATTGTAGAATAATTAACTCAGATGAGCATAGAATAGAATCAGAGAATCCCTGCAATGCAGATAAAGGCCATTTACTGTATTAAGTCTGCACTGACCTTCTGAAGAGGAGCCCACTCTATCCTCGTAACTCTGCATCTCCCATGGCTAATTCACCTAGCCAGCACATAGAGGGCAATTTAGCATAGCCAATCCATTTAACCTGCACATCTTTGGACTGTGGGAGGAAACTGGAGCACCAATGCAGACATGGGGAGAAAGTGCAAACTCCACACAGGCAGTCACCTAAGGCTGGAATCACACCTGGGTCCCTGGCACTGTGAGGCAGCAGTGCTAATTACTACGCCACAATATCACTCAATAGAGGAAGGCAATATGGCCCATCATGTCCCTGCTGACTTTCCACAGAAGTAACTCAGCTTCAACCCATCTTTTCCTTGTTGCACTGCAGCTTTTTCTCTTCAAATAATTATCTACTGCCCTTCCCAAACCAATGGTTGAAACAGTCTCCAACACAGCCATGCATTTCAGATCCTACCATTGCATAAGAGGTGTTTTTTTCTTTCTGAAGGGTCCAGACCCGAAACATCAGCTTTCCTGCTCCTCTGATGCTGCCTGGCCTGCTGTGTTCATCCAGCTCTACACCTTGTTGTCTTTTTCTCATGTTGTTTTTGGTTATTTTGCTATTTACCTCAAATTGACATCCTTAAGGTCTTGGTGCTTTAGCCATTAAGAACAGTTTTTCCCTAGCTACCTTATCTAGTCCCCACATGATTCTGAATACATCTATCCAATCTCTTCTCAGCTCCAACTTCTTCAATCTATCCTCATAAATGAAGTCCCTCGTTGTGGAGTTATTCTTCTACATATCATCAACATTCTCTCCAATAGCTGTATGTCCTTCATAAAGGGTGGTGACCAGAAATGAAGACAACGCTGTAGCTGAGGCTAAACCAGTGTTTCATAAGGATACATCATAACTTCCTTGTTGTTGTAGTCTACGCATTTATTTACAATTCCAGCATCCCCTATGCTGTATCAGTTCACAGAAGAAGTTCAGCCAGACCAATCACAATGTCAGGAGGAACCTACTACATCTTTTATGCATTTTCTGAGCAGAGAGGCAAGTTTCTTCAGTAGGCTGTGTGCTTGCTGTACAGGCAGCTGTCACATGCCATAGATGTTAGATTGATGTCTCACTGTGCCATGCAGTAAGATGTGTTCCTCCCCCTGGACAAAGCCATATTGACAGCAGCCTGCGTGCATGTTATGTAAAAGTACATGTTGGTATGGCAGTTCTGATAGACTTTGTCCCTGGTTGAAGTGTCAACAAGCCAACAAACATGGCACAGCATGGCAAGGAAAGGTGAAACAGGGATGTTTTGAGAATGCAGATTGGCATTAAGTGAGTGAATGCTATGAGAATAAGCTTCAGCAATGAGATGCAACCTGGTTCAATCTGTCATTGTCCATGCGAGTGTAGACTCCTTACGGTAGCCTTTTAAAGCTAATGGTCGGTGTGCCCTGAAATTGCAAGGGGCTTGAAGATGTGCCATGATCATTGGCAACTGATATTTGCCAATCCCTCACCATGTCCATGGACAAGGAGAATGAATGGATGGTACCAATGCATCATGCCCTGAGATGCTTTTTGATGATGAACAAAGAGGAGGTTCCTAGGAAACAACATTGAGCTGAAGTCACCAGATATCTGTTTGACTTCCGGGACACAAATTCTCTATGTCCAGCTTGTTTGGCACATTTGTTCAGATAGAAACCTAAATACTAATGGGATGAGTTGTAGCATTAATAAGGTATTTTTAAAAACCCTAAAATCCTACTTAATAGGCAACTCATTGCTACCTAGCAAGAAACCTGCCTCTTCGCTCAGCAAATATTTAAAATATACAATGAATTTCTCCTGACGTTGAGATAGGTCTTGCTGGACTTCTCATGCAAATCTGACACCAATCTAACCACCACTCATGCGATTCAGATTCCAATAAGATTTCACCCGTTGTTTTTCTTCATTCTTCCTTCTCACATTATATCGCTTCACATGTATCTTCATTAAGTGGAGATGGAGATCACATATTCACCATCCTGAATTGCTCCCACATTACCTCCAGTTTCTGGAAATAAAAATTGGGAGACATGGCCTGTTAATGGGTTTTTGCTTTGGTTTGATGTTCAGGAAATCCCCATTCCAAGCAGGATCGTTAAATCTACACCCGAAAATATTTTTTGCTTTGTGTGTGAGAATGTTGTACAGACTATGTTTGTAAGAGATTATTAGACACAGTTAGGTGCAGCTGCTTAGAGAATTAATGCATGTACACAGAGGATGCACCCAGCTGGTGAAGAGTACCTTGCACATTGTTGATAAAACTAGGGAGGGTGAGTCTTGGAGGGGTATGAGTGATGTGGGCTACGGTGATTTAAGAAGCAGAATCAGATAAGAATTCTCAAATTTCTATCTCAACATCAGGATTGGCGAGATAAGTGACATGATTTATGAGGAAGCAGGTTGCAGCAAACATCAATCATCGGGCTTTTAAAGGAAAAGAACACCAATCACAGACCCACGTACTGTATTGTTCATAGGCATGCAGGCTGCCTCCTCCTTGGCCAACATGTAGCATTTCCCTCTCTGTATGTTGCACCTTCCATTGTAGCCATTGCTGGACAACTTATTGGCAACTGTGCTTTTGCACTGAGAGAGAGCTAAACGTTAATGATGTTAGACAACAAGAGTCAAAGATATTTGTATGACCCAGTGTAATGTGCATGTATTGTTACCCTGCTTCCAGATGGTGCAGGATGTTCGTTGTGCAGGCCTTTATCCATTAATCCTTGACTGTGTTAATAAAGTGCTGCTGCATGATAAAACGATGTGCTTTGAACCCATATACAGAAAATAACAACCACTTCTATTGTTGAAGCGTAAAAAGCTTATTCATAAGCTAGAGTCATATACAAGCCATTGTTACCCATGCTACCAAAGTGCCTTCCATAAGCTTTCTTCTCCCTTTCCTCACTATGATACCCTACATGACACCAGGTTATAGTCCAACAGGCTTATTTGAAAACACAATCTTTCGGAGCATCACTCCTTCTTAGCACTAACACCTGAAGAAGGAGTGAGGCTCCAAAAGCTTCAGTTTTCAAATAAACCCATTGGACTATAACCTGGTGTCATGTGATTTCTGACTTTGTCCACCCCAGTCCATCTCCAGCACCTCCACATCATGATATCTTTGTGTACTCTTGGGATCTGAAGCTGTGGTAGAGGAGACAGTTGTGTGCACCTCTCCAGAGTGAATACCATGTGAATGGGAAGTCTCTACGTGACAGGCACCAACCTGTCCATGGAGCCAGATAAACTATGACATGATTTGCTGCATTGATGCAACTTGTGGGCAACGAGGGTCATCACGTGTCACAGACCAGTCCGTTACTCCCGTTCCTCCATGAGTATGTGAATTATATCTCTGACCATTGACATGACAGGTTCATAGAATCCCTACAGCGTGGAAGCTAAGAGATAAGCGTGATGAGTATACACAATTTTTCATGCATTAAAAACTGCCAAAAATTTACAGCCAACGTCAAAAAGGACAGCAGAATTGAATACCAATGTGGGACAGCACTAACCATAGAAAGTCATAGAATCTCAGAGTTATAATGGTGCAGAAGGAAGCCATTCAATTCAGTGAATCTATGCAACTACTGTAGAGCAATTTAGACAGTCACATTCCCCCAGTTCTATACCTTTTGCCTTGGGAAGTTTTTTTCCCTCAAGTGTCCGTCCAATTTCCTTTTGAATCTGTTTATCATCTCTGCTTCCATTATCCCCAGAGACAGTGTGTTCAATGTTGGAGCCTATCCAGCCAATATGAAACTGATGGCCAACTCCAGTTTTATGACTGTGAATCTAACCAATACATAGCATTGAATGGTACTGCAGCAAAAGACTACCTTACTATCAAAGTACTGAAGTGAGAGGAGCACTAGGGCCAGCAAAGACAAATAAAAGGCAGCCAAATACAAAGCAGTAGATGCAAATACATAAGAGTAATTGGTTGGTTGTTGTGTGCTTTTTGGCATGGTTTGATTTATAAATTTTGTTAGGAATATATTAATGGCTTTTATTTTTATAAGGTGACCCAGTGGATGCTATGATGATCAGCTTTATCAAGGTGCAGGATTAATGGTGGAAAGGATTAAAATTTATTACTCATGTTACAGTCTGATGACTTCCTCGTCTTGCCAAAACACCATGTTTGCATTGCATTGTTTCTTCTTCTTCTTCATCCTCCAGAAGCTTTTTTCTTCACAACTGCTCACTGCACAGCTGTTGACCAGCTCTTGTCCCCTCACAGTAGCAAAAGTTTACAATGACCCTGCCACGTACTGCACAACCTTTCCAGCATTGAGCAGGCAATGGAAACATTGAGCAGGATTTACCTTGCACATCTGTACCTGGCTGTCAGGGGCAAAGGGGTATGAGAAGCCCCTTGGGAAACAAACACTCATAACAATTTTCTCCAAAGTGGCCAATTAATTGTCAGCATGTGAACTTGTTCTCCAATTATGGATGGTGCATGGGATTATGGAGCTGGATGGCCAGTCAGAGCTTAAAAGCTGTAGTTGTAATGGAGGGTAAGTGAGTGAAAAGGGTCTTCAGGATGGAGCTGATGTCCTGATGCTGGAAGACTCCTGCCGCTCTGGGAATTTATAGATCAGCTTCTATCATTGGTCTTTCATTGTTATAATCATGAACCCATCACATCTGGGCTGGTAGCTCTGCCAATTCCTACTCCCATTCTGGGATGCAATGTACATGCTGGCTGGACTTGGTGGGGGTGGAATATAGTTCATATCAATATGGAACCAGGGCTGATGCGTGCGGCCCACTAAGTGGAATCAACGACATACAGCATCATGGGGAAGCTTATGCTGCGTGCTGTTCTGGCTGCTTTTCTTTGACAAGCCAAAAATGAAATGCAGCTAACCTCTCATTGAGTAGACAACATAAGCAACAGGACTGCAAAATATTTCCACTTCCAGCCTCTAGGCGCCAGATACATTTAAGTCAATCATTATGGCTACCTGTCAATGCCGTCTTTCCTGTACTTTGAAGTATAAGTTGCAACCGTAACAGGTGGCTATTTCCATATGATCATTTCCAATGCAGCACAGAAATCTCTCATGTCGGCTCTTGCTGAGATTCAGTTCAGAGAACAGCTGTCTGAACACCATAGGTGGGGATGGCCTCTTGCTGAGAGGCCTTCACTGACACCTCCTCCCTCTTCTAGCAAATTTTCTTATACTCAATGACCTTCGCTCATTGTTCAAATCCTACTATATTCCAAGCTAACACCTACAATAACACCATGCTGAGACTAATGGATTTGTGCAGAAGCTTTGAAGTTGGTAAAACTCATTCAGCACCTTCCATACCATTCCCTGTAGATTTTGGCATCATTAAACAAGTGTAAAAAAGAACACTGAACACTTGTAGAATCGAAGAAACAGCTGGAATAAATGATCTAGCAATTAAGCCGTAAATACTTGATGATGGTAGTGTGGGGAGGGGGCATTCTTTCAGCTGTTAAACCCATTACCTGTATTGAGCTGCATATGGGTTTATGTGAAGGTGTTAGTAGGAGCATTGAGATCTATAATGGCACCACTGGTATCAAATCAGGGTGACACAATGACCAATACCACGATCTGCCTGCTCTTCATATGTTCGGCCAACACTCAAGACGCATGTGCTAATAGTCTCAGGTATAAGAGATCCCACATGATATACCCCATGGGATTGTGTTTGTGTTCCACAGAAGCCATTTTAGAACTATAATAGCACCTGTGGAAACCAAAAATTGAGGGACGAATAATATTAATTTATCACCTGGGATACTTCCATAAGCAAAATCACATGTAAGTAACTTGAATGTTGGTGTCACTGTATCAGTAAATCATTCCATGTCTGTGTGAATCCCTGGCTAATTGTAATGTATCTATTAAAAAGGCAATTTATGAGATTTACAAGTGGAAACAAATTGACTAACTGAATGATCCAGGCAGATTTACGGCACTTGTGAACCAACTATGTTCCCAAAAGAAATGATGGTTACAATGTTTATTAATATTAAATGAACAATGATAATGTGACATTGTCTGGTAAATGATAACATCCATCAAACACAGTAATCGAAATAGCAATAATGTATAACCTTAGAACCAGAAATGTAGAAATTAAATTTGCCTACACTGTTACTTGTCATTCTGGTTTACTATTTAGAATTCCCAAAGATGTGGTCATTATAAAGTAACACCACATCCTAATATCTTCAAATGCTAAAAGACCACATGACGTATCATTTCACTTGACCTTATGTTTTAAAGCTCAATTACAGATTCTCCATCTCTTCCTTTCCATCACCCTTCATAAAACTCATGTCAGCTTGATTAGACACTCACAGGGGTACATTTTAGATCAGTGTTACAGATCAGCCACCTTTTAAATACTATATTGGATTTCTCTGTTTATTATCTTCAATGGATAAGCCACCTCTGGTTTACCACCGTGTGATGAAAACTGAAGTCTACCTCATAAAATTTAAGCGCTTATTCTGATTAATTTGCCCTCATTTCAGCTGTTGATGCTGCCAAATCCTGCTATCCTACTTCAGTGTTGAACCATTAATAGGGCAACCATATGATTAATAACACTTTGTGAGCCTTCAGGCCCACAAAAAACCAAAAGGGATGAATAGGAAAATAATAAATAAGCACAAACAGTATTAAGTTACCTGCTTTCTGAGAACAGGATTGATAAGCCTCAAGGGCCCAATGTAGATCCAGTCATGCGGACTGGACATCCATGATGCATAATTTATACACAGAGTTATTCCTGATTTCCAGGTACTTGTGTTCTGTATGTTTGACTCTTCCCTTTCTTCAGCATTTTTCAATGTATTTGCTATGACGCACTCAAACGTTATATCAATATGGATTGAATGAGGGATTTTAGAGTGTGTCCCATCTTATATCTGCATAAATCTTGTTGTGAAATTGATCTCTAGAATTAGACAATTTGAAGCTGTTGATTCATCTGACAATGCCTTGTCTTGATTTCTTTGCATATTTATGAACCTGTTGATTGTAGCTTCAGGCAAGGTGTAAAATCATTTTGTTTTTGATGGACGTTGAAATTCATTTCTGTAGGTTTATATGAGTTTTTTTATAATATTTGTTACTTTATTTTCCCTTGTTTCCATTAGCAATCAGTATTTTTTTAAAATCAAATTTTAATTCTTGATTTTAACCTGCATATTTGCATGACTGAAGAAAATAGCATGCAATGTCACATACTTGTCTTTGCAAGTCTAATTCTTCAGCTCTTGCTTTGAATGTAGGCTTTTGATCAAGGAAATCAGTATTTTTCATGTCAGTTGAGGAAGTAGTCCCTAATAGACCACAATGGGATAGATCAAGCCAAATCAGAAAACGATAAGGATCATCTACATTAACGATACAGAATGTGAATCAACAGCCTGTAAGAAGATGAATGAAAAGAAGAAGTCAACTTAGACGTAATGTTGCATTTTACCTTCTTGTAATTTTTCTAAAAGTGTTGTGCAACAAATTGTAGACTGTAGAGTAGTGATAATGTCTCAGCATGAATAATCTTGATGTCTAAGCTGATGTCCTGGGAATGCAAGATCAAATCCTAAGATGGCAACGGTTGGAATTTAACTTCAATTAATGTAAATATTAATATAAAACCAATACAAATTTTAATATTAAGCCAGTTGCAATGGTGGTCAACAAGGCAAACGTCATCAATTGTTGCCAAAATCTGTCTGGTCACTTAAATCCTTTAGGAAAGGAAATTGCCAATCATACCTAGTCTAGTCTACATGTAACTCCAGAACAACAGCACTGGGAACAACTGCCAATTACCCTCTGAATTAGCCTAGAAAGCTATTCAGTTTAAGAGCAATTTGGGAGGGGAAACAATGGCTGGTCTTGTAAGTACATGCATATGCCATGAAATAATAAAAACTTAGTGTCTTATTATGAGCATAAAGACTAAATCGCATACTCAAAAGCTGATATTAAGAAATAACATACAAATGTTTGTCATACAAAAGAGGAACAATTTGATTTGAATAAAAAATATGACTTTTTCAAATGAGGTTTAATCAGGGTTCTGCATAATTTAAAAATTCTTTTGCCATCTGCAACTTATTTTTGGTTTGTAACATGTTGACTAGTGAGGCTACTGCACAATGTTCTATACACTAATCAAAAATGGTCAAACATTCAATTGTTTGAAGGTAAAACAGTATCCAATTTTCCTTTTGTTTGTCTCCCTTTGTGCCTTGCTGGAGCAACAGGTGAGGCTTTTGAGAGACCTATAATTAATATGACCAGGTTCTGGGTGATTTTGATGGATGAGTGTTTTAAACCACGTTATAGCTTAAGCCAATGAACATTTACTGAATATTTACATTGCTTACGTAGGCATAATTTAGTAGGACTACATTAGCACTGTCTTTCCTTAGGTCCCAGTTCTATGTGATCTGACGTCACTGAAGATGTATCCTAACTATTTACTACCCCACCTGCTACAGGAGGAACAGTGAGTTAACATAATGTCAAATGCAACTCTTTGATATTCAGAGATATTCATAAGTAGCCTCTTGAAAATTTCCTTTATGCTTTTCCATGTCTCTCAAATATTGATTAGCTATCCTCAAAAAGTAAAGATTAGCAGTTCAATGTCATGGAGGACAAAACAAATCTGAGTTTGCCCATTCCATGGAGCCTAATGTTAATGCTTCAACAGGAAGTATGTGTTCCATATATTAGTGCGCTGATTGAAAAGTGTTGACAAAACTGGAACTTTTTTGAGAAAATAATAATGCTCCTGAACTGCAAAGTCTGCTAGAGGTAGTTTACTTTCCCAGTAAGGCAGAAAGTAAGAAATGTTACACTTAAAGAATAAATTGTGTCTGTTACTGAAACGTAGAAATTGACATTTGAGATACACACTGGGGCCATGGAATAACACTTACTTCAACAGCAACAGTGCTGCGCAATCTTGATTATGTGCGAAAATATATGTTTCAACATAATTATTTTGGTTGGGATTTGGCTTATTCAATTCTGACTTTAATGATTCTTGAGGAAAAAAGTCTCATTACCCAAATTACCCACGTTATACTTCGTCAGATGTCTATTAACACACGCAAGCTGTGGTGTACTCTGTTATCATTCAGTGACATATAGTCTGAAAATACTGTTCAGAGCCACAGACTATCATAACACTTTGTTGAAGTCATGTGATTTGAATGCAAAAGCATATTAGTTGCTCGCCAGTATGATGCCTCTGCTAGGAAATAAAGATGTTAAATGGTTGTAAATAATAGTACATCTGTACATTGAATAACCTAGTCTGCATTGTGTTCTAATGTGGTAACTTTTCTCAGAGATGAAATAGCACTAATCTGCTATTAACCATTGGTTCTCTTGCTTATGGTGTTATTTCAATTCCTTGTGTTACCACCATGGAAAATGTGTTCTGTATCCCTAAATGTATCAGACATTAACTTGAGCTTTTATGCAACAAATTTCCTCCTAAGCCTTCCAAAATAAACGTAGCTAAGAAACTGCTCAAGTCGTGATTCCAGTCAACATTGTGCCTGCTGGTGCCATCCAGCAGTGACCCTGGGGGAGTTTGTGATGGCAGCAGGAAGGCAAATAATTACCAAGCTGGTATTCATCTGAATGTCTGCCGTTCTGACCTTGTTTCACGTTTGGCAGAGAGGGAATTGCGAAGCACATCCTCTGACCACTGAACTGATCAATTTTACGATCAGTCTTTCAGTACCTTGGAACAATCTTTCTAGTTTTTTATGAAAATTGCTTCTTCAGTGGTGCAAGTCCTGCTTGTACCCTTTCAGGGAGGCTCAATGAAAGTCAATACATCTCACCTCATTGGCTATACTGACAGCCACAGCCACAATAACTAAAGTAAAAAGTGGATGCTGATGGAGTGAAATAGAAGTTTAGGCACAACATCTTTTCTGGAGCCTGAGGAACATCTGGGTTAGTTAATCAGATAATGGTACAATTTGTAATCCTTTTATTTAACACAATAACTAACTAATTTTCAGAAAAAGACTGGTGTTTAAAAACATTTTTTCCTACCTGGGCATTCAAGGACAGATGTACAGAATTAGCAACAGTAACTTAAAGGATTTTAGAGTTCAGGTATTAAAAATTGCTGGATGCAATTGCAGAGAGTTGAATAGAGGGGTAGGTTTTATTAGGAATACCTTTTGTCGTGAAGATAATAGTAGCCACAGCGTAGAAAGAAGTAAAAATCTAGAACTTGAAAAGTAACAAAAGCACAGTCTATGGGCGGAATAGTATAGGGGCCTGAATGACATAGGCTATAGAGACAAATCTGGGAGAATCATGTAAGAAGTCGAGTGAGGGCTTTTTCAGAACTTGGGAGCAACTCATTGCATTTTGAAACAAGAGTTCCAGGTGTCAAGTCTAGACTCTTGCCAGGCAGCCTACGATATCAGTCCAGAGGCTTGGACACTATCATTTGGCCACTCATTGTAATCAGAGTCAGAACCATTTCCTCATACAGGGTGAGGAGTTGAATGCCTTGCAGCCCATTGCCAATCTTGGCTCTTCCTACCCTATTGTGGGATTTTACTCCTTTTTTTCCCCCTGGAATCAGAGAAAAAGAATGATTGAGTGAAATGAAAGTGGGTGGCACAGCTGTTAGTGCTAGTGCAGGTAGGGGAGAAGTGGTGGGTTGTCTCGAGTGAGTGAGTAGGAAATATTGAGAGCAAGAGAGTTGGTGACGTCAAGTATTGGGTGGGTGAGAGCAAATGAGGGGAGTTGTTGCACACAATGAGGGTGGTTCAGCATGATCCTTTATGGCTGTTGTGTGTAGCAATAGAGATAGAGTGAGTGTGAGGTGGCAGAAAGAAGAGGGTGGCTCTTACTCTGGCAGAGTGGCAAAGTGTATGAATCTTTTTCCTAATGGCTATGCATTCCCTCCAACTGACTGACCTGGGTGTCAATCTCAGCCCAAGATGATACGGCCTGGTGTTGTGACTTCAACTGCCAGTTCTGGAGGAATAGGATACCCTTCTCTAGATCAGCCTACCTGTGAGGACCTCAAGATCCTTGACCTCAAGATCCTTGACCACAAAACAAGGCATCAACTCCTGTCATGTCGAGGGCAAATATTGGTCACCATGCCCTTAGCTGACAAAACTTGACCACGTTCATAAGAGCCTTTTAAAGATGGCACCAGAAAAAGGATGATGTTCCATTGTGGGATATCCAGTAATAGTGAGTTCCACTGGGAATGGCATGTGGTAGAATCAGGCTAGCATTGAATAAGAGTATCACCATAAGGGTGGGGTAGATTGGTAATAAGGTGAGTTTGGGATGATAGGGTGAGAAATTCCTCACTGCCTCACAGTGAAACCCTCCATGAAACTCGACCAATTTGACATAGCCAAAACATGGAAAGATTCAAAAACAAAGTCGCTGGAAAAGCTCAGCAGGTCTGGCAGCATCTGTGAAGGAGAAAACAGAGTTAACGTTT
>JAHRHZ010000267.1:20299369-20434328 GCA_024137785.1 Ginglymostoma cirratum
CAGAACTGAGGAAGGGTCACCGGACCCGAAACGTTAACTCTGTTTTCTCCTTCACAGATGCTGCCAGACCTGCTGAGCTTTTCCAGCGACTTTGTTTTTGTTCCTGATTTACAGCATTCGCAGTTCTTTTGGTTTTTATGGAAAGATTCAATCTTAGGTTAAAAAAAAAGTGGAGCTGGATGAACACAGCAGGCTAGGCAGTGTCAGAGGAGCAGGAAAGCTGAGGTTTCAACTTGGGACCCTCTTTCAGAAAAGAAAAGGGTCCCAACCCAAGATGTCTGCTTTCCTGCTCCTCTGATACTGCCTGGCTTGCTGTGTTCCTGCAGCTCCATATTTTGTTGTCTCTGACTCCAGCATCAGCAGTTCTTGCTATCTCAAAGATTCAATCTTATATTGCTTTGGCTGGCTATTTAAATAAAACATTGACAAATGTGGGAGGAAGTTATTTTAGCTGAATATTTTTAATTTTACCAAAAGCCTCAAAGTTTGCATTCATTTCAACCAGCTTCCTTCTTTCAAAACTAGAATTATAGACAAAGGACTTGCCCAAATCAACAGTCTTAAGGTTCAAGTCTAGAGCATCAACTAGATATGAAATTATGTGATATAAATGGTTAAAATTTTCATAGCAAATTCTTCCTGCATTGTTGTAACAGAAGTAGAGTGAATCTTTGAAGTACTGATATTTGGTGTGCATATTTATTAAAGACATGTAGCCCAGGGTGAACCAATGTAGTGCAGATCAATGGAACAGATGTTTGCTTCTATATTTCTTCCCTTCAGTTCGCCTTTAACTTTGCTACCACAAACTATCCTACTCTTATCGATTCACTCCCCGAGGACATGATCAGCTTATGTCATTGGTTCAGAACAAAATAAGTCAGTTATTTTTTGCCATTTTCTACCACATGATAAGTCTTTTAAAGCTTGTTTTATAAGTGGTTACTTTTCTTAATGAAAGTAATAGTGCATGTGAGCCAGGTTCTTAATATGATATTGAATATTATATCTTTGTACGACAATACAAAAATAGCACCTCACCAAAGAATGGCTGACAAGTTACAATTACCTGTTTAATTTTGATCCAGCCTAGGTGGCTGATAAACAAGTGGAAAGAATAATTTAAAAAAGATAGTGTAATAAATGATAGGCCTGAGCTGGCAAGTAGATAAAAGGTGAAAGGTATGTGATTTTTAAAATGTTTACTTGTTGCAAAGACTTTTAACAATAATGGGAAAGATCCAATTAACAGTGTTATTAAGTTAAATAAGCAAATATTTTGTGAATAAGTTTTTTTAAACTAAGAGATTGCAAAAAGAAAACAAAATGAATTTATGTTTGTGTAGTGCATTTTTACAACCTGAAATCCCAAAGCACTTTATAGCCAAGGAAGTATATTGTGTCAAATTACTAGAAACCACAATATTATTTGCCACAGTAAAATTATATGCTACCCAATATCATAAATTTAAAAGACAGGTGACAGTCAACGGATGGCAGAAGGTATTTATTCACAATGAATAAATCCATGCTTTGACAATGTTATGAGCATGGTAATAATGATGCTGCCATTACCAACTGTCAATATGTACATCTGTACCAAAGTTTTTATCTGGGGAGTCTGATAACTGTCCAGCCCAAAGTGTGTTGCAGGTGGAATATGTGGAACTCAGAGATTAAAGTGTGTTTTCCATCTGCTGGCCACTTTTTGCCAGTTTTCTGCTCACCTGGAAAAGGTCAGGATCTCAGAAGAAGAAAAGATCAGAAGTTTAGAGACCAGGCAGAAGATCAAGAACCTGGGGTGGTAATGATGGGAGCTGGGAGGGAGTATGTAGTGATGGACAGGAACATGCAATGGATTGGGTTTGGGGTATGTTAGGTTGAAGACAGCGAAGCTTTATGCCACCTTGGGACAAAGCAGCCTTAGATGACACCCTATCTGTTACTGTAAACATTATCCCCCTCCACACATGCACATAGCTTCAGTGTGTGCCATTATAAGAAACACTTCAGCAACTCAACAACAGCATCTCCCGAGTCCATTAACTCTATCTCCTAGAAGGAAATCCTAACAAAGACAAAGAAAAACCAACACCTTGAAATTTGCCTGCAAGTCACCCACCATTCTGATGTTGGCAAATACAAAGGCTCATCATTATTGTTAGATAAAATTCCTGGAATTTCCTAGCTAACAACACCATGGGATTACCACATTGCCAGGCTGTATCAGTTCCAAAAGGGGGGACACTGATATTTTTTCAAGGACATCAAGGGTTGAACACTAAATACTGTCAGAGGCATTGTAACATCCCAAAAATGAATAAACAGATTGGTTTTCAATGGTGGCATAATCTGTTTGGTACTACCACCACACTTGATACTACATTTATAGCATATTTGTCAAAATTGACTATTCCAGTGCTCTCCTGGCTAGCTCCCTAACTTCAACATTTCTGTGTGTATGCTAACTCATAGCAAGTTTGATTCACCTATCAGTCCTATAAACATTGATTTACTTGGATGCATTGTCCACCTTCATGACCTAAATTCTTTCTATCTGAATTCAAGAATGTCAATGATGTGCGTTTTCTGCCCATAAATATGAACACAGTATGTGCTCTGAACTCAGTTGTATAAGCTGGGTGCTTTTCCTGAATGCTTTGTGTAGCCTATCTGATAATGACGATAAGAAATTAAACATGGCTCAGTTAATTTGCAATACAACAGTAGGGGAAACATTTGCAAAACATGCTCAGTGTCAGTGCAAGAGTGTCATCTGTTCGATTAAAACGAACAAGTTGATGTGATACAAACTATACATTTTACTTTTCATTTATCAACTCTTTCAAATGAAAAGTATGCTTCTGATAATTCAACAAATGATGAAGATATATAACAAGGAAATTTCAATAAATTAGATTCTCAATTTCTGGTGAACTCAGACAGTAAAAAATTGATTGCAATTTTTTTTCCCAGGCATTGCATTGTAAAAATATACACAGTTATTTATTCATTCTCAGTGTGTAGGTGTCATTTACAAGGCTGTATCAACAATGAAGTGCAGTACAGCATTATACGTTATTTCCAATTCAGGATGGTGTGTAACTTGGGGGAAGCTTGTAGGTGGTAGGGCTGTCAGTATGCGCCTGGAGATGACTGTCCTTCTAGGTAGAAGCTATTGTGGATTTAGATGTTGCTGAGGAAGAATGCAGACTGTTGCTGCAATGCATCCTGTCATTTGTACAAAGTGCAACCTATTGTGCATCAGTGCGAAGTGTGACAATGCTGTCACTTTGAAAAGGTTATTTTGTCCTGGGTATTTTTTGAAGAGAGGTTGTACAGGTAGCACCATAGTGGCTAGGGAGCCAGCCTGAATCAATAGTGTTTTACACTGTTTCATGCTAATCAATATCTTTTTTACTCTGTAACAACACTTTTTTTCTGGCTCTGTAAGATTTCTATGTAGGTACACTTACCTAATGGCATTCGAGCCAGCCATTGTAAAAACTTTTCACTGTACTCCTGTACTTCTGTACGAGAGCACATACGACAATAAAGGATATTCTATTCCATATTCTATTCTATTTTATTCCAGGAGCTGGAGTTGGGGTTACATCTGTCCGTGAGAAAAGGAAAGGTAATTACAGCAATAGCTCAACATTTACTTTTGTTGGAAATGCCTTCAGAATCTTGGAAATGGCAAGAATTCATTTGCAGATGAAGCAGCTTGTACATGAAAAGGAACTGAAACAGTTTGAATTACGATTAGAAGCAAAGGAAAGAGAAAAGGAAAGAATAGCCCCATCAGAACAAAAAGAAAAGGAAAGACTAGCCCTAGCAGAATAGAAAGAAGTCAGAATAGCCCTGGCAGAACAAAAAGAAAAAAAATGAAGGTCTGAGCAGAAGAAGGGGAGAAAGAGGGAGAAGAAAAGCACAAGGAGAGAAAACTTGAACTTCAGAAGTTGGCAATTAGACAGGAAAGTCAACTTAAAAGAATGGAGGTGAAGGTAGAAGGTAGGCTTAGTGAGGAGGATCTAGCGACTCAGGGGTTAGCACTGCTGCCTCACAGTACCAGAGACCTGGGTTCGATTCCACCCTCGGGCGGCTGTCTGTGTGGAGTTTGCACATTCTCCTGCTGTCTGCGTGGATTTCCTCCGGGTGCTCCAGTTTCCTCCCACAGTCCAAAGATGTGCAGGCTAGGTGGGTTGGCCATGCTAAATTGCCCGGAGTGTTCAGGGATGTGTAGAATAGGTGGATTATAAGGGGGCGGGTCTGGGTAGGATGCTCTGAGAGTTGGTGTAGGCTTGTTGGACTGAAGGGCCTCTTTCCACACTGTAGAGATTCTGTGATGATAAGCAAACCTATCATAGCCAAAGGCCTGGTGGGGATCTATTTAAATATATCCAAGCATTGCCTAAATTTGACTAGAAGAATGCAGAAGCCTTTTCCCACTTATTTGAGAAAGTGGCTAAACAAATGAAGTGGCCAGTGATTTTGTTAATCCGGACAAAGTTAGAAGGTAAAGCTAGTGAGTCATTTGCATCACAATCAGAGGAGGTATCTGGGGAGTAGGAGGAGGTGAAAAAAGCCATTTAAATTCATTTGAGCTTGTGCTAGAAGTCTACAGACAAAGCTTCAGGAATCTAAGGAAGGACCTTGAGCAAATGTCTGTTGAGTTCGAAAAGATCAAGCAAATAAATTTTGATAGGTGGGTAAAGGAATTAAAATTCGATCAAACATATGACACTCTTAGAGAAACAATTATTTTAGAGGAGTTAAAAGATTCACTTGCTGAGGTAATGAGAACTCGTGTGGAAGAGCAGAGAGTTAAAACGGTGAGATTTGCAGCTGAAATGGCTGATGATTATGAGTTGATTCATAAATAAAAGTTTGTCTTCTGCATTAATTTCAATCCTTGAGGGGTAGAAACTGGGGAAAAGAGAAATCCTGAGGTGAGAAGAGAAAAGTAGATCTCAGTGAAGATAATAAAGATAGTTTACCACAGGGTAAAAAGGAAACCCATGAGGGGAAAGAGAAGTGAAAAAGCTCAGAGATAGTCGGAACTGCAGATGAAGGAGAATCTGAGATAACAAGGTGTAGAGCTGGATGAACACAGCAGGCCAAGCAGCATCAGAGGTGCAGGAAAACTGACGTTTCCGGCCTAGACCCTTCTTCAGTTTCTTCACTGGGGAAAAGAGAAATCCTGAGGTGAGAAGAGAAAAGTAGATCTCAGTGAAGATAATAAAGATAGTCCTTCTTCAGTTTCTGAAGAAGGGTCTAGGCCCGAAATGTCAGCTTTCCTGCACCTCTGATGCTGCTTGGCCTGTTGTGTTCATCCAGCTCTACACCTTGTTATATCAGTGAAAAAGCTCAGGTGGTTTCACTGCAATAAGGTAGGCCACATGAAGTCACAGTGTTGGCTGTTTAGAGAATGGTCTCGGAAGACGGATATAGGAAAACAGGATTACCCAGTGAGTTTTGTTAAAAAGGCAAAGGAAAGCACGGTGGAGGCTGAAAAGCTGCACCAGAATGCAAAACCTACGTAGAGATTGATTCAGAAAGAAATGCCAGATCTGTTTAAACCATTTACTTGCAAAGGTAACGTTTACTCACATAGACCAGGAGCAGCAGGTAAAGAAGTTACAGTTTCAAGAGATACAGGATCATGTCAATCTTTGATGTTGAGAGATGAGGAGATATGTAATCCAGAAGGAAAATTGCCTGGAAAAGTGCTAGTACATGGAATTCACGGTGAGATGAGAAATGCTCCATTATGTAGAGTGAGGTTGGTGTGCCCAGTGAAAAGTGGAGAAGTGGTGGTAGCAGTACTGGAGAAACTCTCAGATCCAGGAATACAACTTGTCCTTGGTAACGATATAGCTGGTTCACAGGTAGGAGCGCTGCCTACTGTGGTTGAAAAGCCAGTTGAAAATCAGGCAACTGAGGTATTACAGGAAGTATATCCTGGGATTTTTCCTGACTGTGATAACAAGGTCACAAAGCCACCAGATGAAACTGGTGGGGAGAAGTCAAAGAATACAGATAAGGAGGTTGCAGTAGCATCATCAGAGGCCATGTTTGATCAAACGATTGAGACAAAACAAGAACAGGTGGAGGACAAAGTGGATATTTATGGTTCAGAGAAATTAACTCAGTTACAACAGAAAGATGAAAAAACTGATGTGAATGTATCAAAAAAGGTAGACTGTAGAAGACCTGAGTGTTGCTATCTTAAAAATGACATCTTGATGAGGAAATGGAGACCATCACATATTCAGGCGGATGAGAAATGGGCAGAAGTTCATCAAGTCGTATTACCAGTGGGTTATAGAAAAGAGGTGTTGCAGGTAGCGGATGAATTAGCAGTAGGAGGTTATTAGGGGTAAGAAAAACTCAAGCCAAAATACAAAAGCATTTTTTTTCTGGCCTGGACTACATAAGGACGTAGTTGAATTTTGCCAGGCATGTCACATGTGTCAGGTAATTGGAAAACCTCAGGTAGTAATAAAACCAGCATCTTTAATACCTATTCCTGCATTTGAGGAACCTTTTACAATGGTCTTAATTGATTGTGTAGGACCCCTGCCTAAAGCAAAACAGTGAGAATCAGTATTTGTTGACAATAATTGATGTGTCCAGTTTTCCAGAGGCCGTTCCATTATGCAATATCACAACTAAAAGGATTGTAGAAGAGCTACTCAATTTTTTCATTAGATACATACTACCCATAGAAATACAAACAGATAAAGGGTCAAATTTTGCATCAAAATTATTCAGGGAAGTTATGGATAGCTTAGGAATAAAACAATTCAAATCTACCATCCAGAATCATACTATCCCAAATTGCGGGGAGTGTTAGAGAGGTGGCATCAAACTTTAAGGACCATGTTAAGAGTTTATAGTCAAGACTATTCAGACAATTGAGATAAAGGAATTCCAGTTGTACTTTTTGCCATTACAGATGCACCAAAGGAATCAACCAAATTCAGTCCATTTGAATTTTTTTTTGGCATGAAGTGAGAGGACCACCAAAATTAATTAAGGAGAAATTGGTGAGTCAGAATTCACAGACAACATATTTGGACAATGTGTCAAGTTTTAGAGAATGATTAAATAGATCAGGGGAGTTGACTAGACAACATCTAAATGTAGCACAGCATATGATGAAACAGGAAGTAGACAAGAAGTCAAAAATTTGCAATTTTGCTAATGGAGACAAAGTGTTCGTGTTACTCCCAGTGATAGGTGAACCTTTAAATGCAAGATTTAGTGGGCCTTATCAAATTGAAAGGAGATTGAATGAGGTGAATTATTTGACAAGAACTCCAGATAGAAGGAAATCTCACAGTGTGTCATGTGAATATGCTCAAATGGTATTTTGATAGGGAAGGAAAGCAAAAGGAGAATATATTGCTTGTTACAACACAGAGTGAAGAATAAAGTTTGAAGGATTCTGAATTGGACTTGCCTCAAATTAAATTGGACAATAAGGAATTTCAAACAAAAATTAGGGTAAATTATTGAGTTACCACCCAGTGGAAAATTGAAATGACCTGAAAAAGCTATTACTATCATATGGGGAGATATGTGAGAATAAGCTGGAAAGTACTAATCTAATTATGCATGTTGTAGATATAGGAAGTGCTGTTCCAATTAAGAAACATCCCGACTTAACCATCTAAAGTTAGCACAGGTTCAAAAAGAGATTGAAACATGCTCCAAGACAACATATTCGAAGTAAGTTGCAGCAACTGGAGGTCTCCTACAGTAATGGTGCCAAAACCAGTTTGTACCCAATGATGATATATAGACTATCGCAATGTCAGTGCAGTTACAAAGTCTGATTCCTATCCGATTCCACATTTGGAAGACTATATTGAGAAGGTGGGACAAGCAATTTATATTTCTAATTTGGACTTACTCAGAGAATACTGCTCGGTATCTCTATCCGAAAGAGTGAAGACAATTTCGGTTTTCATGACACCGATTAGGCTATACCAGTTTAAAGTCATGCCATTTGATATGAAAAATGCACCAGCCTCATTTCAAAGGCTAACCAATAAAGTAATTTCTGGATCACCCAATTACATGGTATACATCGATAACCGGGTTCTTTTTAGTCACACATGAAAGGAACATTTGCAGAATTTATCAGAATTATTCAATCAAATTTGGGAGGCAGGCTGGATGATAAACCTTGCTAAGAGTGAATTCGCTAAAGCCCAAGTCACATTCCTGGGCCATGTTATCAGACATGGACTGATGGGTCCATAGAATATGAAAACAAAGATTATTGGGGAGTTTCCCACACCATCGACAAAGAGAACAGTACTACGATTCTTGGGATTGAGTGAGTTTTATTGGAAATTCGTACCGAACTTTAGCAGTGTGGTTGCTCCAATGACTGATTTATTGAAGAAGTACAGAAAATTCAGTGGATGGCAGATGTCAGAAGGCGTTTGGACAAAAGGACAAAAATTCCTGTCTGTTAGGATGGAGTCTATTATTGCAACCATTCAATTTGAAAATTTTACACATGGCAGGACAATAAAATGTATTGCCGACACGTTGTCATGACTTGGATAGAGAAAGATAGAGATGTTCAGGGGCAAGAGTAAATTGACTGAAATAGAACATAGTTGTGAATGTTTGCATGCTTAGAGTCAATGGACTATGTCTTGTAGTGTACTGACAGAGTAAGAATAAGGGGTTTAAAATGAAGCCATTTTTGTATATTGATGGTTCCATGTTTTTAAGAAGGCGAGGTGTGACGATGCTGTCACTTTACAAATGTTATTTTGTCCTGAGTGTTTTTTGAAAAGAAATTGTAAAGGCAGAGGCACCCTAGTGGCTAGGGAGCCAGCCTGAATCAATAGTGTTTTTCTTTAAAAGTTTAACAATGGAAGGGGAGTGGCCAGTTCTGCAAGTTCAGGTTCTAGTCTTTTTTCAGTCACGGCAGTCACAAGGTGTGTGAGTATCAGAAGTGTTTGCAGCTTCAGTAACTTATTTCCAACTGACTTTCTCTGAAATCGCTCTCTGGACATTGTTCCCTCCTGCCTGTAAGAATCTGTGTTTGAATTTACCTTTTTGCCAAAAGGTGTGTTTTAGGAGATGTTACTATATTGGTACAGTTCATTAATTAGGTTACTGTATTGAGTATTCGGTTAATTTTTACAATAGTTAATTATTCTAAATTCCACTTTCTTTTGTTTGTGTTTCACCGGTAGTATTTAAATAAATTTGCTTAAAGCTGAGTAGTTTGACCAGTTGCTTTACACCTGGAACACACACTTCACATCTACCTTTAAAATAAGAAAAAAGTTAGGGTCTTAGCCACATTCTTTAAATATTTTGATGGCATCTGGCCTGGTCCATAACATAAGAGAGGTGCCCATCAAACAGGCTGCTTTTTCTGAGTGGTGTTAGTGTTCCTGGGTGTTAAGGGATCTGCACTCATTTCAGGATGTGAGGAGCAACCTTTCACGCTCCTGTGTTGTAGATGATAGAATAAGTAGAATAGAATGACATTCCTGATATGAGTCACTCACCACTCAATGCTCATCCTTAGTATCTGATTTTGTAGCCATAGTATTTATGTAAATGGTACATTATAGCTTCTAATCAATAGGATCTCCCTCAGAATATTGAAGATAAGAATAAAAAATTGGTAATTACGTGTAGTGGCAAGTGGAGATCATTAGACTGTCTTCTTAGAGATGGGAAATACATGAAATTTCCTTGCCAATTATCAGCCTTGGATATTTCCAAGTTGTGCCACATTTTGGCATGAATTATTCCATTATGTGAAAAATTGTTAATGGAACTGAACACAATGCAATCCTCAAGAGTACTGCACTTCTGATGATGGAGGCAAAGTCACTGGTGAAGCAGCTGACAATAGTTGGATCTGGGACACTACCTCTCAATGCATTGTGGCTGAGATATTTAATCTCTAACATCCACAATAATTTTTACTTTGTGATAAGAATGACTCCAAACAGTGGAGAACTCCTCCCCCCACCAATTCTGAAATTGACTTCAGTTTCGCGAGGACTCTATGATCTCACAGTCAAAAGAACACTGCATTGATTTCAATGACAGCCACTGTCACCTCTGATATTCAACTCATTTGATCATGCTTAGATCAAGTTGTAAAGGCTGCAGCTGTGTGGTGTGTAATGTGAGGTAGAAAGGATTAAAACAGGTGCTGAAATGGTAAATCATTCCCTTGCATTTAAAAGCTGTTGATAATTTAACTGAAAAAGCAGGAGTGTTATTTCATTAACAAGTTGTACTGCTAATCTTACATTGCGGTATCTTAGTATGGATTTTCTCGAGAACAAAATATAAGTAAACAATTTACATGAACATGAAATTAGTTCACTGTTAGTATTTTTTTTATAGCTTAACGAACAAATATTGGCCCAGATTTTCCAATTAGGTTTGGAACAAATTTATTCATTGGTAAGCCTCTTTAAAGTTATCTTCTTACCTGCTGGCAATTTTTCCAACCAGGATTCTGAGTTTGGTCGTTCCCAGTTATCTCTGTAGATGGAAACTGGGTCCTGTTAAATAGATGAATGCTGAAGGTAGGTCAGGGTTTGGGTCTGTCAGGTAGATGATGTCAGGTCCAGTCAATAGGATGGGGTTGGGTGACACACTGTAGGAGAGGAGGGGATTTCAGAATGGGGGGGGGGTGGAGGTTTGCTGGGTATGGATTGAGTCGGGGGCTGGGTCTTGTCTTTAGAGGGGAAGAGTAATTGGCTTTGTAGGGGTGGGGGAGAACTGTGATGGATGTGGGGAATGCTGAGTGGGAGATATGATTGGATTACGTTTGGTAATGGTGGTGGGGTTCCAGTCAGGGATCTATTGTGTAAGCAACGTAGTTGGGTGTAATGTGTGGTGTGTCAGGTGGTCAGTTCAATTATTACACAAGATTTAGAGAAAGTTTGGTCATCCTCAAACTTTTCCTGGTAGCTATTAAATTTAAGTATCATAAACTCAGAGCTGTACAACATGGAAACAGACCCTTTGGTCCAACTTCTCCTTGCTGCCCAGACACCCAGTATAAAACTAGTCCCAATTGCCAGCATTTGAACCAGATCCCTTTAAACCCTTCATATTCATATACCCATCCAGATCCCTTTTAAATGTTGCAATTATACCTGCCTCCACCACTTCCTCTGGCAGATCATTCCATATACCCACCAACCTCTGCGTGAAAAAGTTGCTTATTTTATATCTTTCCCAGCTCACCTTAAACCTATGCCTTCCAGTTTTGGACTCCCCAACTGCGGGGAAAATACCTTACCTATTTACCCTATCAAGGCCACTCATGATCTTATAAACCTCTATAACGTCACACCTCAGCCTCCAACACTCGAAGGAAAATAGCCCCAGCCTATTCAGTCTCTACCTATAGCTCAAACCGTTCAACCCTGGCAAAATCCTTGTAAATCTTTTCTGAACCATTTCTAGTTTCACAACATCTTTCCTGCAGGAGGGAGACCAGAATTTCATGCAATACTCCAAAAGTGGCTGAACCAACGTCCTGTTCAACCGCAACATGATCTCCCAACTCCTATACTCAATGCACTGAACAATAAAGTCAAGTGTACCAAATGTCTTCTTCACTGTCCTATCTACACATGAATCAACTTTCAAGGAACTATGAACCTTCACTCCAAGGTCTCTTTGCTCAGGACCTTACCATTAAAGGTGTATAAGTCCTGCCTTGATTTGCCTTTTCAAAATTTAGCACATCATTTTTTTCTAAATTAAACTCTATCTGCCACTCCTTGGCCTATTGACCCATCTGATCAAGATCCCATTGTACTCTAAGGTAACCTTCTTCGCTGTCCACTACACCTCCAATTTTTGTGTCTTCTGCAAACTTACCAACCATATCTCCCATGTTCACATACAAATCATTGATATAAATGGCAAAAAGCAGTGGACCCAGCACTGATCCTTGTGGCACACTGCTGGTCACAGGCTTCCTGTCTGAAAAGCAACCCTCCACCACTACCCTCTGTCTTCTACCTTTGAGTCAGTTCTGTATCCAAATGGCTAGTTCTCCCTGTATTCAATGTGATCTAACCTTGGTAACCAGTCTACCATGAGGAACCCTGTTGAACACCTTACTGAATTCCATATAGATCACATCCACTGATTTGCCCTAATCAATCCTCTTCATTACTCCTTCAAAAAACTCAAACAAGTTAGTGAGAGATGATAGTGTTAACTATCCCTAATCAGTCCTTGCCTTTCCAAATACATATAAATCCTGTCCCTCAGGATTCCCTCCGACAACTTGCCCACCACCGACATTAGCCTCACCGGCCTATAATTCGCTGACTTTTCCTTACCTCCTTTCTTAAGTAGTGGCATGACATTAGCCAACCTTCAGTCTTCCGGCACCTCACCTGGGGCTAACAATGATCCAAGTATCTCAGCAAGGGATCCAGCAATCTCTTCCGTCACTTCCCACAGTGTTCTAGGGCACACCTGATCAGGTTATTTAGACTATTTAGCTAAATAATGTCTAAATAATGGCTAATTTATCTGGTGAGCTAAATTACCCCTTTGGGAGAGATAAAGTGCTCTTCGGGAAAAGAAATATGCCTTTTTGGTTGTTAAAAATTAAATATTGTATAAATGTGCCAAAGAAGTGGATAACCTCTGTGGTTTTGTCAATGGTATTTAATGCCATAGATATTTTATTTTCTTTTAGAAAATGAATTAGTTTTCCTTTGACAAGTGCTTTAAATTTATCAACTGTGTGCGACAAAAACTTGATAGTTATTATTATAGGATTAGTCCTACACAATTGATTCCACAATCTATCATTAACATAGTGGGGATGGGACAGGGGTCTTGAAGTTGATTGATAGCTGCAAGTGACTATCAAGTCTTTGATGTAGGGCTATGAAAACAAATATTTGTTTTCATAAGAGTTAAAATAGCTGAAGGAATTGTTTGTTTTTATACAGGGATTATGTATGTGAAAGAATTTAAATATATTGAATAGGTTTTTATGTGGACAGTTTTTTTTCCCCTGAAAAAGGGAAAATATAATAGACAATTAGCACTTTATTTTATTTTATCTCAACTTTTGAGATCTTCTGATGGTAGATGATTTGGATAGAAAGTGTAAATGCAAATGACAGTAGTGCATGGATTGGCATCAGTTTGCGTTAAATTGGCATTGGAGTTATACAGAGTCATGGATGGGAATAAGAGCATAGATTAGCAGGTAGGCAATGAGGATCTATGGGGAATGGAGGGGTGAAGCAAGACGTGACATGAATTGGCATGGATTGGTGATTGGGATTGCATGGAATAAAAGGGATAAGTGGGATGTTTATGGTTTTATTGCAGTGTTTACAGCTTGTACAAAATCCCCAAGTATCTACATTGATCCTTTAAGGAGCCCACTGCAACACCCAACAGCATCTAGCAATGCAGCCAAACGCTTGCCAGTGGCGATGGTCCAATTGCTGTTAACTCAACATTCCTCTCACACCAACTCAACCTTTTTTCTACTTGAATTCTTGGAATGAAATCAAGTATTAGGGGCATTTTCTCCCGAGTTAAATCTGCAAGGTCAGGATTTTCTCGACTCGGTGCTATCAATTCAGGTGTGTGGAAAAATATTCTGAGGTGTATGTTCAAAACAAGTGATCGATCAAAATCCACAACTGCCATTTACATTCCAATATGACCACAAACATCCCAAGATGTTCCACCTGCATATTATCCAACAAAATATGATGCCAGACCATATACAAAGATCTTAGAACAAGTGACAAAGCTTGATCAAAAAGATAAGATTGAAGGAGTGTCTTAAAGAATGAGATAGAGCTAGATATTCAGAAAAGTCTCCAGAAGTACTGCCAGACGTTAGGGCCCCAGAGCTTAGGATACAGTAACCCATCATAGTGAAATTAAAAATAATGGAGGCACAAGAGGTCAGAATCGAAGGTATTCAGTTGGAGAGTTGCAAGGCCGGAGAGGATTACAACGATGGGGCGGGTGGGGGGCTGTGGTAGTTTGGAAATGAGGCGACGGAGGAATTTGAAATCTAGGATGAGAATTTAAAAGGAAAACATTGTTATACCAGGATCCAACCTTGGTTAGCAAGTACTGTCAATAAAAGTATCCTTTCTGTTTTGGCAGGATAGCGTGCGAACAATGTTTGTGCTCACAGAAACATTAACCGCATTAATCATAATGATATGCTACATTGCTCATCATTTTAACAATGTCAGGGAAATATGTGGAATTCCTTGGCCATTAAATGTAGGAATGTCAACAACTGGTCTTCAGTATGTGACCAGTAGTCACAATGATTTATCCAGAAGCATAATTCCGATTTGTATGCTTCTCTTACAGCAGCTTTTTGATTGTTGGCCCTGTCATGAAGATGAAACAAACTCTGACTTCAAACCCTCAAGCCCAACACTAACAAGTATGCATAAAACATGTTCAATTCCTGATTTATATCATGTTTCTCTCATGAGAATTTGCATTTTATGAGAAGCCCTTTCAACATATAATTAGTTTATTTGAGCTTTGTGTCCTGCAGAGATTCACTCGCTGTAGGATTGCACTGATTCAAGCAGGATAAAATCTCACACTGCTCACACCATTTCAGGCCCATGGTACCTAGTTGAAGTTATTTTGATTCAGTTTATTCACAGGAGATTTAAATTACTGTACCTGGATCCATGAACCAAGCTTTTCAAATTGCTATAAAATAATAGCAGATTCACAACAGCCTGATTCAGAAGTCAAGCCATCTCTGCGTTCAGACAAGAAATATTTTCCTCTGGGCTATTATAAGAATAAATAACTGCAATATTTATTATTCACTGGGTGAAGTAATTTGGTTACAAATGTCCAACAAATGGAAATATGTAGCTCTTGTGTAAATGAGGCCTTAGAAAAGCAATATGGACCATGCTACACGTTACACTTGGAGAAACAGCTCATTTAGCATTGTGCTCACTGATCTCAATGATAACTGACAAGATGAAAGTACCTGATTTTGTATTAACTGTTTGACAAAATAAAAGTAAAACAAGAAGGTCAGAAATTGCAGCCACATTTTGATTAGCCAAAAGCAAGGGTGTCAGAGGAAGTCTAGCATTTGTTAAAAATGTGGAAAATCATATAGGCAAAATTATTTACAAGTGTCACAGTTACATAATTGATATTTAGGAAAGATTGAAAGACAATAATTTGTTTGAACAGTTCAATGAATGATTTTTTTTTTGCTTTTTGGTCCACGGCCCAGAAACAGGCCCTTCGGCCCATTTTACCCATGCTGTTCAGTTTTCACAATTAAATTAGTCCCATTTGCCTGCTTCTGGTCCCTATCCCTCCACACCTATCCAATCCATGTGCTTGTCTAAATGTTTCTTAAATGACAAGGTTATACTCCCTTCCACCCCTACCTCTGGCAGCCCATTCCAGACACTCAACATTGTCTGTGTGAAAAAATTGCCCCTTTGCACCCTTTTGTGTCTCTCCCCCTCACCCTAAACCTATGCTCTCTAGTTTCAGATGCCCTTTACATGGGGAAAAGCTGTTGGTTATCTACATTACCTATGCCTCTCGTGATTTTATAGACCTATATAAATGTCAGCCCTCAGTCTCCTGTGTTCCAGGGAAAAATGTCTGAAACCAAATTATTCTTTAGGCTTCAGCCAGACTAAGTTGCATGCAGACAGAGAAAACCAGAACCATGAATCTTGTCTACACTTAAAATATGTCCTCATTGAAATTTGTTATTTAAATTAAACTACAGTTTATAACCAACAGATCTTACTTATCACTTGTTTCTCACTGTTGTCTTGTTATTCATTAAGAGTGGAAATGTTACAGTTACTGAAATTTGAGAGAGAAAATGAAGAACAGACAGACACATCGCAGTGCTTCTCCTCACCCCATCCCATTCCTCCACCACTCACCTCATTGTCAGCCTTCTACTCTCCTCTCTAATGTATTTCCCTAAACTTAGCTTTGTTGGCTTTCAAGATTCAACATGCTTGTCTTTATTTCTTTATATAAAAATACACACATTAGGGTGAGAACAGATTTCCGAATGTATGAATTTGTCTCTCTATGTCTGCTTGTCACTCTCTCTGCCTCACATGTTGATAGCCAGATTTATTTTAGTCATTCAAATCTGGGTATTTTATTAGCTTTCAGCCTGTTGAAAAATGAGTACCAGTTAAAAGGGATAAGTGCTGATTCTCTCAAAATAAAAATGTTAGAAAGCATATTAAGCATATAATATAAAAACAAATATACAGTCAATAGTTTCTTCTTTCTTGTTCACACACATGTATTTGCAGATGTACAAATATACCACTTTCTGGTTGATTCAGTATACTGAATGCAAACTTATCCAGAATAAAATGTTTGAAATTTTTCTTTTACTATTTTGCCTAAATTGTTTTACAAAACATAACAGAAGAGGCCAACAAAAATTACCAAAAAAGGAGTCAGCATTTCAGTTGGCTGTGTCTATTGCATTGAAAAATATATAGACTGTACATTCAAAATCTACTATCTGCATTCAAGAAAGAGTCACAGCTATGAACAAAAATATCAATTCACATATGAAATATGTAACCAGCATCTTTAATGGAGCACAAACCGTTCATCGGAATTTGAGTATATATTATGAATAGATACTGTAAGCATAATGGAATTATACAAATACAGCCAGTGGGAAGCCTTTGGCCTTGTGGGCCTGTGCAAATACTAATTCTTTCACGAGAACTGTCATTTTCTTCTTGCCCTTTCCCTGCATAAATTTTATTCATTTTTATCCATTTTATACAGTCTGATTGTCCAGAAATAGCATAAAGTGCACAATGACATTCAATGCATGATTAATTAAAGAATATAAAAATTTGCAGTTAGCCACCAATCCATTTCTGCTTGAATGTACGAGATCATGTGGAAGTACAGATTAGCCTATGTTAACTTTCGCATTGCTTCCATCAACCTATTTTTATGTTTTCACTCATGTATTTGGATTAAATAGGAAACTCACCCGCTTGTTTGGCAGGGGAATGGGAACCGGAGATAAGGATCAGAGGATGGGGTAGCTGGTGTACAAGCAGAGACAGCGCGCAGAGAGTCTGTGAGGAAGGACAGACAGTTTTTAGGGCAAAGTTGCAGTCAGTTTGATGGGCTGAAGTGTATCCATTTTAACGCAAGAAGTGTCAGGAATAAGAACTTAGAGCATGGATCAATACTTGGAGCTACGATGTCATGGCCATTACGGATACTTGGATAACACAGGGGCAGGAATGGTTGTTGGATGTTCCGGAGTTTAGATGTTTCAAAAGAAGTAGGGAGGGAGGTAAAAGATGTGGGGACTGCGACATTGCTAATCAGGGATGGTATCACAGCCGCAGAAAGGGAGGTCATCGAGGAGGGTTTGTCTACTGAGTCAGTATGGGTAGAAGTCAGAGACAGGAAAGGAGCAGTCGCTTTATTGGGAGCTTTCTATAGACCTCCCAAATAGCAACAGAGACACTGAAGAACTGATTCTGAAGAAGAGTCCAGACCGGAAACATCAGCTTTCTTGCTCCTCTGATGCTGCTTGGCTTACTGTGTTCATATAGCTCTACACCTTATTATAACAGGTTGGGAGGCAGATTTTGGAAAGGTGCAGAAGTAATAGGGTTGTTGTCATGGGTGACTTCAATTTTCCCAATATTGACTGGAACCTTCTAAGTGCAAATTGTTTGGATGGAGCAGATTTTGTCAGGTATGTCCAGGAAGGATTCCTGACTCAATATATAGATAGGCCGACGAGAGGGAAGGCTATATTGGATTTGATGGTTGGAAACGAACCAGGCCAGGTGTCAGATCGCTCGGTGGGAGAGCATTTTGGTAATAATGATCACAACTTTCTGATCTTGACTACTGTCATGGAGAGGGATAGAAGCAGATGGTATGGGAAAGTGTTTAACTGGGGGAGGCAGAATTGCAATGCCATCAGGCTGGAACTACAGAGCATACATTGGTAACAGATGTATTCAGGGAAATGCATGGAAGAAATGTGGAGGTTGTTTAGGGAGCACTTGCTACGAGTACTGGATAGTTTTAACCCACTGAGGCAAGGAAAGGATGGTAAGGTGAAGGAACCTTGGATGACAAGACATGTGGAACATCTGGTCAAGAGGAAGAAGGAAGCTTACTTAAGACTGAGGAAGCAAGGATTGGACAGGGCTCTAGAGGGTTACAAGTTATCCAGGAAGGAACTGAAGAATGGACTTAGGAAAGTTCGAAGGGGGCATGAGAAAAGCCTTGGCAGGTAGGATTCAGGAAAACCTCAAGGTTTTCTATGCTAATGTGAGGATCAAGAGGAAGAACAGAGTGATGGAAGGGCCAATCAGGGATAGTGGAGGGAACTTGTGCCTGGAGTTGGAGGAGGTAGGGGAGGTCCTTAATGAATACTTTGCTTCAGTATTCACCTGTGAGAGGGACCTTTTAGTTTGTGAGGACAGTATGAAACAGGAAGATATGTTCAAACAGGTTGATGTTAGGAAAGAGGATGTGCTCGGAATTTTGGAAAACATGAGGATCGATAAGTCCCCTGGGCCAGACAGGATATACCTAAGTTTATTATGGGACACTAAGGAAGAGGTTGCTGCGCCTTTGGCGATGATCTTTGCGTCCTCACTGTCCACTGGAGTAGTACCACATGACTGGAGCTTGGCAAATGTTATTCCCTTATTCAAGTAAGGGAATAGGGATAATCCTGGGAATTACAGACCAGTCAGTGTTACTTCTATGGTGGGCAAATTATTGGAGAGGATTCTGACAGATAGTATTTATGATTATTTGGAAAAGCATAGTTTGATTAGAAATAGTCAGCAGGGCTTTGAGAGGTGTAGGTCATGTCTCACAAGCCAGGATGTGACAAAACACATTGATGAAGGCAGAGCCGTGGATGTGATGTATACGGACTTTATCAGGGCATTTGAGAAGTTTCATCATGGTAGGCTCATTTTGAAAGTAAGGAGGCATGGGATTCAGGGAAATTTGCTTGTCTGGATACAGAATTGGCTATCCAATAGAAGACAGAGTGTGGTAGTAGACGGAAAGTATTCAGCCTGGAGTGACCAGTGGTGTTCCGCAGGGATCTGTTCTGGGACCTTGCTCTTTGTGTCTTTATAAATAACTTGGATGAGGAAGTGGATGGGTGGGTTAGTAAGTTTGCCAATGACATGATGGTTGGTGGAGTTGTGGACAGCATAGAGGGCTGTTTTAGGTTGCAACGGGACATTGACAGGATGCAGAGCTGGGCAAAGAAGTGGCAAATGGAATACAACCCGGAAATGACTGAAGTAATTCATTTTGGAAGGTTGTATTTGAATGCAGAATACAGGGTTAACTGGCAAGATTCTTTTCAGTGTAGAGAAACAAAGGGATCTTGGGGTCCACGTCCACAGATCTCTGAATGTTGCTGCCCAAGTTGATACGGTTGTAAAGAAGGTGTATGGTGTGTTGGCTTTCATTAGCAGGGGGCTTGAGATTAAGAGCTGTGAGGTTATGCTGCAGCTCTATAAAACCCTCGTTAGACCACACTTGGAATATTGTGTTCAGTTCTGGTTAGACCACACTTGGAATATTGTGTTCAGTTCTGGTTGCCTCATTATAGGAAGGATGTGGAAGATTTAGAGAGGGTGCAGAGGAGATTTACCCTGGAATGGAGGGCAGGTCTGATGAGGAAAGATTGAGGGAGCTAGGGCTTTTCACATTGGAGTGAAGAAGGATGAGAGGTGACTTGATAGAGGTGTACAAGATGATGAGAGGCATGGATAGAGTGGATAGCCAGAGACTTTTTCCTAGGGTGGAAATGACTATCATGAGGGGACATAATTTGAAGGTCATTGGAGGGAGGTATAGGGGAGATGTCAGTGGTAGGTTCTTTACACAGAGTGGTGGGTGCGTGGAATGCGCTGCCAACGGTGGTAGTAGAGTCAGATACATTTGGGACATTTAAGTGACTCTTGGATAGGCACATGGATGAAATTAAAATGAAGGGTCTGCAGGTTAGTTTGATCTTAGAATAGGACAGTAGGTCAGCACAACTTCGTGGGCCAAAGAGCCTGCACTGTGCTGTACTGTTCTATGTTCTTTGTTTAAAAAGGAAGACAGAAACTGTTCAGGAGGCGTACGGTGTGAATAGTCACTAAGAAAATATGTCCAACATCTGATTTAAAACTATTAAAATTTTACTGATCATGATACAATCACTGCAAAGCTTTTGCGTATTTGTTCGCAGGTCTAATAATGGTACACTTGGTTTGAACTGAGAGAAGTGCTCAAGTGAGCAGTTGAATTACACACACAGGAAAGATCTTGGGTTTGACCCAAGATCCATGTCCAATTTGCTGATTTCACCTGAAGGTGCTGCTCAGGCACTTAAGTTGGTCTTCATACTCAGGGTCAGAGAGTTTAAAATAGGAACAATGCAAACATCTGTTTGCTGTGCACTAATCTTCGTTTTCAGTGTATAGGTGTATGTTTAGGAGAGCGTTGGTCTTAGTTCTAATGGTTCGTGTGGTCCTGTGGACAAATGTTACGCAGTGTCAAGGCTCATATGTTAAGATATGACCATTTGTCTGAGGCATCGGACGGCCTTCACAATGAAACCATTACGGTGTCTTAAATGATTATATATGCAGCTTCACATATTGCTCACTTAATCATTTTCTACTAAACATTAAAGAGTCTCTGTCCTTTCCTTCATGCATTGTTGAGCATTTACTATTTCAAATTCCTCTTAACTTAAGCACCTTCCAGCAGCAGGATTAGTTTAATCAGTAACATTATAATCGTCTTTTCTGCTGCAAAAGTACAGGTCATGATGCTACACTAAAGTCCTAATAGGATTACTTCTCCGTTTGGAGTCTTAATTCCAAAATGACAGTTCTGGCAATGAATAGGAGAGAGTAGGTAAATAACATTGATTTGTTAAAAGAACTGCTGTAAATCAAGAAATATTTTTCTGACTTTGCAGGTTAGTTTGGATGTACAAGCACTTAGGTTTCCATTGTCACATGTTAGGACAATAGCTGGAAGATGCTGAACACTTTACTTTAAAACGCTGACTTTATGATGAACCCCCTGACAAAGGAACTCAGAAAAACCTAAGTACCAAGAGCTTTACCAAATCATTAGTAAATCTAATCAGTTGGAACCGCCTCACTGCACTGGAATAATTGTAATTGTCTAGTAGATAATTCTGCAAATTACCAAGTGGTACACAGGAACATAGAAACTGCGAAACAATAAAAGGCCAGTGCGTGTTTATTCATTTGCAGGATGAGGGCATTGCTGGTTAAACCAGCATTTATTGCCCATCGGCAACTGCATTGCTGTGGGTCTAGAGTTACATGAAGACCAGACCAAATAAGGATAGCAGTTTCCTTGCCTAAAAGACATTGATGAACCAGATGGTCTTTTCCCCAACAATCAACACTGGATTTGTTATCATTCGACTCTTTGTTCCAAACATTTATTGAATTCAAATTCCACCATCTGCAGAGGCAGGATTTGAACCCAGGTTCCTAAACCATTACGAGATTAACAGTCTATCAACAATACTACTATTCCACTGCTGCCCTTTCTATGATCTTGGTCATTGCGGGATATGACGAGAATGGAGTTTTTACCCAACCAGAGAAGATCACTTGTGAAAAAATGAGTGCAATATGCGACAGGATCACAGATTACACAAAGGCAGAAACTCACGGCAGGAATGTATTGAGTTTTTGGCTGGGATTTGTAGAGGCATTGCTATGAAGAATGTACCCATTACTGCTGATTAACAGTTTAAATGACAGGCCCTGTTTAAATTTTAAACCTGACATGTTGTCTGATTGGTCAGGGCATTGCAATAAGGAATGATCAAGTGAATGGTTGTTCCTTGTATTCTTGATTTGAAACAGGAGCAGTGCGTGTTATTTCAGTCTGCAAAGAACAGGGCCCTTTATACTAGTGTATATATGTATACTTCCTGCACTTGCAATTGGGTCACATTGTGAGCCTGAACTGTACAAAATGTATCTGCTCACACATTTCCCTGCATTGAACCTCATCTGCCACTTATCCACCCATTCCATCAACTTGTGAATGTCCTTTTACATTTCTGTGTTACACAGATGTTTTCTGGCATTTGTGTTGTGCAAATATTACTTCCCACTTGTTATCCCAAGACTGAGTGCTGCCTAGGTCTAGCTGCTTACACAAATGAACTGTTTCAATATCTGAGGGCTTATGATTGATATGGACCATTGAATAATCATCAGCGAATACACTGAATTCCGATTTTGTGATGAAGGTAATTATAAACACTGTCACATATGAGGCGCCCTCTTCGTGGTGTCAATTTTCCTCAGTTCACCAAATGCTTCATCTGATCATCATCTTCCTTAACCCTTTGTCCACACAAGATGGCAGTGATCAGCAAACCTGACCAACATTCCCGCTGTCAGACCAATTCACACACCAATTTAACTCTTTTTACTTTAAAACTCAAACATGGCGATGATATGCATGCTTCTGCCAGCTCACTGTTGCTCAAGGAGTTTCTCATTTTCTGTCTGATTGCACCTTTGACATCGTCAGGTGATCCCACTTTCAACTATCCATGCCCTATATGTCCTATTAACTATAAGGGGAAAAAAGCAGTAGCCAGTGAGAGAATGGACTAAATTCACATTGTGCCAAGACTAAGCAGTTTTTTAAGTCTATAGTCAGCATTTTGTATCCGAGTGTTTTGCAGGGAAGTCTTTTGTGGTAGTCAGCATGCTGAGAAGAATCCTAATGAATCTCCTTTTGATCCTTTTATCACAGGTAACTCGTCAATGTTGCAGCATGTGTGAAAACTGAAACATTTCTCTGAAATGCTCAAGCATCCCATAAGGGCAGTGTGGAACCTGTGAGAGGCAGTGCTTTGTGCAGCTTTACTCAACTGACGTACAGATTATGATGGAGAGTGAATATGCGAGCTCCCTTGATTCATCTCCAAGGCTTGATTAGCACTGTACTCCCTTGAACAGTTTATACATAAATTAATCTTACCTTCCAGGGAATGCATGGAATTAGCGCTGAATCTGTACTCTCACGCAAAGAATGGGTGTATGTGTGTACATCAGGCTTAATATAGTCCCTAAACAGTGTTTTAATTTCAGTATTATCCATGTTAAAGGACAGTGCCTTGGCTGCTGTCATCAACTCCACAATTCAAGGATGCCTGACATCAGAGCCAACCTGTAGTCAAGGAGTCGGCAGCTTGTGAGAAATGAACAATGCTTGGCCATTACAACTTCTTTCATCTTTGTGGTGTGTGAAGAGGCTGCTTATCTTTCACATGGGTGTGTCGTTTACAATTATATGTCACCCATGCTACCTGCATGCTCCCAGTATGTTTTTGTGCTTTCCATCCTCACCACAATGGGCATTCCGCAAATGGAACGGTGGGAGCCTTCTCTTAGTCGGTCCTGATGGTCTGAAAGATGTGGGGCCACTCGTGCCTGGCCTACAGGGCCCCAAGGAGCTGAGATTGTCCTGAGCAGATGGAGGCTCATCCTTACTGGTTGAAACAATTGCATGCTTTGGCATCATGAACAGGCAGACGGACCAGCCCCACTGGACTGTCCTCCCCCACCCTTGCCACTGAGCGGCTATGATTAGAACAATGGTGTGTGCGCTGGCAGACAGTGGATTTTCTGGAGCTGATGCTCCATGGTAGTCACCAAGTGGAGAAAGCTGGAGACAGCACGGTTCTGCTCATTCCTTTGATCCAGTTTACCGACTGCAAATGATAAACCTGCAAGCTGTTCTCGTACCGGTCTGGGCACATTGGCCGTAGACTATAGAATCCATACAGTGTGCAAGCAGGCCATTCATCCTATTGCATCCACACTGCCTATCTGAAGACCATCCCACCCACACCCAGCCCCTCCCCTTTTCCTTTAACCCTACATTTCCCATGGCCAATCTACTCAACCCGCACTTCCGTGGACACTGTGGGCAATTTAGCATGGCCAATCCACCTAACCTGCACATCTTTGGACTGTGGGAGGAAACTGGAGGAAATCCACACAGACATGGGGAGAATGTGAAAACTCCACCCAGACAGTTGCTCGAGGGTGGAATGCAACCGGGGATCCTGGTGCTGTGAGGCGGCAGCTCTAACCACCGAGCCACCCTATTTTAATGGTATTATTAATACTCAAAAACCTAGGTCCCCTTCTGTCTGAGGCTGCACCAATGCCTGGGTTCCTGCAGTTTCCCTGAGTACCAGTGATCTGGGGCATTACTTCATCAACCAACTGTGGAGACATTATCAGTGACATGCTCACCAGGTTGTACTGCTGAGTCTAACACTGCAAGCGAATCTACCATGGTGGAGGTCTCGGAGCTGGTGGAGGGTACAGGTGAAAGCCTTGCCAGAGTATCATCTGAAAGTTCAGAACCTTTCTTCTCAGAGATAGATCAGGTGCAGAGGGTCTCTGATTCTTCTTAGCCGGGGCCTCTGAGGGCTGTTAGCGCCTGCAAAAGAGAGAAGAAGGAATTAGTTTTATTGGCGGTTAAACACTTGGACAGATTAAGGATGAGTTAGCTCTGGTATTGATGGGTCAGCAATGAAGTAAAATCCAATGAAGCTTGTTGGGTTGATTGGCCATTGAGATTTACACACACTGCTCTTGTCTGATCAAATCTAACGTGTTCTCCTCAAAAGAAACGTGAAACCTAATATTCACCTTATACTCCTCCAAGCTCCCATCAATGCTGGTCCTGGATCTCTCTGTCTGATTATGGCTTAATTTTTCCTGCAATGAGACAAAAAAGAGAACTAAGTATGGTGGAAATGCATGACAGCAGAATCCGTTACAGGTGATGCAGGTACAGGAGAGATACTAAGGCATCCTCGGGAGTGAGTAGGCAGCACAGAAGGCAGGATGTGTTATTAGTTTAGGAAGATGTTATGAGTGTGAGCTGTTGAGTCCACATCATTCTTGCAATTCTCACCTGGGTTAATGGACTAAAACTCTCAGAAGCATCTGCAGTGGCAGAGGTGGAGTGAATGGCAGCGCTGTGAGTGTTGGGGAGAAGGTGGAAAATGGTGAAACTTATCCTTGGAGAACAGAAGATCATTGCCCTTTCCCCTGCTTGGATGCGCATTCCATTTAACCCAGACAGAGCTGGCATGGATCATTATCAGTGTCCAGGCTGGCTATGTCCAGTGGTCTGTGGCCTCTTTTGACAGTCTGCAGTAAAACACACGGCTTTCTTCTCCACCATAGTATCCACCAGTACCTCCTGGTCTCTATATATATAATGGTGAGTTAGACTGTCTTTCAAGATTATGTCCTCAAAGGTAATGGTCAAGCACCACTGTGAGGGACAATTCTTGGCTTGCGGCATCTGAATTGGTGTGCAGCTAGACTTTAAATATGGCACCAGTGGCTTGAACATCATAAGGTCCTGACAGTGAAGGACACTAACACCTTTCCTACTGTATGATTCCACAAGATAAGCACTGAATAGACTGCTAGTATAATTCATAGGTGAAGTGCAAAAGCTTACGTGAAAAATGTTGCTGTAAGCCATGACTCTCACTTGACAAACCATTTTCATTAAAAAAGGGAAAATTCTGCTGTATGGCTTTGTTCAATTTGATAATTCTATCTAGAAAACAAAATGACAACACCTTATATTGCAAGTCAGCAAGTTCAAGCAGAAAATGAACTTTCCTCTGCTCATAATGCATGATAGTAATTTGATTGACATTTCAAATAACTTTTTTTTAGCACAGAGGTTACTGCCTCACTGGCAGATGTTTCAATCCTCTGGAATGTGTCTTTCTGCTAATTGGAACCAATGGTCCTGATTTTCCATCAGTTGTCAAACCTAGCACCATCTACAAATTCTATGCCCCTGGATCCTTACAGAGTTCTATCAGAACTATTTGCAAGACCTCACAGCTGGCAGACCATAAATGGTAAAGACAGGCCACTGACTCCTTGTCTGCCCAGAGTTGCAATGGTACCATTCACCATGAGTGGGTGCTTAGCTCTGGCTAGCTTCTCAAAGTGGAAGGCATAATTGACTGCGAATACACGGCAAATAGAGCACCAGCACTCACCTCAGTGTGCTGCTTCTCAACCACAAGTGCTGTTACACCATCAATGTGCAGCTGGATTGTAACAATTATAGGTAGCTGATGGCCAACTAGTATCGTCACTA
Source organism: Ginglymostoma cirratum (assembly GCA_024137785.1). NCBI lineage: Eukaryota > Metazoa > Chordata > Chondrichthyes > Orectolobiformes > Ginglymostomatidae > Ginglymostoma > Ginglymostoma cirratum. The sequence goes on from JAHRHZ010000267.1 coordinate 20,325,662, forward strand.
GATTATTAATCCAGAGATGCAGATAATATTCTGGGAACCTGGCTTTGAATCCTGCCATGGAAGATCGTGGAATTTAAATTCAATAAAAAATCTTCAATGAAGAGTTGAATGATGACCATGAAACCAAAAATGTTCATCAGGAAGTACCCATCTGGTTCAACAATGGCATTTGAGGGAAGGAAACTACCATTCTTACCTGGTCTGGCTGACATGTGACTCCAGACCCACAGCTATGCCATTAACTCTAACTGCTCTCTGGGCATTAAATGTTGGCTCAGCCAATGATGCCGATATCCTGTGAATGAATGAAAAAAACACAAATGTATGCAAGGTTTCTGGGGAGCAGCCATAACACGTTCATTCTGCAATTGACCTGACCCCTTCACATTTGGAAGCAGCATTGCTCTCTGTCTGCCCAGGACTAAGAAGTGGTTATGTAAAGCATGGTTGATGAAATTCCACAGAAACCTGAGGAATGACGTCTTCTGCTGAAGTATTAATGTATCATTATCTCTTCACCCACTCTCTACTCTCCATCTATCTCTCTCTCTCTCTCTCTCTCTCTCTCCAGCCAGCTCTCTAGTGCACTATTATCTTCAGCCCCTCCCATTTTTTTTACATCCATCATCTTTTGACCCTTCAATGTCCCCCACTCTGCAAAATTTCTCTTGATTCATGAAGTATGCCCAAACGCAAATATGATAGAAAAAATGAGCACCTATCTTAAAACCAGCTTTGGAAGAATGGTTATTTATACCAGATTTGTTTAATTTTTCTGCCATGCTGTTTTCTGTAAATATGGCAAATGCTTTATCTCTCAGCATGCTCTCTGTACCTTTTGTAGCTGCTCTCACCACTTGCAGCATTCAAGATGATCTTGTATAATAGATATATGCTTGCAGGAAGCCTTTATGCCTTTGCACAGCGGAAGATCCTTTGTAAAAACAAGATCATTATATATATTTTTCTGCTGGGTGTTTGTGTTGACCATGACTCTGTTCAAACAACTCCACCGAGAGAACATACAGTGACAGGTAGTTTAGTGTCCAGAATAGAAGCTGCACACTGAGATTAAAAAATCTGGCTTTTAATATCGGAGTGATATTACATCTTCTGGCACAAAGTCGACGTAAATCCAACCTTTTGTTATTCTGTACAGGTCAATTATCCACAGCAATAATAATTCCAATGTATAAATACAAAGATAAACGGCCCTTGTTGGATTTTTTTGTGCTCATGTAAGTAAGAGGCTATAAGTGGGAAACAGAACATTCTCCTGGTTAGACACGCAGTGCTAAAAACCTGATGGTACTGGTTTTGGAGGATGGAGATTGTGACATACAGTTAATCCATACCCGTCAACATTCAGACAGCAAAAAGCTTCATACTGCCTGCTCACCAACGTGACTGCAATGTGCAGCCCAGCACTAAAGACACTGGAGAGACAGTGTATAGTGGTAATGGCACAAGGTAAATGATCCAGATCTCCAGAATCATGCTTAAGACTAAACAGCAATGAATAGGTAAACCTTAGGAAATACAAAGGATCAGAGAGACCTTGGTGTGAATATTCATCAATCCTTGAAGGCAACAGGACAAGTAGATAAAGTGGTTAAGAAGATAATTGCCTTTATTAGTTGAGGTTTTCAACATGAGAGCAAAAAAGATACAATGGCGCGATATAAAAATTGGTTAGGCCACAGTTGTTTTCCAGATGATAAAGATTGCAGGAAATGTTAACCAAAATGCTGTCTGCACTGGAGTGATTCACTATCAGGATATACTAGATAATCAGGGTTTTTTTGTTTTCTTAAGAGCATGGAACGCTGTGGGAATGGGGTTGGGGCGCAATGGGGAAGATCTGATTGATGTATACAAAGTTATGAGGGACGTAAACTAGTTAGAGAGAAACATTTCCTCTAAGTAGAGAGGTCAATGCCAGGAGGCATAGGTCAAGAGCAGAAGGTTTAGAAAGAATTTGAGGAAATCTTTTCCCAAAGGATGGTGGGTATCTGGAACTCACTGCCAAGAAGGGTGGTAAACATTGAAAACCCTCAAGCTTGGAAATAGAGGGTTTGAGTTATAAGAAGAGGTTGGATACGCTGGAACATTTTTTCTGTGGTGCATAGGAGGTTGAGGGGTGACCTTATAGAGATTTATAAAATCATGAGGGGTATAGATAAACTGTTTTTTTTCCCCAGGGTTGGGGGTTTTCAAGACAAAGGGACATATTTTTAAAGTGAGAGGAGAAAGATTTTAAAAAGACATGGGGAAGCATCTTTTTTTTGACACAGAGAGTTGTCTGTGAATGGAATGAACTTCCAGAAGTGATGGATGCGGATACACAAATAAGAAATGTTTGGAGGGGTATGGACCAAGTGCAGGGAGGTGGGACTAGTGTAGTTTGGGATTATGGTTGGCATGGACAACAATTTGACACTTAATTCATCAACAATTTTAGGTCTTGAGGCACCTTCTCCCATGTCTTCACCCCAACCCCACACACACAAGTCCTTGCCACCACATTGTGTGTAATAGCAGACAATACATTGTTAGCCACTAATTGTCCCCATTATTTGCTTTCTCCTAGGTTGATCGTTATCCATTGCTTCGCCTGTCCAACTGTTTTTCTCTCTCTTTGGGCTGTATCTCCACCTATCATTTACTCCTTCGCCCACACCATCTTCTGCATTAAAAAAACAACCTTTTCCTAGCTACCATCAGTTCTGAAGAAGGATCACTGGACCCGAAACGCTAACTGATTTCTCTCCACAGATGCTGCCAGACCTGCTGTGCTTTTCCAGTAATTTCCGTTTGCGTTTCTGATTGCCAGCATCTCCAGTTCTTTCAGTTTTTAGAATCTCCTTGACTATCGGAGTCCTGCAACTCTAATGATGTAGTTCTCTCTTTTTGTGTGCTGGATCTCTGTGTTCTCCCAGATGTAATAATTCATGGCAAACTGAGATATTAATAATGTCACCAGCTGCAGTCTGAAAGCGTTCTAATGTAATGGAATTGAAGATGGTGTCGATCTTGACTTTTCAAAATATTTTTCATTTTTTTTGCAGCCACAATGTACCTCCACTTTAACAAGAGAAGGCTCTTATACTAGGCCTCCTTGTGATATATGCAGCGATCATATAAAACAGCAAGCAGCACTAATTTAATATGCTGTCCTCAATGTAATGAGATGGCACAAGTTAATCAAGTAGAGATTTTAAATCACCCATTCTGGGGGCTTATCCAACTTAAACCTCTTAGTGTCTCTAGCAATGTTTGCACTCTTATGTAAATATCATTTCAGATCACAGTTCTGCCATATGACTAGGCCTGAACCTAGGTTTAAAGAAAACACTCAATGACCTGTTTCCTTTCAAATCAGTTAATGTCTCATCTTTGAGAGATAGAGCCAATTTTGTTACCTATTAGAAGTGTTCATTGATTTTGTCCTGTTTTCTACATGAACTACATGATAATTGCCAAAACCAATTTTACATATGATTCTGTTTTAATGAGACCAGGAGCTTGGGAAATTCTGCAGTTTATTTGACTCACATCTGCTAAATTTAACTCCAGTGCTAGAGGTAGGTGATGGAACAATATAATGAGGCATTATTACATTGTTAGCAAATTTTAAAAAGAACACATGTGCAAATGAGAGCAAATCCTAAGAAGTAATCCAGTTACAATGTAGGCCAGTGCCATGAGTTTGACAGTCTGATGCTGAGAGCACTGCATTTGAAGATACTGCTCAAATTTGTATCCAGAACACAAGGTTAGTTTTCTTGCAAAATCTTGCAGTGTACTTGGTGACTAACACTTCAAACTCTGGGAGCCATTTTAAGATTAGACAGATTCAGGTAGCGACAATAGGGCTGGTGGCTGTCCTCAACTGCAACTGTAATGTTTTCCTACCACAGTTATCTAGACTGCAGCAATCCCTTTCAATGATTAGCCATTGGAGATGCAGAAAGTGTAGCAGAATCCAAGTAAGGCTCTATAGGAAGGATAGTAGCTGGGCTAAAACATTACATAAATCTTGGGCAGATAGCTGGTGTTCTGTTCCATTACCCATTTGGGCATTGACTGGTGAGAATGGTTGTCTGGCATTCTAATATATTATGTATCTAGGCCTCATTTGAAATAAATTTAAGATTCTTAATGATACTTGTATATTTGTTGAACACAAACTGGCAGTGCTTCAGGGATTTTGTTGGAAGCACATCAGCAGATACATTAATTGACTGACCATTTTTATCTTACCTTATAAAGTGTGTTCCAATTAGTTCTTTCAAGATTCTCAAGGTTGCATAAAGTTAATAACGGTCCACTTAATATGTCTCAGTTACCCTGTGACTGGATTTTCATATTTAGATTCTGATAATTAGAAGCAGCCAACAGATAAATATTTTTTATTGAATTCCTTTTGGGATCAATTTCTCCACTTCTCTGCACAGTCGCAATGCAACTTTAAAACAAAAAAAGATTAGAAAGCATTAGCTTGCCAAAACTAGTTTGAATCTCTGACCTCCACTCTACAGCTATATAAGTCAATGTTCCATTCATTTTAACATTGAAAACAAAAAGAAAAGGTGAGCTTGACAAACCAAAATCATTAAAATTCAAGTTTTGGTGGCTCCTAAAGCTCATCTGATATGTAGATAATCTCAAGACGATAACAATAATTGAAATAATATGGTTGAATCTTGTAAGAAAAGCACCTATTTCAGCAAGAATGCTGCTGTTTTTATTAAGTAGTAATGTCTTTCTAACCATGTCTTCCTTGTTTGGCAGGGGCTGAGGACCAGCATTTGTCCGTGAATCTGGAAGAAAAATAACAAATTTCAAATTCAAATTCAAATTCAAATTCAAATTCAATCACAAGCTGAGGACCAATTTGACATCCAAAAGAAATTAATTGCCACAAAGAAGACACAAAAGTAAACAAAACTTGTAGTCTGAAGTACTTTGTGTCATGTACAGACCTACTTTCTTTAGAAAGGTACAGACAATAGAATTTGAAATGTATCAGAGATAAAAGGTACTGCAGATGCTGGAGAATCCGAGATAACAAGCATGGGGCTGGATGAACACAGCAGGTCAAGCAGCATCATAGGAGCAGGAAAACTTGATGTTTCGGGCCTAAACCCTTCATCAGAAAAATTTTTCTGATGAAGGGTTTAGGCCCGAAACATCAAGTTTTCCTGCTCCTATGATGCTGCTTGACCTGCTGTGTTCATCCAGCCCCATGCTTGTTATCTAGAATTTGAAATGTTATATTTTTGTAGCCACATTGACAAACATGAGCTACCTTTCGGGGTTAGGTGTAGCTTGCAGAGGATGTGGAATCAGACGTATCGTGGTAAAAACAAATGATAAAAATTATACAAGAGTGACTAAACTTTAACTGTCAGAATAACAGATTGAAAAACTGGTCATAAAATCTGGAGAGGACTAAGATAAATTAACAAAAATATAACTCAACACTTCTCGCAATTAATACAAATATTAATGTCTAGATAACGGCAAACTTGCCAATGATCTGTTTGTTGCTGGGGATGGAAAATGTTGTACTTTGCCCCAGAACTCATGATCCTAATTCAGGGAAGAATCCTTTCCCTTTTGTTGAACCAGCCAAGTGTTCCAGCAATGTAGTGGGACTTGTACATCACATGTACCTGTGCGAAATTACTGATAAACACAAAGGGATAAAGGAAATTTGCAGCTATTTGAATTGCAGTATTGCTATGGTGATAAGTGGATTATAACTTCAAAGCACTGATTTTTTTTCTTCTTTTGCTCTTTTAACATTGGAGACTGTGTTCTTGTGTCACAAGGTGATTAAGGAACGGGCTCTTATATACTACACCACAGTTACTGCTCCTGCTTTTCATTGAGCTCCTCACTTCCCAAACAAATGTATTCTTCATGTGGTGACAGTAGCATAGCCAAATGTGAGATTTGCAACCAGGGCAAATGTGGTGATGTTCTCAGGGTGCCTACTGATACCACCTTTTCATTCAGTGAGCTGCAGAAAACCTCGCTCCCCTGGGTGAATAAATATTTCCTCAAATCCCCTCTAAACATTTTGTCTCTTCTCTTGAATGTACACTCCCTGAATATTGTCTCCCATGCTCAGCAGAAAACAGTGTCTCAGCCTTCTCCTCTAAAGAAAACAAACCAAGCTTCCCTAGTCTCACTTCACAGAGGAACCGCTCTACTCATCCTGGAAGATTTCCTTTGCGCCTTGGCTAGTGTAATCGCATCCTTCCGATAGTGTGGCAACCAGAACTGTACACAGTACTCTATTGCCCCAACTAATATTTTACATAGATCTATCGTGACCTCCCTGCTCTTGCATTCAATACCTCAACTAATGAAGTCAAGTATCGGACATATCTTTTTAATCACCTTATCTCCCTGAACTGCTCCTTTCAAGGAACTGTACACATACGCGCCAAGGTCCTCTGATCCTGAGTACTTCATAGGGTCCACCTATTCTTTGTGCACTCTTTACCTTCTTAATCATCCCAAAATGCATCACCTCATGCTTTTCTGGATTAAGTTCCATTTGCCAATTATCTATCTGTCTGATCAGCTCTTCTAAATCAACCTGTAGACTGATGCTTTCCTCCTCACTAATAAACACACCACAAATTTTCATGCTGACTGAGTTTATCAAACCTGTATATACCAGTGTCTACAAGGCTGAAGACCGCTTCCAGCAAACATGGAGGATTTGGTGCAGCATGACAGCTGTGTGTTTAACACTGCTACCTCAAAGCACCAGGGATCCAGGTTTGATTCCACCCTCAGGCAACCGTCTGTGTAGAGTGTGCAAGTTCTCCCATGTCTGCGTGAGTTTCCTCTCGGTGCTCCGGTTTCCTCCCACAATCCAGGGATGTGCAGGCTAGGCGGATCAGCCATGGGAATAGCAGAGTTACAGGGATTGGGTAGGCTGGGGTGAGTCTGTCTAGGATGATCTTTGACTGGCCGATAGACCTGTTAAAATACTGTAAGGATTCTGTGAATGATTGATGGACAATACTAGGCATGAAAACAAACATGGTCAAAAATATAAGCAACTTTTGTTGCTTGTGCACTTTTGCACTTGGAGGCCTTTGGTTGCTACACTTCAGGATTGGTGACAAATTCTGCAGCTAAAGATTCATTTCCACCCCAAATTCGAGGTACATGGCCTATTAAAGAATAGGTACCAGATTGTATTAATGGCCAGCAGGATCAAATTCAGCAATTGCTTACTATAAAATAAATTTACAAAGTAAGGTCAAATAAACAGCTATGACAAACTGATTTATTTGCATATTAGAAAACGTAGGAAGATAGAAACAGGTCATTCCACCCATCATGCTTGTCAATCAGACCCTCATGTTTGTACTAACATTAAATTAGATCATGACTAGTATCTACCTCAAATTTATATATTTTCTTATCATTTCCCCTAATTAAAAATAATCTATCATAATAAATCACAATCTCTTACACAACATGCACATCTTTAGAATGATTTCCTCAATTATTTATGTTAAAAAATGCATATTTGTTGCTAAATGGCCCCAACTTTAATTAGAAGATTATACCTTCCTTTACCACATCACTTGACTGGTCGTAAACTACCTTAATTATTTCATACAGTGTACATTTCTAATGTAAAATTTATGCAAAATTTTACAGTCAAAAACTTAGTAACCACTCGAGGAGATTACTATAAAATTTGTTTTTTTCTGTTGTATGGAATTATATTGCTTAAGGCACTATGTGACAGTAAACCAGCGGTTATGGGGTTTGTTGTTTTCATTGTTATAGTTGAACATTGAAAGAAAACATAAAATTGCACAGGCTGTCAGAATCACGATACATGTTTGGAAACGAATATGAAGAATTAATATGAATCAGCTTTGCGAACATTTCATCAGCCTGTCATCTAATATCTCTGCACAAGTATCTGTGCTGTAATGACAGCAGCTTTAGTCAGTGTAAGCATTAATTTCTGAACTGTTAGATCTCCATGCACAAATATATGCATTCCATATGAATGGAATACTTCTTTCAGACTTGCAAAGACTCAGTCGATATCTGTCAGAATGCATAAATATAGTAACTGGTTTCCTCTGAGGATTCGAAGTGCACTTGCTGTCTTATGCTGCAGTATGAATACTAAGTTGCATTTCTTTCCTGCACATCACAGTGGATTGCAGAAGTTCTGTAGTAGTGAATACTCTGTAAGTTAAAAAGATAACATTACATTTATTAGCACAATGCTTATGCACTTGTAATTTTTCTTTTTACTTTAAGCCAAAGGCATTGGTCTAAGAAAAAACACATTTTAAATCAGCATTGCCTTGGAATAAGTACTAAAGTGTCACTATTGGTGGAAATACTCAGTTGAGATGGACTCAAGAAGTCAAGTCATAATTACCCTCTCAAGGGCAACTAGGGATGAACAACAAATAACGGCCTTACCAACAAAACTCACATCTGATGAAGGAATGTTAAAGATAAATTCAACTATTCAATGTGGTCCGATACAGTAGAGTAGCTTCATTCTTAATGGAGGGAAAGAGAGTGTATGACTTACTATTCACTATTCTTGAGAAAATAGTTAATGGAAATACATTTAGAACTTGGATGTGCAGTAGCCGGAGAAGAAAAAACAATTTCCACTGTTTGGGGAGCCTAAATTCAGGAGATTATGTTTAAGAATTAAAATCAGACTTTGCAGAAGTGAAGTTACAAAATACTTCTATGTGCAAAGGATGACAAAGGTTAAGCATGCTCTTTTGCAAATGGGAATTGAGACATAAAAATATGTTAATTTTAAAAGTCAAAATTGATAAATTTTACAAACTAAAGATACAAAGAGATGAGGAAGAAAATGGATATTTAGAGTTGAGTCACAGATCAGACATGATCTCATTGAAAAGCAGAATAAGCTCAAGGCTCCCAGCCTCTACTCAGCTAACACCTGCACTGTAAGGATTAATTCTAGAACATTGTTTTATTCCTCAAAAGATCATCTGGTTCCTATCAGTGAAAAATTTGCTTTCAGTTTAAAATGCCACAAAGACCAGGACTAGTCTTGCGATTCCTTCAAATTCAGTCTCGAAAGGACCATCTAGGATGGCATAACTGTAATTCATTGCAACTAATTGTTGTAAAATTCAAAGCCCTTATAACGCGGTAAGAGAAACCGAACTCACCGCAAACTATGTTAAACTCTTTGCAGATCAAAAGAAATGATGTTCACTTCCTGAGAATTGACAAAAGTGTGGAGAAAAGAGTAAGTTGTTATGAAAACAGACCAAACTGAAATCATCCCCCATCATTACAGACACACTAACAATGGCAATCAGGGGTGATACATTGGGAATCACAGACTGTGCAGTGATACATTTAATACGGGTGCAGCCACATTCTTTGTTAAAATTCTTTCATATCTACCTGTTTCCTCTCTCAGCTTACTCAAATAAAACCACCATCCACAAGCTGTATTTATACAACACCATTAGTAAAACATCCTAAGGAGTACTATAAAACAAAATTTGATACTGAGATGTTTAAGGAGATATTAGGGCCAATGACCAAAATAAAACACTGTAAACAAATATCAAATCAGATTAACAGCAAGAATGAAGGAAAGATGGTTACTGTCACTGAGCTATGTTGTGCTTCAGAATTGGCAACATGTCCATTGCTCTCCTAAGAATACTATGCCTAGATGCTTTCGTCTGTTAGAACTGCTCATGGCTGTAGCAGCATAAAATGGCTGATAGTGGTTCTTGATGCAAAATGGCTGTGGAAGATTGTTAGCTGAAACAGCAGCTTGTCTAATGTGATACTTAAAGTTAAACTGTCAACTATTGTAACACTCATAGAGGGAACATATGCAAAGTAATAATCTTCTGAAAGAATCTCAGTCCAGCTATTTTTCTTGCTACTAGTACATAAAAACTGAAAGGAAGGTGAAATAACTGCAATAATTGTGATTTTAAAAATTTTTGTTAATTAATGTTATTTGGACAAGAAAATCTGAGATTGTTTAGCTGGACTGCATTATACATGACTCTAGCAAACACACAGAAATATAGTTATCTGAAATTGAATAGCAAGTGGCTATGTTGTACAGGGATGAGCAATAAAAGGTGGTACTATCAGCAATGATCACATGCCTGAATGAATAATTTAAAAAATAATATTCATTCTGCACAGGTACCAGACATTTGCCACCAGACAATGAGGAAAGATCTTGTCCTCTTTATTTTCATTAGCATTACTGTTCTCAAATCATCTACCATCAACATCATGAGAGTCATCATTGACCAGGAACTTGTCTGAATTAGCCAGACCCAATGCTAGTGCAGGTCACAAAATCAAATAACTGCACAGAGGCCGGTATCCCATCACCAAGTTACCCTTTATTTATTTGTGCACAGTACACTGACTGAGGCCAGCCAGCTCAGAGTCAGTCCTCAACTGAGGAGATTCTAGTCCCCTGGTTATTTTTTTTTGAGCAAGATAATTTTATTCAACATTTTCCACCACCAGGAAAAGCACCCATGTGGCCAGGGAACCAATGACAAGCAAAGCTCTGAACGAGCAATGCTTACATTGAAGTGAAGGGGAGGGTAGCAATCAAATCAAAATAGTGTTGGAGGGGGAAATAAAGCACCCCACCCCTTGTGGCACCCACCTCTCCCTAAATGCAACAAAAGTGTTAATGGACACCATGTGCTCTCTCTGCGAGGACACCTATGCTCAAATTTAACCGTGGAAGAGGAGTAGGCTCCTGCTGATGATCATCGACTTTGGAAAGAAAGGAGGAGAACACAATCCCATCGACATCAACGGAACTGAGGTTGAGAGAGCAAAGAGCATCAAGTTCGTCAGAGTGACCATAATTGATCTGTCGTGGACTTCCCACATAAATGCGACTGTCAATAAGGTACAACGATGCCTCTTTCTCCTCAAGCAGCTCAGGAAATTTGGCATGCCCATAAGGTCCCTCACCAACTTCTACAGATGCATCATTGAAAGCATACTGTCTGGGTGCATAATGGCCTGGTATGGCAGCTGCTCTGCCCAGGAATGTAAGAAAATGCAGAAGGTAGTGTGCACAGCCCAGACCATCACAGAAGCCAACCTTCCATCCATGGACCATATTTACACAGCTTTCTGCCATGGAAAGGCAGCCAACATCATCAAAGACCCATCACACCTCAGTAATGACCCTCTACAACCACTTCTGTCAGGCAGAAGATACAGAAACCTGAACACACACACAAGCAGCTTCTTTTGGGCTGTTATCAGACTGTTGAATGGACTCTAGCCTCAAATAATGTAACCTGTATGTCTCTAAGTCTTTCTGATCTGTACATCCTTTGCTTGTTGTGATCTGCCTGTACCGCTCACATACAAAGCTTTTCACTGTATTTTGGTACACGTGATAATAAAATTTACACAAGACTTGTAGAAAATAGATTTGTAGATATCATTTTTTTAAATGCACAAAAATCAGTCTTCGATATCTGCCACATTGTATGATTGATTGTGTGTGGTCTATTACTGGAGGTTGCATTGAAATTCAGGACCAAATGAGGCTCAATGCCAACATTGAAAAAGCATCTTCATCACAAAAATCTGGTCTAGCATCTCAAAACATTGACCCAAAGGTTTTGATGAATTTTTGTCCTTAAGGTGATACAACTAACACAATATGTAACTTCAGAGACATTCCTCCGTAGTTATCACATTCTCTTCATGCCCAGTAAATAACAAGCCTGGAATTTTATAAACAAGTCCGTAAATTCAGTGAAAATGTGATGAGTTCTCAGCATTTTTGTAACTTTGGTGAATAGCTTTAAAATAATTTCATGCAGTTATAACCATTAAAGAGATGGCTCTTCCTTTTAATTGAGTTGGCATAAGTTTCAACAAAGCATCCTTAGTAAAAGAGCAACATACCAGTTGATTGCATTACCCAGTCTCTTGATAACTAATAAGCTTACAAATGGGTGCATTCGACAAAAATTGTGGAACAAAATTGCCAATTATATCTACTGTTGCATAGATGTGTGTTAGTAAATGTTTATTTCAGGATTTTCATATAATTAAAGTAAGGAAAACACACTTAAATCGTTTACGTTGCAGCAGATGTAATTGCACAACTTGATGCAACAAATATAGAAGCTTTAAATCACAGGGCTGGATTTGACCAGACACTGGCACAGTGTCAGTGTTGACAGGTTTCACAAAAGGTTTCTCTTAGCTACTGGGAATTTTCTCAAGCTGTCTTCCCAAACTCACCTCGTCATGTGTTACCACATCCCTATGGCAACCCACTCACGTACTCTCCCACTCATTAGAAGAAGTAGTGGCTAATGCTGGGACGGAGGGAAATTGACATTCTAGTTTGCCAATGGGAACTTCGGGGGCCTAGTGAATGGGACTACATTCAGGTGCTGCCCAAGGAATGTGCCCCAAAATGTTGGTGTTTGATTTCAAAGGTGGCAGACGAGAGGAGTATGAGGCAAACTGGAGTCATTTGGTTATGACTCTGGCTTTCATCTTAGGAATTGTCACAGCCCAGCAAGCAATTCAGGTCTGGAATACCCTGCCTGGAAATGTGTTAGAGGCATGTTCAATCAAGTTATACAAGAGGACATTAAATGAATATTTAAATAGAAATACATGGAATTAGGAGTAGAAAGGCGACACAGCAAAACAAAAATTGACATCAGGCTCCAGGTTGAAAGCCTAGAAAGAAAATTTATTGGTCCAGCGCTATTCTAGGTTGGGAAGTTGAGAAAATGCAGAATTCAGGCAAACTTACTCGACAAGATTCAGCATCACTGTGATCAATGTTTATTATAGAGAGCAGAACAAAACTTCAAAATGAGGGCCTTTTAGAAAAAAACTCAACTCAGAAATATTGCCAGTAAAATTAGAAGCTGGAAGTTAAAGGCAGAAAAATGCTTTGATAAAGTAAGTAGCTTTGACACAAAACAAAGACAGTTATGTTGTACAATGAAAATTTTGGAGTATGTGATAAAGCACATGACATTCTTCTCTCAGGATAAAAAAGGCTTGAAATATTTAGGGAAGAAGGAGAAATGGTGTGAATCTTGCTCAGAAAGGTGGGAAACTCACCAACAAGAAGAGCAAATTCAGCATAAATTTCAACATTTCAAACCATCAGTTCAAAAATGTAAGTCTTCAGTTTTTCAATAATTTAAACATATTGAAAGTCATTTTAAAAGCATAATTGAAAGAATACATCTACAAGGGCAGCATGGTGTCTCAGTGGTTAGCACTGCTGCATCACAGCACCAGGGAACCTGGTTTGATTCCAGCCTCGGGCGACTGTCTGTGCGGGAGTTTGCACATTCTCCCCATGTCTGCATGGGTTTCCTCCGGGTGCTCCAGTTTCCTCCCACAGTCCAAAGGTGTGCAGGCTCGGTGGATTGGTCATGCTAAATTGCCCGTATTGCCCAGGGATGTTTAAGTTAGGTTGGTTAGACATGAGAAATGTAGTGGAATGTGTCTGGGTGGGATGCTCTTTGGAGGGGCGGTGCGGACTTGTTGGGCCGAATGGCCCGTTTCCACACTGTAGGGATGCTATGATTCTAATTTAAAGATTTCCTTAGTTATCTCTGCCTGTTCAGCCTTACTTCAGTTGTGGGTAAAGTGTTGGAAAGGATTATAGGAGATAGGATTTATAATCATCTAGAAAGGAATAATTTGATTAGGGATAGTCAACACGGTTTTGTGAAGGGTAGGTCGTGCCTTACAAACCTTATTGACTTCTTTGAGAAGGTGACCAAACGGGTGGATGAGGGTAAGGCGGTTGATGTGGTGTAAATGGATTTCAGTAAAGCGTTTGATAAGGTTCCCCACAGTAGGCTATTGCAGAAAATACGGAGACATGGGATCAAGGGTGGTTTAGTGGTTTGGATCAGAAATTGGCTAGCTGTAAGAAGACAGAGGGTGGCGGGGGATATGTTCATCCTGGAGTTCAGTTACTAGTGGTGTACCACAAGGATCTGTTTTGGGGCCACTGTTGTTTGTCATTTTTATAAATGATCTGGATGAGGGCGTAGAAGGATGGGTTAGTAAATTTGCGGATGACACTAAAGTCAGTGGAGTTGTGGATAGTGCGGAAGAATGTTGCAGGTTACAGAGGGACGTAGATAAGCTGCAGAGCTGGGCTGAGAGGTGGCAAATGGAGCTTAATGCAGAAAAGTATGAGGTGATTCACTTTGGAAAGGGTAACAGGAATACAGAGTACTGAGCTAATGGTAAGATTCTTGGTAGTGTGGACGAGCAGAGAGATCTCGGTGTCCATGTGAATAGATCCCTGAAAGTTGCCACCCAGGTTGATAGGGTTGTTAAGAAGGTGTACGGTGTGTTAGGTTTTATTGGTAGAGGGATTGAGTTTCGGAGCCATGAGGTCATGTTGCAGCCGTACAAAGCTCTGGTGAGGCCGCACTTGGAGTATTGTGCATAGTTCTGGTCACCGCATTATAGGAAGGATGTGGAAACATTGGAAAGGGTGCAGAGGAGATTTACCAGGATGTTGCCTGCTATGGAGGGAAGGTCTTACGAGGAAAGGCTGAGGGACTTGAAGCTGCTTTCGTTAGAGAGAAGAAGGTTAAGAGGTGACTTAATAGAGACATACAAGATGATCAGAGGAATTAGATAGGGTGGACAGTGAGAGCCTTTTTCCTCACATGGTGATGGCTAGCACGAGGGGACATAGCTTTAAATTGAGGGGTGATAGATACAGGACAGATGTTAGAGGTAGGTTCTTTACTCAGAGAGTAGTAAGGGCATGGAATGCCCTGCCTGCAACAGTTGTAGACTCGCCAACTTTAAGGGCATTTAAATGGTCGTTGGATAAACATATGGATGATAAGGGAATAGTGTAGGTTAGATGGGCTTCAGATTGGTTTCACAGGTCGGCGCAACATCGAGGGTCGAAGGGCCTGTGCTGCGCTGTAATGTTCTATGTTTTATGTTCTATGTTCTATGTTGATGGCTCTGCTGGATTTCAATAGCATGCTAGGCCTCTTCAGGGGGCAGTTATGCATCTACTACATTGGTGTGGTCTGGAGTTATGTACGACAATGCTTACATTGTCAGGGTACATTTTAGTTCCAAGACTTTTTTTATTGAACTTAAATCTCCACCATTTACCATTGTGAGATTTAAACCCATACCCCCAGAACATTAAAGCCTAAGCGTCTTGATTCCTAATCTAGTAACATAACCATTATGCCATCACCTCCATAGTTTGGGTGCTTAAAAATTGGTACCAATTTAAAATAGAGAAAAATTTCCAAAAAAGAATTGAAGAAAGTGGCATCAAAACAGTCTAACCCAATAATCCATTACAATTCAAAGTTTTATTAGAAAACTTTTACTGCGCTTTGTTAGTAATTGAAGTTTAATTATAATTTCAAAATAAAAGTCTTAAAGCTGGAGAGGCTCAGATAAGCATTATGGCAATTGTACTGGAGCCACAATACAAACTTAAAAGAAATAAAAGCTGAAGATGAAGCAGAATTTAAATAATTTTAAAGAGATACTGAATTAAAAGTGAGCAAGATAAATGGAACAAAAATGCTTAGTAAGGTATTGGACCTCGATGTAGATTCAAAGTAACTAGTACGTTAGAAGGCAATTAAATTCCTCAGCATGGAGGAAATAATTCTTGAGTTAAAGAATTGCTTCAGGTCTACACACCAAATCACAAGCAGCACAAATCAATATACTTCTTTCTTCTGTGGGACTATTAGGAAACCGTATTAGTAATAAACAAAAAAGTATAGAAGATACTGATATATGTGATGATGATCTAAGAGCTCTTGACAACTATGTCACTTTAAGAATCAATCATAGTATAAAAAGAGCAAGATTGTTGTTAAATAATACACTTTCCAGGAAGGCCTGTTGACAACTTCATCAATTAATTTTATAAATTTCTGAATTTTGTGATTACACCATAACTAATTAGAAACAGAATTGATGTTGGAATCTGTGATTCATCTTTTCTAGCTTTTACAATCAAAGCAAGAGCTCACGCTGTAAGAGATAACCAAGATTGTGTCAGAAGCTGTGATTTAGAAAAAATAAACACACAAAATATTACGGAGAATGGAGGACAAATGTATTCCAGAAGATCATCAACCCTACCAATTTAATGAGGTACTAAAATTCCATACGAACACATGAACCAACATGAAGAGTATTCAAATCTTTATATATTAGGCATCACTGTCCAAGATACAGATCAGAAAAAAAATTCAAGTAAAAGCAATGTCCAACTCTATTGCAAGAATAAAAACAGAATTTTTTGGACAAGCTCAGCAAGTCTGGCAGCATCTGTGAAGAAAAATCGGAGTTAACATTTTGGGCCTGGTGACCCTTCTGCAGAACTGCTTGAGAGTGTGCATGTGATGCCGTATGGCACTGAGTGTGGATCTCAGGATGCAGCAAGAGCAGCTGTCTGTGGAATGTTGAACCTCACGGAGATATCTGTGATCCTGGAAAGATTCAAAATATGAGGGATGAAACTTCAGTTGGAATCCACTTGGGGTGAGTCTGAGCCGGAGGCAGTCACTGAGGAATGTGATATGGCTAATTAGTATTAGCAAATAATTGGTCAAACACCAGGAGTGACAGTGAACTTAATGTTGGTGGACAAGAAGAAAGATTGGAATGGAAGTCCTGTCAGAGAGACGAGTAGAACTTCTTCAAGGTGGGCATGCCTAGAAGAGATGTGGCAGGAAGTTGAATACTAAATAAAAACCGAAAGAACTGCGGACGCTCTAAGTCAGAAAATAAAAGCAGAGGTTGCTAGAAAAGCTCAGCAGGTCTGGTATCATCTGAAGAAGGGTCACTGGACCCGAAACATTATCTCTGATTTTCTTTTTTTCTTCACAGATGCTGCCAGACCTGCTGAGCTTTTCCAGCAATTCTTGTTTTTGTTCCTGATTTACAGCATCCACAGTTCTTTTGATTTCTGTTGCAAGAATATCACTTTTATATGAATATGGGATATTTCCAAAACAAGGGGGAGAAAAGAGAAACAATCCATAAACAACAGAAGCAATGCTGGTTACAACTGTAAGGAAGTCAGTTCTTAATTCCTTACTACAAAAAAAATCTGAATCTGAAGATATACTTCTGTTAGAACACCTTCATAATGAAACACCACAGTCATTCCTAGGGGAATCCAAATTCACTATTATCCAACAAAACCTCTTCATTGGGAAATATGAAGTTACAATCTACTAGTCTGATATTACACAGGGCAGAGATCTCTTAAAACCCTCAGATTAAAGGAACGTTAAAGGTTTATTAAAGACATAAAGACCATCAGTTTGCAAAAAATTCTTACGTCATTTAAAACTAAAACACTTCTGAGCTAGAAGGTATGAGGTGCTCTAGAACTCTTAATACTTTTTTAGGAAGGATTCGAAACATTCAGGAAGGCGTCAACCAGTGATCAACATGATATGCATCAATGACAAGAAGAATTTAATGGTCTTAAAAGAATGCTGGCTGAGTGCAGAAAGAAACGCACATCAACTGAGATTAGGCACATTGATATCAATCAATAGCTTCACATTAATAATGTAGAAGAATTGATCAATTTTGTTGAGCTGAAAGAAATGTTTATTTTGTCCTTGCTTATGCAAAACCTTCAGTTCTTGACTTCCAGAAAACTCTGGTAGAACCACCATCTGAAACTGGTTCAAAGAGCACATTTGTTCAGAGAAGAGATTGCTTATACTGCACAGCCAGAGCCATTAACCATGACAAAACCAAACAAAATGATGACATCGACGCAAAAGAACAGGCATCAAATTGAAAGACCTGAAAGATTGTTTCTTCAACTAAGTTGATTGTCTTCTGTTACATATTTTGAGGAAATGAAATAACCTTAGCAAGGACAACACCAGCAATGCCAACAGCAACACCAGTATAAACAACAAAAGATGTTTTCAGTGAAAGGCATTTAAGAAATAAAACACCAGTGGCACAGAATGACAAAAGCAACATCTGAAGAAATCACTCTCCGGCAAATGACCACATACTCACCAAGCTGGGAAAACATTGTAAAAACAGATTCTTGAGGGGAGAAGGGATAATGGTAAACATGATATAACATAACATAGAACTTAGAACAGTACAGCACAGTACAGGTCCTTCGGCCCACGATGTTGTCCTGACCTATTATCCTACTAAGATCAATCTATCCTGCATAGCCTACATTTTACTATCCTCCATGTGCCTATCCAAGAATCGCTTAAAACTCTCTAAAGTATCTGACTCCACTAACACTGCCAGCAGTGCATTCCACACGCCCACCACTGTCTGTGTGAAGAACTTACCTCTGACATCTCCCCATAACTTCCTCAAATCACCTTAAAAATATGCCCCCTCATAATAGTCATTTCCGCCCTGGGAAGAAGCCTTTAACTATCCACTCTATCAATGCCTCTCGTCATCTTGTACACTTCTATCAAGTCACCTCTCATCCTTCTTCGCTCCAATCAAAAAAACTCTACCTCCCTCAACCTTTCCTCATAAGACCTGCCCTCCAATCCAGGCAGCATCCTGGTAAATCTCCTCTGCACCCTCTCTAAAGCTTCCATATCTTTCCAATAATAAGGTGATCAGAACTGAACGCAATATTCCAAGTATGGTCTAATCAGAGTTTTATAGAGCTGCAGCATAACCTCACGGCTCTTAGACTCAATCCCCCTGCCAATGAAAGCCAACACACCATACGCCTTCTTTACAACCCTATGAACTTGTGTAGCAAATTTGAGGGATCTGTGGACGTGGACCCCAAGATCCCTCTGTTCCCCAACGCTGCCAAGAATCCTGCCATTAACCCTATCTCTGCATTCAAATTCGACCTTCCAAAATGAATCACTTCACACTTTTCTGGGTTGAACCCCAACTGCCACTTCTTTGCCTAGCTCTGCATCCTGTCAATGTCCCATTACAACCTACAACAGCCCGTCAAAATATCCACAACTCCACCAACCTTCGTGTCATTGGCAAACTTACTAACCCACCCTTCCACGTCCTCATCCAAGTTATTTATAGAGATCACTAACAGCAGAGGTCTCAGAACAGATCCCTGCGGAACACTACTGGTCACCGAGCTCCAGGCTGAATACTTTCTATCTACTACCACCCTCTGTCTTCTATTGGACAGCCAGTTTTGTATCCAGACAGCCAAATTTCCCTGAATCCCATGCCTCCTTACTTTCTGAATGAGCCTACCATGTGGAACGTTATTGAATGCCTTGCTAAAATCCATATACACCACATCCACTGCTCTGCCTTCATCGATGTGTTTTGTTACATCCTCAAAGAATTCAGTTAAGCTTGTGAGGCATGACCTGCTCCTTACAAAACCATTTGACTATTTCTAATAAAGCTATGCTTTTCCAAATAATCATAAATACTATCTCTCAGAATTCTCTCCAATAATTTTCCCACCACAGAAGTAAGACTGATCAGTCTATAATTTCCAGGATTATCCCTATTCCCGGTCTTGAATAAGGGATTGACATTTGCCACCCTCCAGTCTTCCGGTACTACTCCAATGGACAGTGAGGATGCAAAGATCATTACCAAAGGGGCAGCAAACTCTTCCCTTACTTCCCATAGCAACCTTAGGTATATCCTGTCTGGGCCAGGGGACTTATCTATCCTCATGTTTTTCAAAATTTCTAGCACATCCTCCTTCCTAATATCAACCTGTTTGAACATATCTGTAAGTTTCATGCTGTCCTCACAAACGTCAAGGTCCCTCTCACTAATGAATGCTGAAGCAAAGTATTCATTAAGGACCTCCTCTACCTCCTCTAACTCAGTGGACATGTTCCCTCCACTATCCTTGATTGACCCTACCCTCACTTTGGCAGTCCTCTTGTTCCTAAAGTAAGTAAAGAAAGCTTTGGAGTTTCCTTGATCCTTCCCACCAAGATTTTCTCATACCCCCTTCTAAGTCCATTCATCAGTACCTTTCTGGCTACCTTGTAGACCTCTAGGCCCCTGTCCAATCCTTGCTTCCTCAACCTTAAGTAAGCTTCCTTCTTCCTCTTCACTAGGTGTTCCACATTTCTTGTCATCCAACGTTCCTTCACCTTACCATCCCTTCCTTGCCTCAGTGGGACAAACCTATCCAGTACATGTAGCAACTGCTCCCTAAACAACCTCCACTTTTCTGTCGTGCATTTCCCTGAGAACATCTGATCCCAATTGGTGGTCTGTAGTTCTTGCCTAATAGCATTGTAATTCCCCCTCCCCCAATTAAATATTTTCCCACACTGTCTGCTCCTATCCCTTTCCATGACTATAGCAAAGTTCAGGGAGTTGTGATCACTATCACTGAAATGCTCTCCCACAGAGAGATCTGACACCTGGCCTGGTTTGTTGCCATGCACCAAATCCAATATGGCCTCCCCTCTAGTCGGCATATCTACATAAATATATATTTGTTCAAGCAATTCTGTGTTCTAGTTGCTCGATACTATGTAACTTGAGTATTGCCGGAAAAGTACATATTTCATCTAAGCTTTTTATTTGGCACACATCAGGATAATTTACATGAATATCAATTTAAGGGGAAAACCAACATTTGTACCTTTTAAGAGTAATTATGTAATTGGTTGACTAAAGGACAAAAAGTTGGGGAGTGGGAGGAGAAGTCGTATAAGACAGTTAGACTGAACGGGTTAACTCAGAAGCTTTGGAACAGCTCCACCCACTGATGTAAGTGTGACTATTGTTGGCACGGGCTAGTCTGGTTTTGCTGTTGTTTATTCTATATGTACAGACACGTAACATAGACCTAGGTACAATCTCTTGGAGGTATGTTTCTTTTCAATTATGAATGGAATTAACCAGTCTTAAGGCATTGCAACCTATTATCTTACAATACATTAAAAAAAACTGCTTCTTTTACTCAAATATGAGCCCTTTCTGCTGAAGACTTTTTTAGTGGTTAGAAACTTTTGCCACTTTGTATCCTGTGGTTACTAAAGCAAGAAGAGCCAGGTGCAAGCTTCAGGCATGTTTTACAACAAATGGATGCATATTACTTTACTCCATTAGATATTGTAAGTTAAACTATGACAAGACCAGAGCAGTACTGTCCGAGATGCTAATATGTTTCTGTCTTATCCCCACCGAATTAGTATGGCATCATCTGACTGGGTGGAGCTTAATTCTGCCCCCGACATTATCCTTTTTTTATTATAACCATTATCTTATATAACATGTTTGACCTTTATATGGTTCATCTCTGACTCTTCTTTTTTTTCAATATCATTGCCTCTGTTTCTGGAGATAGGCTTTCAACAAATAAGCCCCACTCATTCCCATTGCTACTGTGACTACACTTCTTCATGACTGAGATCAGAAGATTGGACATAATATAAATAACAGCAGCAAGGAATGACTAAGATAAAGGAAAATTAGAAGAGAGAAATCTAACTAGAAATTTAAAAATATATAAGGAGAATTTCTGCTGGTTTGGAAAACATAAAAGGCTAAGTGAAGTAAGTGGTCCCTGGAGAATGAAACTGGAAAATTAGTAATGGAAAATAAGGAAATCGTGTATGAGTTGAACAGATAATTTGTACCTGTTTAGTAGTAATGGATACAAATAACATCCAAGAAATAATTGTCAGTCAAAATGTGAAAGGGATTGAGGAACTCAAGCCAGTTGAAGTCACCAGGGAAATGGTATTGAAAAGTTAATAGAAATAAATGCCAACAAATCTGTAGATTCCAATGATTTTCATTGTAAGATCATTAAAGAAGTAACTATTAAGTAAGATATGCATTGATATTAATTTTCCAAATTCTTAATTCTGGAAAGGTACTATCAGATTGGAAAACAATTAATATATATCCTCTATTGTAGAAATGAGGGAGACGGAAAGCATGAAAGCATGAAAAGGTGAGTTAACTTAGCAACTGTTAAAAGGATAATGTCAGAATTTATTATTAATTAAATTGTAATAAGGCACTTGGAAATTCTCAGCGTGGTCAGGCAGAGTCACTGTGGTTTTGTGAAAGTGAAATCATGCCTTCCTAATTACTTTGAACAATTTGAGAAAGTAACAAACAATGTGGATAAAGAGGAACCGATAAATCTGCTGTATGTACATTTACAGAATGCATTAACAAGTTGCCATTTTAAAGTTTACTTTATTAAACAAGACCTCATGTTGTTGTGTGTAGCATATTGGCATAACTAGAGGAGTCGTTAGCTAACAAGGAACAGACATTACGTGTAAATGGGTCATTGGCGATTTGCAAGATGAAATGAGTGTAGTATCACAGGGATCAGTGTTAGGGCTTGAACTAATCACAACTGATATTAATGTGCAGAATCTAAAGTTTATTTTGGCTAAACATCAGCTGCACAAGATTTTCTAGTTTTTTGCACCATGAAGCCTAGCAAGATCTCTTCCTGTAACAAACTGATTTCATTCACCCCATTTTATTGCACCCTCAAGGCCCAATTCTATGCCCATTTTACCACATTGCATTCCTGGAATAACTCACCAGCCACCAGATATCCATTGAAAAGCTAACATCTCTGGCTCCAAGCCACGTGCACTCGACTGAACATTGGCTTCCTGCTTTGGGAGACACATTCAATCAGAAGATGTCAGATGGAGGAAGACAGAGGCCCTGTGGAGGTGGTGCAAAGGAGAAATGTTATTTTGCCAAATAACCAGCAGAGAAGGCAATGATATCAGACCCTGACAGCTGGGTCGTCACCCAGGTCAGTGAGCTCCCCACAGTCTAGAGGAATGGGTAACAGTGTCACAATATAATATTGCTTTTCAATGTTGCAATATTATAAACTTGAATATATTGCAAAATATTAAAACTGCATACATAAAAAAATTTTGTAACATCTTTACTAAAACAACATTTGGCTTTCCCATATGCACATCTCAGCTCTACCAAGTAGGTGTTCCATCATCAATGGAATTAGTTTTGTCACAGCACAAGGTCTTTATTTTACGTATCTCTCAAATGATGCGTGTAGCTATCTCATATTTTCATATTAAACTTGCACAGTATCTTGACTTCAAGTTTTTAGGTTGCAAGATTGAATTTCCCGATATCTTAAAATGTACTTTCTCGGTTCAACACCATTACTTGCTCATAAGAATTACTTCAGCGCGATGAAACTTTCAATCATTGGATTATTAAATAATCTACAACACTGAGGGCAACTGTTGTGATCCTTTCACAATTTGACTGAATTAAGGGAATTTGACTTAATTTGACTGAATTAAGGGAAAGCAGGCTTACCCTTCATGTCACCAACTATGTCCTACAAAATGCTGTTACAGTGACACAAATTAGCTTGCCTTGTCAGATTTACATTTTCAATGGTTTTTAAATAATAGTGGGCAGTGACTGTGAACAGCATATTCTTTGCATTATATCAGCACCCAGTTAGTGAGTTATCTACGGGAAAGGTCTACATAATATCTGATGACATAATTTCCTTCCATTTGGCCATTCATTGAGGATCTGCTTCCTGAGTGATGCACAGACAACTAAATACTTAGTATCCATAATGTCAAAACGCTTGATTCTAGGATCCAGATACGTGTGTCAAAAGCAATCTACGAATACCTGCAAAGAAATACAACCTACTTTACAAGCATCTCCTCACCAGCCACATCCTGCTCAAACATACAACAATTAGATTCCACCAATGCAAAAGACATTCAATTCCTTTATGTAAGACCCTATTTTCACCAGTCCATTTGTTATCTTTTCTTTGTGTATCAATTTCAAAATCTGATATTCTATGTTTCGTATGTATTTGGTTGCAAATATCCTTTCTGTTAGCCTTTTTAATGGTTTCATAATAATCATTTCACAGTCAAACACACCTTGGGCTAGTATGCTCAGGAGTGGAAAATACCGTGCTTTGGAATGGCTGACTTTCCACATCCTCAAGCTATTTCAACCTAGAGATGGTGTCTGGATTTGTTTGTTTCAGGCAGGAAGGTATGTATGTATCTTGCTGTATTATATAACCAGTGATGAAAGGTGTTACTTGGGGTATACATTTCACTATGTCTAAGTTCAGGGCTGTCGTTAACTTATGATTCATGTTGACTTTACTTAGAAAAACTGGTATCACTCTGTGCTTTGAACCAAGTTAAGATTTTATTATTACGATAATCATAACATCTAATAAAGTTGGAGGTAAATGCCAGAATACTTGGCTTTGTGTGTTAGCATTTAATCCTCAGGCATTGGATGTAGTCTTAAAGTTGAAATGCCATGAATGTAGATATTTTGGTATCAACAGAAATTTATAATCATTATATTATTGGAAACTAGGCTTACTAATGTAGCTTGCATTGTATGGCTGTTGAAGATGTGCAAAATTGTAACTGCAATTAATTTGTAAGATTGTAGCTGAGTGATTGCACTATTGTGCATTAAATCAAGGATTACTTATGCTATTTCAGTGTGTATAATATATCTCCTGTTCTTTTGATTTAGAAAAATGCAGTACATCATCAATTACACTCCCCTACTGCCTGAGCGCAAAGCGGCTGCTCTTTCGTCAAACACAGCCAATCGGGGATTGGTGTTTTCCTGACTTCTGTGCCTAAGGTCTTTTAAAGTTTCAAAGGAAATTGTCTTTGTGCAAAAGAGTACAAGGAATGTTGGGGAACTGATATGTACTTTCCAAGTCAGATCAATGAAATTTTCCTGCATGGAATTAAACTATTCGAGAATCAGAAGTAAGATCTATTATAATTTTGTATTGGTATCCTGCAGGTATAAATTTTCATCAAAATCAGGGAGTAAACTCTCAAGGTTTTGCTGTTTGAGAAATTTTATGACGGTGTTCAGTACCCTCAAGAGATTGTGTTTGACATAAATCATGGCAGTGCAAATTGCGCCTGTTTAGTAAAAAGGGGAATGCTCATTCAATTGAAAGACTCTTTGCTTAATAATTGTTTTAATGTCCTTGTGTTCTAACATGGCATTATTGCAAGTTTTGCGATGAATGAATGAAGTTAAATTGCTTTAAATATTATAATTGATTGCTTTGAAAATGATTAAACTTTTAACTTTAAAATCAAACCAGCTTTAGCAAAAGTTACTGTTTTGTCCTTTAAGTAGTATTTTATCTGGAAGATGCTTTGTGCAGTGACAGACAGTAGAAGCAGAATACTGCCAATTAAGTACCAGTGGCACTAGTGCTAACAGACATGTAAGCAGATCTAGAGGACCCGAAGGAATTATTCTGATGCCAAATGAAATAAAGGGGCTGGGATGCATTATTGCCTGTACTCTTACACTGCTCATCGTTATTTTGTTTGGCTCCTGCTAACATGGCATACTTCAAAACAAAAGACATCAGTTGACTACATAGTAGTGAATGGAATTGGCATTACCCAGACCAACATTGCAGAGCATTTTCAGTTAATTGGTGACCTATTGCCACATTATGTGGTTGAAGGCAGACATTACCCATACCAGAGATTCCCAAAGTTTTACACCATATATATTATGCAGCAAGAGTTTCGACTTGACATACAGTTATACAAAGCATAGCAAAAAAAATGCACATTTTTAAAGTGGCCGATATTTTTGTGTGGAATTTATATTTGTACCTGACTGCAGGTCTCCACAGCCTCAGGCTGTTTTCAGACCCCACAGTTTTATCGCAAAAAATAATCACAATTATTAGGTTAGAGATCCTGCTCTGAATTTTAGGTTCTCCTTCCTTCCTTCCTATCACTCTCTGAACAGCAGCTGCTATTTTCTTTATCCCAAAGCAACTACTACTTCCTGCTGATCCTTCAAGTAGTGACAGTCCAAGTTGTGTTCATCTGAAGATATGCTAAGGACAAGCTATAACATAACTCGAGCCACAAAGCACAATGAACCAGATGGAAGAGGCATGAACAACACATGGCTGGCTCCCAAACCTCAGTCGTTTAACAGCTCGCGCTTGGCTGCGCACTGCTTACAAGCTTTCAAAGAGAATGAAAATACTTAAAGCCTCACATAGAAGGTTTGACGACAAATTTTCAATGTGTCTTACTTAGATTTAGTTGCTTCAGTTACATGTGACACAATGAGCAGCTAGTCTCTGCCACTAATCTCAATCCATCATAATTTCTTTCATTCCAGCCAAGTGGTGTCTGTTCTTGAAAATCTGTCTTAAATATATTTAAACAGTTCTTTAATTAGCCTTTTTCTATCCGGTGGTTTCCATTCTACAGCTTGAAGGTTATATATCTAGGAAGTGAAACTCATATTCTGCCAGTCCAGGTAAGCCCTCTGTCACAATGACCTGAAGGCATCTCTGATCAGACCTAAGGAATACATTGATGATTTCTGTCCAAGAGATGCTCAGGTTCTTTCATAGGCAACATTGATGGAAAACATACAACTTATGTGACTTCTTTGCTGTTCTCATGTGCAGTTCAGATTGCAGTTTATGCTGCAATAGAAATGCAGAGTTGCATGACAGTGTAGATGATGTTGGAAGCCCACACCATGTGAAAATGCTAGAAGACAGATGCTGCTGTATTACCTCTACTTCATATTCCTTAGATATGTTGTTCCAGAGGTAGGGGAAGTGATCAACATCTTCAATATTCTGTTGCCTGATGCTGGTTGGAAGCCCTATGTTGCCATCAAAGTCATCAGTAGCTTCATCTTATTGTAGCTGATGTATAGACTAATCTTGGTGATGCTTTGGCCAGCAAAGCAATATTATATTTAATATCCCAATCATATAAGATATTGTTTTATAGTAAGACAGGAATCCTTTATATTGTAACATACATTCTGGTAGTTTTAACTCAATGTAAAGCAGCAGGAACAGTGGAGAGCTTATCTCAGGTCTCCCCAAGTACTGGCAAACACATAGCATCTAACTGAAGCTATTCTCTCAGAACCTCTGGTGATGCACCTTTGAGACTGGCTGTTGCTTTTGGTTGCTTAAGAGTTATGTCGAGTACCTCTTTCAGTGTGCGAGCTCTTTGTGACACATGGTTTGCAGCATACACAGCCACTTTTGGTAGCTTGATGATTGCTCCTCATCTCCACTCATCCAGACATCCTACCAAGTCCAGGCCTTGTTCAACAGGTTTGAGAGCTTTGGTGTAATGCTTCAGTAGTTTTGCTGTTATCTTGTTGATGACTCTTTGGATCTATGATCCAGCAATTTCTCCCAGGTTGGTAATTAGTCAATGAGGTGCAGTCATTGGGTAAGAAAATGGAGATAGAGCTGGTTGAGGAAGTCCCAAAAATGGTCTACCTATATTGTGTCCATTAGTGATGTTCTACAGTGCTAATGCTTGAAGACTACAATGATATTGCTTCATGCACCAGTCAGTTTCCATGCCATCCTGTTCACGGGCTTACAATCATTATGATTTGCTACTGCT
Organism: Ginglymostoma cirratum; assembly: GCA_024137785.1. Lineage (NCBI taxonomy): Eukaryota > Metazoa > Chordata > Chondrichthyes > Orectolobiformes > Ginglymostomatidae > Ginglymostoma > Ginglymostoma cirratum. The sequence goes on from JAHRHZ010000267.1 coordinate 20,353,171, forward strand.
TGTGCATCAATATCCTTTAATTCTATCCTTCCTCATTTGTCTCTCTGCACATTCGTCTTCATGGCCTTATCCACATACTGGTCTGCATCTCCTCATCTTTGCTTAATCATGTTTTCCTGATCCCTCTATCAGTTGTCTCTCACCAATCAACATCTTTGTTGGGTAAGTGATCCATTGTTATTTTTTGATTCCTCTCCTCTGCTCAATGGTGACTTCTTGCACTTTTCTTAATTCCTCTTTTGATGATTTCCCACTACTCCTGAATGTTGCCTAAATTTGGAGTGTTTACTGCAGAAATTTATCAACTCCTACAACAAATCCTCTAACTAGATCTCCCCAAAAGTATTTAGCTTACAACATTATTAACTCAAAGTATTTTCCTAACATTAACTGAAAAGTTTAACTTTTTTTCTTTTATTCATTCATAGGATGTAGCGATCTCTGGCTACGCCTGGATGTATTGCCTGTTTCTAATTGCACTTTGGAAGGTGGTGGTGCTGCAGTCAATATGACATAGGTATTCCAACAATGCTGTTAGGAAGAGATTACTGTTACTCTGATCCAGCAGCACTGAAGGAATGATTATTATCATTCCAAGTTAGGACTGCATGCTGCTTGGAGGGGAGCACCTAGTTGCTGATACTTTCAAATATCTGCTGTTATTCTAGGTAGTAGACATTGCATTTTTGGAAAGTACTATTGAATGACCCTTAGTAAGTAGTGGCAGACTATCTTATAAGTTGTACACAATGCTGTTGTGCGCATCAGTGATGGAGGGAGTCATTATTGATGATTTAGATTGGGTGTTAATCATCAGGGTGCAAGCGGTTCTATCCTGGATGATGTCAAGCTTCTTAAGCATTGTTGGAGCTGCACTCATCCAAGCAAGTGGAGATCATTCCAACACACTGTGGACTTGATTCTTGTAGACAAGATTTCAGGAAGCAGGAATAGAGTTACTTGCTGTAGAATTCCTAATCTCTGACCTGTTATCATATTACTATATTAATATGGCTAGTCTAAATCAGTTTCTGGTGAAGAGGTGAGATTCAATTCTTTCTTCTTGGTGATGCTCATTGCTCAGAACTTGTGTAACATACATGTTACTTCCCACTTATCTGCCCAAGCATGGCTGTTATCCAGGTTTTGTTACATATGGACATGGACCGTTTCAGTATTCCATGGAATCATGAACGGTACTGAGTGTTACACAATCATCAGTAGCCAACCCATCTCAGACCTTGTGACGGGGGAAGGATGACTAATGAAGCAGATACTTTGACCTAAGACATTATCTTGAGGAACTCCTGCAGTGATGTCCAGGGACTGAAAGATTGATCTCCAAAACCTGCAGTCATTTTCCTTTATGCTAGGAATGGCTCGAACCAGCAGGGATTTTCTCTTGCCGATTCCTATTGACTCCAGTTTTGCTCGGGTTCTTTGACTCAATTAGTCAAATGCTGCCTTGAAGTCAAGGATGGTCACTTTCACTTCCCCTTTGGAATTCAGTTCTCTTGTCCACGCTTGGGCAAAGGCTGTAATGAGGTCAGGTGTTTAGTGGGTCTAGTGAAATCCAAGCTGCCCACGAGTGGGCATGTTATTGCTGAGCAACTATTGCTTCATAGGAATGACAATTACTCTCTTCTTTACTTTGAGAGTAGGCTGATGGGGTTCTAATCGGGTGGGTTGGATGTGTCTTGTTTTTCTTTTGAGAATATGACATGCCTGGGCAATTTTCCTTATTGCTGGGATAATTTATTTTTAATTTTTTAAATTCATTCACAGAATTAGGACATTGCTGGCTGGCCCAGCATTTACTGCCTGTACACTGGCTGCCCTTGAGAAGCAGGTGGTGAGCTGTCTCCTTGAACTGCCGCAGCCCATTTGCTGTAGGTAGACCCCAATTGTCATTGGGGAAGGAGTTCCAGAACTTTGACCCAGTGAAGGAGCAGTGATATATTTCCAAGTTAGGACGGTGACTAAGTTAGAGGGGAACTTGCAGGTTGTGGAGTTCTCAGGTGTTTGTAGCCTTTGTCCTTCCAGGTGAAAATGGCTGTGGAAGGAGTTTTGGTGGATTTCGATGGCGTAGATAGTACACACTGCTGCTGAATGTTGATTGTAGAGAGTCAATGGTACCACCATCCATAAACAATCAAGCTGGCTGCTTTCTACTTGATTGTGCCAAGTTTCTTGAGTGTTATTGGACCTGCACTCATCCAGGCAGGAGGGGAATATTCTATCACCAGGTTTCCATCTTTATGATGGAGTATCAGCTCTGATGTTTGTTCAGTTTTTTTGGACAAGTGCTGGATTGGTCTCATTACTCCAAACTAGCCTTTCTGAAGGAAGACAGCCCCTACCCTGATGTCACTCAGGTCAAGTCTCTACTTTTAAATTTTTTTGTTAAAGGTTGGAGCTGCAAACACAGGTGAACTTATTAAAATGGCCTTCAGGTTTTCAAAAACCAAATGTTTGGAATTTCTCAGTCCAAATTCGCTGTGTGCTTTTTTTCAGGAGTAGGTCTGTCAGTGGTATGAGTACTGTGTTAAAACATGGGATGGATTTTTAAACATTCCCAAGTACTTCATGAGTTCCTGTTTTGTGTTGGGAGTGACAAAATATGCTACTGCTTTTAGCTTTGCACCTCTTGCCAGTACTTGTTCTAGACCGACTATGTGTCCTACGTGGGTCATGTGAGCCTTAGCAGATGTACGCTTTGCAAGACTGACCACTAGGTCAGCTGACTGTATTTCCCCGAAAAGGTCTTCCGGTTGTGTTCAGTGCCTTTCTCAATGTTCCAGGCTGAAAGTTTTGGGCCATTTCATGCTTGTCTGCCTTTTGTGTCACCACTGCGAGATTTTCATTTGTTCTCGGAGTCACTTTGCAGGTTCATTAGAGTATCTCTCGGATCTCTGCTGCATAGTCTAACATGGAGATTTCTTCTTTTGGGTCCACAACCCCTCCTCGAGTAGTTTCAGAGGCCCTTTTTGTTCTTATTCATTCATGGGATATGGGCGTCAATGGCTAGGCCAGCATTTGTTGGCTATCTCTAATTGCCCAGGGCAGTACTTTGCTCTGGATCTGGAGACACATGTAAACCAAACCAGGTAAAAATGGCATTTTCCATCCTTAAAAGACTTCAGTGAACCAGATGAGATTTTCTAATAATCAGCAACAGCTTCATGTTCACAATTAGCCATCATAACTTTCTCAAAATTTAAATTCAGTGATCTGCTGTGGCAGGATTTGAACCTGCCTTCCCAGAACAATACTTGGGTCTTTGGATTAATAGTCTAGTGATAAAACCATTAGCTGCTCCTTGCACCAGGTGTTCGTAAGCTAACTCAAATGGAGTAATACAAGCAGACTCATTGGAGCCAGACCTGGATTTGTTGCTCCTTCAAATGCATACCCATACCCTCCTGCAAGGTTTATTCTGCAGTATTTACTGTCTTTCACAACTCCCACCCAAGTACCTGTGACTGTCTTCTGACAGCACTGGGGAGAAAAAAAGTAAAGGCAGCTTGGCTGGTGCAAACATAATTTTCACTTCGGTGAATGCCTCCCTTTGCCTCATTCTTGATAAGTCTTCAAAATACTATATTCAGGAATTTTTTGCAGCATTTTTGCCTTGTGCTTCAACTTTCCTCATAGTTCAAATCCCTCTGAGAAAAATATCATCTCCCATATGTATGCCAGACACTGTGCAATGTGACTACAAGTTACATTTATACCATTAAATACAATCTCAACCTGCAGCATGATCAAGCCGATCAATTAACTATGAACATATTAATCTTATTGCAACAATTGCAGCAAATAACCATGAAAGTCTTAAGTTTTGTTTAGTGCAAGCAAGTTAATTTAAAATAATTACACTTTGACGGAAAGTGGGAAGAACAAAACATGAAATTCATTTGTCATGACTATGGGAAGTAAATATCTTTTTATCTTTCCAAGTATTCAAAGGACAAATAAGCAATTCATTCAATGACATGAGGAATTTGAGATTACAAATAGTTAATGAAATATGATCCTTCTGTAAATTTCAGAATATACCCTCTTGAATCCTTAGTTTATAGTTAGCAGATGAGTTAAAATCCAAAGAAACTAGTTGGATTTGTCAATGTGTCAGAGATAGTAGGAACTGCAGATGCTGGAGAATCCAAGATAACAAGGTGTAGAGCTGGATGAACACAGCAGGCCAAGCAGCATCATAGGAGCAGGAAGGCTGACCCTTCTAGGGCCAAAACGTCAACCTTCCTGCTCCTATGATGTTGCTTGGCGTGCTGTGTTTTCCAGCTCTACACTTTGTCAATGTGTTGTTGCGTTTTGCCTTCCTAGCACGTAAAGAAAGGCAATGGAGCAATAGGGCGTATAACAGGTTAATACTGCACAGATGCGCTATGTTTTTCACAATGGACTTCTTCAGATCTATCATTGCCTCCCACTACCACAATACAGTGTGGCACCACTCTCAGCTGATGTCTCCTCTTCTGCCTGTTGGATGCATGTCCATTTATCCTGTGCACAATTTCAATTGATTAAGAAAGACATCAACCAAAAGGGAGGCAAGGCCTCAAGTCAATCAAATAGAGTACCCCTGCCATTATGTGACACATTCATATCCAAATGTCACTGGCAGGGGAAATCAATTGTAGATGGTAGGAAATGAGTGAGTTTTATGTTTGAAACAGTTATCTAATGATGCATGGTAGCAACTTTTCACATCGGCAAGGAAAATTTGCCAGTCTTCTATGTGTGGAAAATATTTGCTTGCACCAGTGCACCGCTAAAGCATAAGCCCTAGTGTTTTGTACATTTTGTGCCTCCTTCCCCTGGGACCCGCTCCCAGGTATGGAAAGAAATAGATTTCAGGACAGATTTTTTTTATACAAAAAGCTTTGTTAGAAGTTTGAAACCTCATTCCCTCCTCGGTCTCTTGCAAAACTCCATCAATGCTGAGTTGTTCTGATAATTCTATTTTCCATCTTGTTACCAATGCAGACATTTCTGGGGCTAATATTTCTGAGAAGGTGAAGCTATCTAGAAGCATATGGCTGATAATTACAGTAAGTAACAGTTTAACAGTGGTTGATGTCTTTGTCTTCCTTAAGTGAAAGATTAACTCATAATTGTCATTGACTTCTTAAAAATAGTTGGCAATCTGTTCAAGGCCATGCACAAGAACATGGCAGGTCAGCGCGACTGGTAAAAATTCTTTCTCACAAATCTATAAAAATACATCTTCTGGTTTTTCTTACTGTCTCAATCTTCACCACCACTTCTACCCTGACTCCTTCCTACTCACACGGTGCTCTTCCAGACTGACTACTCACCTCATCCTCCTAAACCATGTTACACCCTGTCAATCTGCCATCCTGCCCAGTGGCTGCCCTACCCACATACCAGCTGCTTACCATCCCACCAGCCACTCTGACTTATCACAGAAATCTATTCTTTTTTCAAATACTGAACGGCAGGGAAACTACAGCTTGAGTGATAGCTCTAACTCAGTGAACTATGCTGTCAAAAGTCACCAACATTACTTTTGGAATCTACGTTATATTGGGAGAATCCCAACAAAGCAGCCAACAGGAGGGTAATGGCAAGGCTTGGAGGATCCCTTCTCAACCAGAATCTTCAGTGGACTCCCCCAGGAGTCATCATTCTCCTAAATTTCCCTTCTCACTCAATGGACTTCTGAGGCCCTCGACAGGTTTGTTAACTTGGTTCCGAGTGAGATTTCAAAGCATTTGCAATGCAATTCAGTGAGCAAGGTGTTTGTACTACTGACATGAGAGTCTGTTCTGTGTGCCTGAAGGGATTTAATAATTAAATATTTCTAAACATGGTGACTTATTTTAAAACACAGTATTTGAGAGAGACATTCGATGGAAATTAATGGTGTTTTACTTACACTGGGAGAGTTTATGACAAAGCAAATTAAGCAATTAGGCTTTCAGAAATTTCAGGATTTTTTCTGGGGGGGATGAGTGCTTAGGTTAACACCCATAGCATCTAAAAGAAACCTGGGATTTCAATTGGGCAATTTTGCAGAAGTCTTGGCTGAAGCTGAATGTGTAGAACAGTGCTCTTGAGAAAGGAAGATTGAGTGTAAGGAGATTTAGTTTAAGATTCTGGACCAGAATTGTTTGGTTAATACCCTGAAGGGATTATGCAAAGCTGAAAGCTCTAATATTGGTTATAGGTTGAATCGAGGAAGAAGCATTCAGATTTTCATGACTGGAATTGAAGCCACAGCTCAATCAAACTTTCTGTGGGATTGAGAATGAGTTGCTTCTCCAGCCACAAAGCATTGAGCCAGTGGAATTCTCTGCCACAGAAAGTGGTTGGGGCCAAATCATTGAATATTTTCAAGAAGGCTTTGGATATAATTTTTGAGGCTAAAGTGATCAAAGACTATGAGAACAAAATAGGAGCAGGATATTGATTTGGATGATCAGCCACAATATTGAATGGTAGAGCAGGGTCAAAGCACTGAATAGCTGACATATGCTCCTGTTTTCTATGATTCTATAAGAAGATAATTCTTTTTCATGTTTGCACACTGTAATGGGTTACCAACTGGATTATAGTTTTACCAAAGCTTCAAAACATCTGTTTATATGGTAATAGTTTAATTTATTCTGTTTGACCATATTTTATTTTTTCATAATATGCCTCTGTTTTATTCTTAATGCCAAATATGCAGCATTGTGTGTTTGTGTTTTGATGAAAGACGACGCTTTAAAACTAAACAAAAAAGCAATGTGATCTATCAAGCCACATATCAGTCTGAGGTCTGACTTGTCCAATATTAACATCAGCTAGGATCATTACAATCCTGATATGGTTCCTTCTCTGACTGCAATGCTCATTATGGTCAATCCTCCTGGTAACAAAGCTTCGACTGAAGAGTTGCTGGCATCTGACTGACTAACAGCCCTTTAAGGCTCCAGACATCTTGTTGCTAGGGGCTGTATGTCCCAACCTGGGACTATTGGCAGCTGTGCTTCTACTGGGTGGGCTCCTCTCCTTAAAGCTATATCATTGACATGTGGGCTGTTGTGACTTGGAATTCCCTTCAGAAAGCTGAAATGGCATTGATAGTGTGTGGGAAAAGGATAAGAAAATGTTTGCTGGCATTACACCAAAAGTGCTGGAAATGGTTGAGGACATTGCATGTGAAGGTGTGGGAATTGAGGGTTGGTTGGATGCTTACTTAGTGCAAAAGAAAAATATTGTGGTGGCTGTTGGACACCAATCATCACAGCCCCAGGGCTCACTACAGAATTTCCACAAGCACTACCCTAAGTCCTTTTTTCTTCAGTTGCTTCATTCCTTCCATCCAGAATATGGTCAAAAGTGAAGATGTTTAGTGACTGTTGCACAGTGTGTGTTCCATTTGTACCTCTTGTAACATAGTACTTACATGCAGCAAGGATGAAATAAACTGTTCCAGATTCGGCTGTTTTAGGGCAACTAATGTAGTGATGGTAGTATCTTGGTTTTAGTTCTTTTTCGAATCTTTCATGAGATGTGGGCTTTGTTAACAAGGTAAGGATTTGGTGCCCATCTCTAATTTATCTTGACCTCAGTGGTTTAAGTGTCAACCACAATACTGTGTGCCTGGAGCCAAATCTATACCAGGTCAGGTAATGATTGCTGATTCCCTTCTTTTAAATATATTGGTGTACCAGGTGGGTTTTACAGTTGTTATGGTCATCAATATCGAGATTTGGTTTATATTCCAGATTTGTTAATTGAATATAACTTCTACCAGCTGCCATGTTGGGATTTGAACCCGTGTCTCTAAAGGTTCTGGTTTATGAGTACAATAACATCATCCCTATGCATCATCTTCCTTTGATTAGCAGCCTGGAGAACTGCATTGTGTTAATTCAAGCTGGGAAATTCAAATTCTTTTAATCAAATAAATATGATACTAAAAATTGATTGTCAATATTGGTGACCATGAAACTACCAGATTGTGTTTTTAAAAATTTTTGTTAATTAATGTTATTTGGAAAAGAAAATCTGAGATTGTTTAGCTGGTCTGCATTATACATGACTCCAGCAAACACACAGAAATATGGTTATCTGAAATTGAATAGCAAGTCGCTAAGTTGTACAGGGATGAGCAATAAAAGGTGGTACTATCAGCAATGACCACATGCCTAAATGAATAATTTAAAAATAATATTCATTCCACACAGGTACCAGACATTTGCCACCAGACAATGAGGAGAGATCTTGTCCTTTTTACTTTCATTAACATTAGTGTTCTCAAGTCATCTACCGTCACCATGGGAGTCACCATCGACCAGAAACTTATCTGGATTAGCCAAAAAAATGCTACTGCAGATTACAAAATGGAATAACTGCACAGAGGCTGGTGTCCTATCACCAAGTTACCCTTTATTTACTTGTGCACTGTGCACTGTCTGAGGCCAGCCAGCTCAGAGTCAGTCCTCAACTGAGGAGATTCTAATCCCCTGGTTATATTGGTCAGCCAGGTTAACCCCAATCAAGAATCTCACAGTCAATGAGGTAAACCTGGATCCAATCACTACACAAAACTAGATCAGAGGCTGTATTGACTGACTCACTTTGTCTTCCCAAAACCCTTTCCATTATCGACAAAGCGCAAGTCAGGAATGTAGAATAATACTCTCTATTTCCTAAATGAATACAACCCCAAAGATATTCAGTCAGCCCAACTTCATCCAAGACAAAGCAACACTTGACTGTCCATCCATCCACTCTCCTCAACATTCCTCTGTCCCCATTATATACACACCATAGTTGCAGTGATTATCATCATGATAAGATCGTATAAGATGCAGTATCACCTCCAGTACCTGCAACCTCTCTGGCTGAAAACGACAAGGGCACCAGGCAGATGGTACCACATCCACCTCAAAATCATACATCACCCTGACTTGGAAATATATCGCCATTCCTTTCTTCATTACTGGGTCAAAACTCTGGAACACCCTACTTTATACCCTTACAAAAGTATTTCCATCACAGGGACTGCTGCAATGTAATGGTGGCTTACTGCTACCTTGTCAAAGGCAATTTGGGATCAGCAACAAAAGTTGACCTTGCCTCTGACCCACACATATTGAATGCATTTAAAAGAAACTGCAGAATTTTAAAATAGTTTTAACCTCTGCACACAAAATCCCATATTTAAGTGATAAATAAAGCAGAGAATGATGGTAGAATAAAAATGTGCACAAAACCACAATGTTAATGCAACATAAACAGATTTGGAATGGATTTTTATTTGCAACCATTGCATAGAATCAATACAGAATGCAACATATATTTTGACCAAAAATAAATCCTAAACTGATACGTTCTGTCATTAACACTCAATTTTTGATGAAACAAAATTAACTTTGATTAATATTTTATAGCTTATAAAATCAATTGAAGCTTCTTTGTGATTTCTATAAGCATAGTTTTTTTTCTGTTGAGATTTGACTTTTTACAAATTAAACTTTTAATTTACTTGAATTGAGAAGCAAAAATGAGAATTAAAAACCTTTTCCAAACAATGGAGTAATGTTGATTGAAATGACATTGCAAAACATCTGGTTTTCTCAATGTACAATTGCCTGCTCAAAAATAAATAAGCTAAAAATGTTTCAAATAGATTAACACTCAACTTGCATTCTGATGATTGTCTTGCCTTATGAAGCTGACCTTGTGACTTCCTCACATTGCTTCCAATGGAATTACTTATTTACTTTTTATTCTTTAGAAATAATCATTATGGACATTCAAAGACTTTTTTGTAGAATAATAGCTGGAAAATTGAAATATCCAAATTGATTGCAGACTATGGGTAAGCCATCATGTTGCTGGTTATCTCAAATGTCACTTATCACATATATCAGTAAAATAGGTTATCTGTCAGAAGACAGCATGAAAATTGGAATGAGGCGTGGAAAATTTTTTTGCTATTACACACAAACTGAGACCCATGCTGCATTCAGCTAACAGTGAAAGACAGTTTGATATGCTCCAGTATCTCGCTAGTGCTCACTTTTCATTGTTTTTGAAGACTGACAATCCCTAATCACATAATTCAAGATTAGGAGCTACATTTTCTCTGTGGGCAAAATAATGGTATGCTGATGGAAACCCAACTGTAATTATGCTGAATCAGCATTATTGTTTGACCTAATTTTTCATTTGCAGGTTTGACATTTCTTGTATGTAGAAAAAACTGTTAACCTTTCTACAGAGGGTCACGGAAATATTACTAATGTTGTGGTGAGGAGAATTGTATCTCATTTTGGTGAAAGCAGTACAAAAATTGTAAGTTCTTCCACACTGGAATTATCACTCCTGTCACTCCTGACTAATACGTAATCATTCATAATGAAATAAATTATTTAAAAATGGTGTCAACGATACTTGGTATTACATCAAGATATTGTCGAGATTATAGGAATATATTTCATTAAATGTTCAAAATTCATGATTTACAAAAATCCAAACAAAAATGTTAAAGAATTTCTGAAGGCATTGTGAAAATACTGTAGGCTAATTCCTGGACATGCTGCAGGTGGCATTGCTATTCTGGAATCTTAGAGACAGTTTTAATTGTTTTCCTTTAATTACTACATCAAAGGTTTCTCAACTTGAGTCTTCCTTCAATAATGGAATGGTCATCCTTTTGTTTATTTTCTACACTTTTTATTCCCATGCAATAATCCCTATTGGGTGTGAACAACTTCTTTAACCATTATCTTCTGTCCATTCTCAATATATAAAGTGCAGAACTTGTTCACAAATGGAGAACACCAATAAATCCTGACAGTCCCAAGGACCAGGAGGTCCCCTCATCCCCTCACCCATGCCCAAAGCATTACAGCAAACCTTCTGTAGCAGCAGTTTCCTATATAATGATTGATATTAATATAAATGAGTCCATTATGTGAAGAGCTTGAGTAGTTTTTATTGTTAGATGGCATGATCTAAATGCTGTTCTCATATCATGGAATTTACCTTTGGGTTCTATTTTCTGGAACATTTCTCCACCTTTCTACTTGAATTTCTCGAGTTCTGTTGCAGCTACATTCACGCAAGTAAATAAGGAATGTACCGTCATACTCCTCAACTGTGGATTGCTGGTGGTAGAAACGCTACAGTCAGTCATTGATGCACAATCTCTATTAGGAACAACATTGGAATTTTTAAAAATTTATAATCGGAAGAAAATTAACCAGCAATTAGCCAGCTTGATACCTTGCATGCATAAGTCACCCAAGAAAAAGGATTGCAAGAATATTGCTGACAGAATTTATTGTGTAAATCCATCAAGCTAGGAAAGGTGTATGATGACCTGCTTAAGCTGCAATATTTAATGCAATTTTTATATAAAGTGGCAAAATGACTGATAAAAGTACTTGAAATGTGAAAGGAAATTTAAAGATTAGTCAGGTGCAAGAGACAGACGGATTAGCAAATAGCCAGCAATGTACATTTGTTTATCTAAGAAGATCTATCAAAATATCTAATGTACAGTATGTTAAGTACTAATATCTGAACAAAAGCTGTACATATCAGAAAAATTTTGTGTGTGTGGCCCACAGAGTATTGTATTTTTGCACAGGTTTCAGATCAGTCAGGCAGTGTGCCTGCAAGGTAGGAAGAAGACATCACATGTGACATTCAAATATAAAGGTTACAGCTCGGCGAGCCAGCCAACCTCAAAACCCACAACCCGAGCTACAAATCTACTCCAAAACCTTAGTACCCACTTCAACTTCAATAAGAATGCTCTAAAACAAAGAACTGCACATGCTGAAGATTTGAAACAAAAACAGAAATTGTGGGAGAAACTCAGCAGCTGTGGCAGCATCAGCGGGAAGAAAGCAGAGTTAATATATCGAGTCCAGTGACTCTTCATCAGACATTATATTGCTTTGTCTTTGCCTTGTCTTACTTAGTCTGAAAGAGCTTCACCAAACCCTGGTGCATCTGTCAAGAGGCTTGCAAGCTTCTAATAATCCTGGCATTTCAGTTAAGACTAAATTAAGGAAATTATCAACATCTGGAAATAAATCTCTGTTTAAAAAAGTTGAGTGCTCCAGAGGAAGTTCTAAAACAGGTCCAGATCTTTAAACAGCATTGATCAGATTGACTGCAACACATAAACTTTGTTTAGAATTGAATCCTGGTTAGCAATACTAGGTCCAATCCTCTCCAATTATCTCATCAATAAACTTCTTCTATCGTCAGGTCCAAAATGAAGATGTTCATTGATGATTGAATGATGTTCAAGTCATTTCAGTTATTGAAGCAAATCATGCTTATATTCAACAAGACCTGGATGACACCCACAGTTGAATTGCAAGTGGCAAGTAATATTCAATCCACAAGTGCCAAGCTATAACCACCTCCAACAAGAAAGAATCTAACCATCACCTCTTGATGTTCAATGACATTTCTATTGTTGAAAACCCCATTGTAAGAATCCTGAGGTTACTATAGCCCAAAAACTGAACTGGAACCAACCGTACATAAACTGGCTGCAGCAACAGCAGATCAAAAGTTATAAATTTTATATCAAGTAAACTCTCTTTCTATCTCCCCAAAGCCTGTCTACTATCCACAAGCCTCAAGTCCTGGGTGTGATGGACTGCTCTCCCCACTTCGCTGGATGAGTGCAACTCCAACAACACTCAAAGCTCAACACCATCTAGGACAATGGAGCTCACTTTAATATCATCTGCCACCTTCAACATTAACTCACTTCATCTCTGATACACAATTGCAACAGTGCATACCATCTACAATATACTAGCAAGGCTTCTTCAACTGCACCTTCCAAACCCAAGATCACAAACGTCAAGGAGGGGTGGCACAATGGTTCAGTGGTTATCCCTGCTGCCTCTCAGAGCCAGGGACCTGGGTTTGATTCCAGCTTTGGGCAACTGTCTGTGTGGAGTTTACATGTTCTCCCTGTGTCTAAGTGGGTTTTCTCCGGGTAGCTCTGGTTTCCTCCCACAGTCCAAAGATGTGCAAGTTAGGTGGATTGGCCATGCTAAATTGCCCAGTGTGTTCAGAGATGTGTAGGTTAGTTGCATCAATCATGGGAAATACAGGGTAACAGGGATAAGGTGGGGGGATGGGTCTGGATGATATGCTGTTCGGAGGGTCAGTGTGGACTTGTTGGACTGAATGGCCTGTTTCCACACTGTAGGGATTCTATGATTCCATGAAGAAAAACAAGGGCAGCAGATACACAGGAACATCACCACTTGTAAAGCCCCTTCCAAGTCACACATCATTCTGACTTGGAAATGTATTATTGCTTCTTCACTGTTGTATAGTCAGAACTATGGATCCCCATTCATAACAGAAGTATGAATTTCCTTCCACCCGATGACTGCAGTAGTTCAAGAAGACAGCTCACCACCACCTTCTCCAGGACACTTAATGCTGGTCAAGCTAGTGATGCATGTATCCTTTTAAAATTATTTGTTCTATCATGGCTTGTGGGCATTGCTGGCAAAGTCTGCATTTATTACTACCCATTGCTCTTTGTCCTTCAACTGAAATGACTTACTAGTGCACTTCAGAGGGATCACAAAAAAGGTCAACTGCTATGGATCAGATCACGAGCAAAAATTGGCCCTTTAGCCCATCGAAACTGCTTCAACATTCAACGAGATTGTGACTGATCTGATAATCCATAACCCCACTTCCCTGTCTTTCTCTGGGATCGCATGGAGGCCAGACCAGGACAGCAGTGAACCCAGACAGAATATGTTAGGAAGGGGAAGTCGAACCCCTTTGATAATTAAAATTGAAACACAAGCCCACAATCTGTTATGGTGGGGGTAGAGGTCCCCTTCTGATAATTAAACCCAAAACACTCAGAGAAGCTAGCCTTACCTCACCTAATACGTTAAAAAGGAATAAACTATTGTGGAGAAGGGGAGGATAAATCAAAGAAAATCCCTGATATTCACTTTATAAGTAACAAGTGACAACTTACTTATTTAACATTAACGGTGAACAAATTAACAGAACTACTAACAAACTGAGCAATTCGCCCCCCCACTCTGACTCCTAACTATTCCCTTACCGAACAAAATTCTACTGGTATGCTATTCTAATAAACACAAGTCCCACTTATATAATGCAAGAAGTAAGAAAAAAAATTAAATTAAAACTTAGCCTCTCAAAGTCCACACCGAATGTGTCTTCCGGAATGCTCTGTCTTCTCCACTGTCTCTCCATTTACAAAATGCCTTTCTTCTGCTGTTCTTCCACTGATCCTGCTGTCTTGGATGTTTTCTCTATGAAGTCCTTTAGAAGTGCCATGGTACTTTTATAGATAAGACGGTGCTTTCTTAGAGAGCTTAGCAATTTCTTGTGAGACTTAGGTACTTATTTTTCAGGTGGCGCTTCACTCTCACCAATTTTCAAAAACACTCTCCTTATATACCTTGGATGACACATCAATTTTCTTACAATTGCTTTGGTCCAAGGTTGTCTAAACCATTAGATTTAAATTCAATTGGCTTTCAATCACTAAGGTCTTGGTTTAAATTAATTGGCTGATTCTAGCTAGCTGTCAAAACATCAAAACAGGCCTAAGGTTTCCAATCACATAGCCAAATTCAATTTTAGGACTGGGTGCACATCTTCAGCTGCATGCAGACTTTCTTTTTTTCTGTACAAGTCTCTAAGCTGAGAAAAACGTTTTGTCTTTTAGGAGAACCACACACTCTACACAACTTTGTAACAATACTTGTGACATTCAATGGTAATTCATCGTCCCCATGTGTGAGACTTATTTTCAATTCTCGGTATGATTTGAATTTCAATTCCACCAGCTACTGTGGTGGGCTTTGAAGCCATGCCCCCAGATCATTCCCCTGTACCTTCATTACTAATCCAGTCACAGTATCAATATCACCCCATGAGCGAATCGAGAAAAGCGACCATGACCATTTTTTAAATTATGTCACATTCGGGGAGATGGCAGCAATGTCATTGGACTACTAATCATGACGCTAATGTTCTGTGGTTGTGGGTTCAAATCCCACTCCCACGGCTGTTGATATTTCAGCCCAATTCATAAATGTGGATTATAAGACTGATCTCCAAGATGGAGACCATGATGATTATCATTGATTTCTGTAAAGGCCTATCTGGTTTGGTAATGTAAGAAGGAAATCTGTTAGCTTTATCTAGTCTGTCCTAGATGTGACTTGAGACTGATAATGCGGCTGATTTATAACTTTGCTCTGAAATGGCTTAAAAAGGCTGCGTGGGTCAATAGCAGTTATGGAAAATACAACAAATGCTGGCTTTGGTAGTGATGCTATATGCCACCAAAGGATAAAGGTAAATACAATTCGGGAGGAGGACTGCTAATAAAGGGGTCAAGTTGAATCCCATATCCTGAGGGTTGTATTCTGATATTGATTCCAGACCAAACAGACAGTGTGCCTTTTACATGACATTGCTGGAAATGCAATAGTGATCAGAGATTTCCAAAGACTTCATTCCATTCAAGGCTATGATCCTCATGCTAGAAAGTGGAATTAATGTAGATGGTAGTGTATTTTGGTAGTATTGACTTGATGGGCCAAAAGGCCTCTTCTGCACTGTATGATTTAATGGCCCTCCAGCCCAAGTGGAGAAATTCCTCCCAGTGCAGTACCAAACTGCCAACCTAGCAATGCCCATTTACTCCTACTCTCCGTTCCATCCATTAACCAGTTCTCAATCTATGTCAGTATATTACCACCAATACCTCTCTAATTTTGTACTTTCACCGCCCTTCCTAACCTTTTTATGCAATTACTGAAACATTTTGAAAATCCAACATATCACATCCAATGGTCCCCCTTTAACTATTCTGCTAGTTGCATCCTCAAAATAGCTTAAACTTGTTTATCAAACATGATTTTACTTTATAAATCATGTTGAGTCTGTCAAATTCCATTATCAAATTCTCAGTGTCCATGTACCATCTCCTTTCGAATAGACACCTGTATTTTGTCTGCATCAGACTAACAGGCTCTGCAATTCTTCACATTCTCACTTGCTTTTTTAACAACAACATTATATTTTCTACCCTTATGTCTGCATGTACTTTTCCAGAATGCAATCATTATCTCTGCAGCATCTCTTCAATACTTTACAACAGGGTATTTCTGGTCTGGGGCATTTATCAACCTCCAGTTCCATTTAATTTCTGCAGTACTACAGTTTCAGTTCTTCATTCTTCCTAATCTCTTGGTTCTTTAATATTTATTAAAAAGAATGTGGATCTTTTGTCTGTGAAGGCAGGCACATTAGACTGACCCTCCCCAGAAAATCCAATCTCCCATAGGTCAGGTTCCTCGCCAGGGGATCACATTCATTAGCAGGCGAACAACTGGAATTGGGTCCAGCAGTGGGGGCAAACGGTAAAGACCGGCATTGAGAAAATGAGGGTTGCGTGCAGCTGTGGGGGAAGGTAGTGCCAGGTTCACGAGTGCGGGATGGGATCGGATCCAGTAGGGAGAACCTAAGTCTGGTCCTGTGCTTGGAGGTTGTTGTAGAGGTCTGACGGCAGTTGTGTGTCAGGCTCCAGGGTAGACAAAGGGGTGTCAAGCCCTGGTTGCAGAGCAGAGTGCAGTGAGGGGGAGATACGGATTGCCAGTCTCTTGGTTTCGGCACAAAGTGACTGTGTTATAGTTCATAACCTGGGGATCAGTTGAAGAATTACCCGGATCTATTGACTTAATTAAAGCAGGACCCTCTGAATTCTCTTCTTTTTATGATTTCTCTGATTTTTAAATCAATACTTTCAGAGTGTTCCGAGCAGGTAGGGCAATTGCTCAGTGGAATCTGCAATTTCCTGGACAATTCCTTCAGAATGCACTGAAATGGGGATTTCACAGTGTCCAGATGTACAACTCTCAGCAGTGTATCACAAAAGATTATCTATCAGAAAGTTTTGATCAAAGTGTTTTCATTTCTCTTCTTTTTCCTTATTGTCTATTTATTGTTAATTCTCCTGTTCTGCCTGCAATGTACTCACATTTATCTTTGGTTATCTTTACCTTTCTATACCCAAAGCAGGTGTTATAATTTTTTCTCATGTTACTCACATGTTTATTTTCAAAGTTTAGTTTTCTTTCTTAAAAATCAGTTTCTTGGTCCTCCTCTGCTGTGTTATAAAAGACTCCCAATCCTCAGGCATCACACATTTTTTGCTAATTTCTTTATTTCGTCTCATAAAATCTTTAACTTGACTTGTAAGCCATGGTTGTATCATATTTCCTACTGTGTTTTGTGCCTTGAAAGGATATAAAGTTATGGTAAATCATGGTATTAACTATTTGAATCCTTGTCATTGCCTGCATAGCATCATATCCTTTTAATGTAGTTTCCCAATCCACCACCACAAACTTGTCGCTCATAGCTTTAAAGTTTCCATTGTTTAGATCTAAGACCTTAGCACAGAGCTTGAACATTGCTGGAAGAATACAAAAAGTTTTTTGTTTTTTTTTTGTCTAGCACCGAACAGAACCAGGAAGCAAGAATAAGTCTTCAACAAAGGGTCAACATTTTCGAGAACTTGAGAAGAGGATGCTGATCAGCTGGGCCATCGCTGCATATCGGTATAAATATGGATTGATGTCCCTTATAATTACTGTAAAATCCTTGTTAAATGCACCTCTAATTTATTGATTTATACCTTACCCTATATTACCATTAATGTTTGGTGACCCATAAACCAACACCAAAAATGTTGCCATCCCTCACTGTTAATTAGTTTCACACAAATTGATTTTATTTCTTGACTTTCTGATCTAAGAACCTCTCTTATTAATGTAATCCTCCTTTTCTTTACTAACAGTGTTACCCCAAGCTTACCCCTTTTCTCTTTTGCCTGCCATTCATTAATATTGAACAGTCCCCAGCCTTGTTCACTCTGCAGCCGTGCAAGTGTAATGATAATTAGACCATACCTGCTTACATCCCTTCATGACATCAACTCATCGACCTTTAATTCAGAGTTTCATTATTTTCATAAAATCTGACTACATTACAGGTGTGCTTCTAAACTAAAGAGAAAGGACAAGGTAAAAGAGCAAGATAATAATAATGGAGTTACTAATCAAGTGTTGCAAGAAGGAACACAGAATGCAAAAGTATTCAACTGATTCTTCAACCTAATTATTTATCTTTGTGTCTTCTCTACCACCATCGTTATCAGAACATTGGTCCCAGCACGGTTCCCACTGTACACAGTACTACTGCCAGAGTCCTTTCAATCTGAATGCATTTTTCCACATAGCAAGCTTTGCACTCTTTCATTTTATTTACCCAATTCAATTTGCTCAAGGCTCAGTTAAGATTCTTGCCTGTTGAGGTTCTGTCTTTTAATCTCTTATTTGCTCATATTCTCGAAGCACAAAAATGTTCCTAGCCCTAACTATAGCATTGGTACCATAAAACTGTGTTCTTCATTTTTGTGCTTTAAAACGAAAACAATATGCAGGGTTTGGATGCACTGCGTTACATCTGCTTGGAATTCATTTAGGAGCTGTGAGAATGGGCTGAATTATCCTGAGCTATTTTACACACTCTGTAAATGTGAAGCATAGAAGCTCTCCAGGTGTGCTGCATCATCTTGAAGATCCGCATCATTTGTCCCATGGTGTTAGTGATGGTACTGGCTGAGCTTCAGCAATGCTGCAGATTCAGCAACTTCCATAGGTTCAAGGCGACTTTCTGCTGAAGTACTTCTGGCATCTTGTGCTGCCTTCTCTTGAATCTCAGACAAACCTAAAGTTTTTAAAAAAATGATTGTCTACGCCATTCTTAGTAGCAAGTGTGCTGCCCTCCCTCCTCCATTGCAGGTTCAACATCATATTTGTGTGATGCAGTTGCTTCTGTATCATCCACTTTCTGGTCTCTCTGTAACTTGAAGCGATGGACACATTTTCAATTAAAATCTCTGTGGTTTTTGACAAAGGAGAAAAATGAAACGTACTTATTCTTTGTCACAAAATAAGTTCAATATAAATGGTGGAAGCGTTACTCAATTTATCAACTCACCTCTGATGTTGATGTCTAAAACTTCACTGCTCACAGTAGCAATCTATACGCCAGACGCGCACTGCAAACATTCCTTCTGTTCTGTCAGACCCTTGGTGTAAGCTGTTACCCCACTATTCAACAAGCATTTCTGGGCATTGTGTTCAAACTTAACCTGAATGAAAACGTGAGGTTTAAAATTAAATAATTCTCCCCGGGCTTGTGGAGAATACCATTGAACTTAAATCTTTTGAGATTACAGAGACCACTGATGTCATTGTGTGAGGCGTCTCCAAGGCAACTGCGTTTTATGATGCCTAATAAAATCAGTAAACAACATTGACCATCCGACATTGAATTGTAAGGGTTAGGTGAAGTTAGAGCAATCTCCAAGGCAACTATATTGTATAAGCTCTGGCACGCCCATCTTGCAAAGTAGGTTTTTAGTTTTACAACGAAAATTTAGACATGAATACCTTTTGAAATATATGTATACTATATATGTATATACGTACACATATATGTTTATACATGCTTTTACTTTGGTGGCTTGCATTAGATCATACCACTTCTTACAGCATTGGTCAACCATCCTGGGAACGCTGCTATTTTTAGAGACAATAGCAAAGTTTTTTTTCCATAGAACACTTTGTACTTTCCTTGGTAGTTGGCTTCTAGCTTCCAGCTCAACTAAAGATAAATCCACAACTTCTTCAGGAAAATTTTGACAGTATTTCTCCATGACAAACTCCTCTACTTCCAGGCTTTGTGATGTAAAATTCCAGAACTCCTTCAGCAAATATCAAGGAGATCATAGAATCGTCAGTGTGGAAGCAGGTCATTCAGCCCCTCTGAAGAGCAGCCCACCCAGACCCATCCCATACCTGGATCCCTGCATTTCCCATGGCCAAGCGACCTAACCGCACAACTTTGGTCTGTAGGAGAAAACCGGAACACCCGGAGTAAACACTTCAATAATAACATTCAAAAGTGAACTGAACAAATACTTAGAGAAGAAAGATTCTAAGAACTTTGGGGAAAGCGTGGAGCATTGGATGCCTCTTTCAAGACCCAGCATTGGCTAAAAGACTGCTTACCATGCTGTACGATGTTATATGGTTTGGTTTGCCTTTGGCAAAGCTTCAACTCAGATAATCTGACAGTAATATTGAGGTACATTTCCTGTATTCATCACTAAAACAACCGTTCAAGTTTAAAAATGATCAAAACATTTGGGAGGAGAAATGTTGATATTCTAAAGAATTACTTGTGAATAGTTAATTTAGTTTAGATAAGGAATGCAAACGGATGAACTGAGATACAATTGGTAATAATTTAGAAGCATTGCATTTTTTAATGTAAACATGAAGAACCAATTAAATTAGGTGATGCTGACAATTATGTAAAACCTTGGCCATAATCTGGCCAGGGCTGTGAATGGCATAGGCCATGGCATGATGATTGGTAGAATCAGCCACCATGTTCGACCAAACATCAAGATCATCTCGTCACAATATCCCCCTTTTGCTCAAATGTCCTGACAAGGCTTTCACCAGGGAGCAACAAGTTCCCAAACTGATGCTGTTTGTCGCTGTTTAAATGGTTTGTTTGCAGCCAAATTCATAACTAGCTGGAAAACCAGAATGAGTCCATGGTGGGTTCAACTTACCTCTTGGTCCAGGAGATTCATGTTGGCCACAGACAAATTGGACAGCACAGTATAACCCCCCGCACCAGCTGCATATACCCTTCCACAACAGACATTGGTACCATCCTGATAACCTCTATTGTACTGACACAGTGCCCTGTATTGCCTGTCTCCGACAGACAACGCTTAATACATAGACGAAGATGCAGCAGAGACATTTAGAACTCTATAAATCCATAATTTATTTGTTAAGTACTTAAATGAATAACACACTTTTAACTACTAGAGATATCTCAATCACTGTCTTTTGCTACCCTGATTTCTATAACTAAATCCAATTGTTATTACCTGGGAGAGTTCACAGCTGGCTAGGCTGAACTTGCTTGACAACTTCATCACGCCTCCTGACATAAGGTACCTTCTTACAATGTAAGTCTTTGAAGTGTTGTCGAACAAAGGGATTTTTTCAGGCTTTTTATAAACAAGTCTCGCTGTCAACTATGCTCCTTACTCATAATTATGTATGCACATGGCCAATCCTGAAAGTTTGTCCAAATATATGCCTTCTTTGGACTTATCCATGCATGTGAGCAATCCTAAATATTTTCTCCAAATTTATTCCTAATCTAACAGAGCCAGCAGTTTCTGGTTTCCTGCAGTTTTAACTCATAGCAGATCTGACTGACTCAGTATACTTCCATTCACAAAGCAGCCCATTTTTAGTCTCTTACCAGTTCCTGCCAGTTCCTGTTGTCTTCCTGTTATCTTGAGCCTTGTCCAATACCTGCAAGGGCAAACTAGTCTAAGAGGTTTTGCTGCCAACCAGCAGTGTATGGTTACATTAAGTACTGATAGCACATAGGGAAATGAACTCATTACAAGGCTTTTGCCAGGATGTTAACCATAGCTTCTCTCTTGGTCTCTTAGTGCAGGTTCCCTAGATGCCTACTGGCAGATGCTGAACATATATGTAGTATGCTTTTATACTAAGCTTTGTACTGGCACAGTCAGACAACAATGCAGATGGCCGTGCTTTGGCTCAGTGTTCAGTCAAGTGCAGATGCATCTTGTACATCATTGTGCCATGACAGCCTTGTCTTTGGACCATGTGACTTGGTGTATGCCCCAAAAACACAATGCCACATATGAACGTGAGGTAGCAGAAAGCAGACCATTGAATTTACCTCAGCAGAGCTGAGAAGATCATTTAACATTGTTGTGGCACTGCTGCCCAGTCCTCCTCACCCAAGGCAGTACTGACCTGGTTGGCGATCGCTGATGGTGATTGAAGTATGTGGAGGCGTGGCATCCTCTGGGGAGTGGAGGGCTCTCTTCTCGTCTGTTGCATTCGCAAGGTCCTCCAGGTTCTTCTCTGGACGTGTGGTGCCAGCTGGCAATTTCCTGCCATCTCTCCTGATGCCTAACATGATGATCAAGAAAACCTCCAGCTGGCAGCACTCCTGCAGGTATGCTGTTGTCTTTGAATTTGGGCAAGGCCCCAAAGGATGCAGGTCCATTGCAGGACCCTCACTGAGCAGTGAGCTCCTCCACAAGTGGTGCATGGTAAGAGGCGGGTGGAAATATGGTATGATTCTGGCAGCAAGTGTACAGGCTGAAATCAAGTTTGGTAAGATATGGTGAGAAACCTAGCTCAACCTCACAGCAAGAATCACTCTACTGCTTAGTTAAAAAGATGGTAAGTTCCGCCCCTTGTGTTGTTCAAATAACCAACCAAATCAACAATAGCATTTTACTGCTAGATTTCTACTGAGTCCTCGAAAGATATTATAGGTAATATATAATAACTCAACAAACTGACATGAATAGTCACTAATGTCAGAACAATTAAGTTTCATTTACATTTATTTAAATTATTTATATTAGATAATGAACCACTCTGCTAACTAAAAATAGCTTCTATTGTAAATATTCTACAGAAGACAAAGATAAAAGAAGATAGCTGGCAGTGAACGGCCTCAAAAAATGCTTAGTTGGTATCATATACTGGTAGAGGTGTCAAATACCACGATGCACCAGAAAGTGGTCATCTTCTTAGGTAAGGAGATCAAACTCCACATGACACTCCAACTGATCTCATAAATGTACTACTTAGTTATAGCAAACCTTGTTTACTCTGATACTCCACTCTCATTGTAACAAAAGCTAATGTACAATCTGTCTTCATAATTATTTGCTGTCAACAGCATTCTGTTATTCATGTACAAGGGTACTCAGGTTTGTTGAATTGCAAAACTCACCACTGAACAAGTATTCTGTTTTTCTGTTATTTCTACCCACTTCACGCCTTGTGACATTGCATACCTTAAAAAATATTTTTCCGACTCTCACAAGCTACATTTGCACCTCTTTCTGACCTCAACGCCACTAATTTTCCATTAAACTTTGTACTGTTATCAAACTTGCATACTATCATCTGAGTTATTAATATAAATTGTAAACAGTTGGGGCAAAATTATTCATCCTTATGATACATCACTAGTTACACTCTGCCAACACTCAAATGACTCACTTATGTGTTTCTTATTCATTACCCAATTCTTAATGCTCATATTCCAAATCTGTAAGTATTAATTTTGTGTCATATTGTATTGTGTTCTTGGTAAGCAAGGGGGTGAAAGGTTGTCTGTGGTAGGTGAGAATGTGGAGTTGAAATGACAGCCAGGTCAACCATGATATTATTAAAAGACAGTACTGGCTCAAGGAGCCAAATTGCCTATTCCTACTCCTAAGCTATGTGTTTTTATTTTATGCACCTTCTACTACCAACATCACAGATGAACAAGAATATGTTGCCAAGACTTGGCTCCCTCAGTTGAATTCCTAAAGATTTATTCATGACCTATTTTGAGAGAATTTTGATTTATCTTCTCCTAGGACTTCCGACAGTCCTTATGGAGATGTTGTGTACCTAACGTAAGTGTAGAAGTTGTAGGGTATTGAAACAGTGATAAATTTTCAAGACAAGATGTTGTATGGCTTTGAGGTAATGGTTTCTAGTAAATGTTTATTTATCCTCTTTGTGGTAATATTCACAGAAATATAAGATACTACAAGATAACTTAATGAGTTACTGTGGTACATTCCGTCATCAAAATATGTTGTAGCCACGATGGTGGGATGGATAGATATCAGATTCAGTGGTATACAAGATAATCAAGTGATTTGTGATATTTTGGTTGATATTGAACTTCTTCAGCACTGTCGCAGTTGCATCTATTCATTTTAGTGGAAGGTATTTTATATCATTCTTTACTCGTGACCTGTAAAAGAGGAGACTTTGAGATGTAAGGAAGTGTGTCCATCTTGTACCTGTCCTATGCTTCTAAATGTGGTCTCTGGTTCACTGATCCAGTTAGGTTCTTGCCGATGGTAAGATGCTAATGTTGGATATTCAGTCACTGTGATGTCATTGAAGATTAAAATGAGATGGCTACTGCTCAAGGTAGTCATTGCTAACATTTATATAGTGTGAATGTTATTTGCTGCTTGTCAACCAAGGTGCTATCCAGCACCTCCTTTTACTTTGAAACATTGAAATAGAGGTGGACTATTCAGTTACTCCAATGTGTTTCACCATTCAGTGACATTCCAGCAAATTTTGTTGACACTATTTACATGCTTTGCATCAGTACCCTTAATATTCTTGCTTGACAAAGTATTATGGATTGTAGAATAGAATTATTAATCAAGCTAATATCATTTTCTCATGGAAAGTAGTTACATAATTCTGCCACCCTGCATATGAAGAAGTTTCTTAATTTACTTCCTGAATGGACTTGCTGTTATTGTTTTTTATGGTTATGTTCCCTTGTCCTAGACTCTCCCACTGTTGAAGATATGACCCTCCATTAATATCTACCCTCCATTAAAAACCTTAAAATCTCAGTTAAATCATTGCCTAACCCTCTATATATTTGAGTGAATACAAAGTAGTTTGCATTCGCACAGCCTGCTTCATCATTGAGTATGTTATGAATGCAGCTGGACTTTGTGCTGGTCTGACCTTTTGAAAGAGAAAATGCATTGATGGAACAGTTAAGGTTGATTCCACCAGGGTGATTTCATCACAGATTCTTTCCTGAAGAACATCTGTAATGATGTTATAAGGTTGTAATAACTAGCCTCTGACAGCTACAACCACCTTTCTTTACCTCAGTTAAAACTACATTTACTTGAGAATTTCCAATATAATCTCATTGATCGCTGTGTTTTTTAAGACTTCTTAGTTCCCTGTTGAATGATTGCTTCATGTGAGGGAAGAATAAGAAAGATTTGTATTTAGGCTGTGTCTTTCACAACCACAGGATGTGTCAAAGTGCTTGTCAACCAATGTAGTATTTTTTGAACAGTGTAATCACTGTTAGGTATGAAAAATGTGCAAAGCAAGCTCCCAAAAGCAGCAATGTGTGAAAGACATGATCATTTTTTTTTTAAATGATGTTTGAGGAATAAATATTAGGCTTGGAATCAGATATCTACTAGATTAAGTGCTGTAGCTTTCTGTCTTGGAAGAACATGAAGAAACAACTCGAGCTTTTACAGCAATCTGCTATTTCTTCTCATGTTAGCTTCTACGTTCCCATTTGTATTTCATTTTCATATTAGTATTTTGCAAATTTGATTCCAAAACTTTCCAATACCAGACCAGGGACATTTAACATTAGACTACCATACCCATGCAGTGAAATATTTCATAAACTCTTCCAATTTTTCTTTTTGCTGTAGCAGAGGATAGAGTTGTGAGTACAGAGTTAGTGTGTGTCAGCTGTGGCACAGTTGGTAAGAAGTGGCTCCAGTGATTAGGGTAAGGTGTTATTAAAGCAGCATTGGCTTAGCCATGTGCGATGCTATTGCCACCGTGGGGACCCTCCATGTGAATTGGAGGGCTCAGCAGGAAACAAAAATCACTGACCCAACCGACACCACAAGGCCTTAGACACATCCTGAGGTGAAAACCGGCTCGCAAAACCACCACAATGTAAGGAAAATGAAGTACTCACCAGGTAAATCCAAAACTTTCCTACCGCATTAGCGGACTCAACCCAGACTGAAGGCCTACACCTTCCAAAGTTTTCAGCGAAACACCAGCTACAGCAAGTTGGAACGGCCAGCAGTAATTCAAAATCATATTTATACCCACTGGTGAGCTTAAATTTTTGAGACACCAAAGTATCTAAACTAATTAGCAGGAAGGGGAAGGTGGGTGGTTACAGTACAGGGAAACCCAAGGGTACCAAGCCTATGAAAAATTTCTGTGATTAAAACTCTGTTGTTTAGTTCTGGTTGTGTTTAACCTGTATTTGATTTAATAGTGTTTAGTTACACTGTATTACTGGAAGTGTCAATTTCACGATTTGTTGTAATTGCCTTTATTTCTTTTAAAATACATACCTTTTGGGTTCAATTAACGTAGAAACCCATTTAAGCATAGAGAACATGGAACATAGAACAGTGCAGCACTGTACAGGCTCTTCGGCCCATAATGGTGTGCTGACCTATTATCCTGTTCTAAGATCAAACTAACTTGCATGCCTTTCATCTTACTATCGTCCATGTGCCTATCCAAGTGTTGCTTCAATGCCACTAAAGTACCTGAGTCTACTAGCACTGCTGGCACTGCATTCCATGCACCCACCATTCTGTATGTAAAGAACCTACCTCTGACATCTCCCCTACAACTTCCTCCATTCACCTTAAAATTAAGCTCCCTCGTAACAGTAATTTCCACCCTGGGAAAAAGTCTCTAGCTATCCACTCCATCTATGCCTCTCATCATCTTGTACACCTCTATCAAGTCACCTCTCATCCTTCTTCGCTCCACTGAGAAAAGCACTATTTCCCTCAACTTTTCTTCATAAGACCAGCCCTCCATTCCTGGCAGCATCCCGGTAAATCGCCTCTGCGCACTCTAAAACTTTCACACCCTTCCGAGAATGAGGCAACCAGACCTGAACACAATATTCCAAATGTGGTCTAACCAGGGTTTTATAGAGCTAAAGCATAACTTTGGGGTTCTTAAACTCAATCCCCCTGCCAATGAAAGCCAACACACTATACACTTTCTTAAAAACCCAAACAACTTGTGTGGCAATTTTGAGGGTCCTATGGATGTGGACCCCAAGATCCCTCTGTTTGTCCACACTGCCAAGAATCCTGCCATTAACCCTGTCTCTGCATTCAAATTCAACCTTCCAAAATGAATCACTTCACACTTTTCTGGGTTGAATCCCACCTGCCACTTCTTTGCCCAGCTCTGCATCCTGTCAATGTCCTCTTGCAACCTACAACAGCCTTCACAATATCTACAACTCCACCAACCTTCGTGTCATTGGCAAATTTACTAGCCCACCCTTCCACGTCCTCATCCAAGTCATTTATAAAGATCACAAAGAGCAGAGGTCCCAGAACAAATCCCTATGGAACACTCCTGGTCACCGAGCTCCAGGCTGAATACTTTTTATCTACTACCACCCTCTGTTTTCTATTGGACAGCCAGTTTTGTATCCAGACAGCCAACTTTCCCTGAATCCCATGTCTCCTTAATTTCTGAATGAGCATACCATGGTGAACCTTCTTAAATGCCTTGATAAAGTCCATATACACCACATCCACTGCTCTGCTTTCATCAATGTGATTTTTCACATCCTCAAAGAATTCAATAAGTCTTATGAGGCATGACCTCCACCCTCACAAAGCCATGCTGACTATTTCTAATCAAACTATGCTTTTCCAAATAATCATAAATACTGTCTGTCAGAATCCTCTCCTATAATTTGCCCACCACAGAAGTAAGACTGACTGGCCTATAATTCCCAGGGTTATCCCTATTCCCTTTCTTGAACAAGGGAATAACATTTGGAAAACTCCAGTCATCTGGTACTACTCCAGTGGACAGTGAGGACGCAAAGATCATTGCCAAAGGCACAGCAACCTCTTCCTTAGCATCCCATAATAAACTTAGGTATATCGTGTCTGGCCCAGGGGACTTATCTATCCTCATGTTTTCCAAAATTTCTAGCGCATCCTCTTTCCTAACATCAACCTGTTTGAACATATCTTCCTGTTTCATGCTGTCCTCACAAACTAAAAGGTCCCTCTCACAGGTGAATACTGAAGCAAAGTATTCATTAAGGACATCTCCTACCTCCTCCAACTCCAGGCACAAGTTCCCTCCACTTTCCCTGATTGGCCCTTCCATCGCTCTGTTCATCCTCTTGATCCTCACATAAGCATAGAAAGCCTTGGGGTTTTCCTGAATCCTACCTGCCAAGGCTTTTTTCATGCCCCCTTCGAACTTTCCTAAGTCCATTCTTCAGTTCATTCCTGGATAACTTGTAACCCTCTAGAGCCCTGTCCAATCCTTGCTTCCTCAGTCTTAAGTAAGCTTCCTTCTTCCTCTTGACCAGATGTTCCACATGTCTTGTCATCCAAAGTTCCTTCACCTTACCATTCCTTCCTTGCCTCAGTGGGTCAAACTATTCCAGCACTTGTAGCAAGTGGTCCTTAAACAACCTCCACATTTCTGTTGTGAATTTCCCTGACAACATCTGTTCCCAATTTATGCTCCACAGTTCCTGCCTAATAACATTTTAATTGCCCCTCCCCCTAATTAAATACTTTCCCATACCATCTGCTCCTATCCCTCTCCATGGCTATAGTAAAGGCCAGGGAGTTGTGATCACGATCACCAAAATGCTCTCCCACCGAGAGATCTGACACCTGGCCTAGTTCGTTGCAAACACCAAATCCAATATGGCCTCCCCTCTCGTCAGCCTATCTGTATATTGAGTCAGAAATCCTTCCTGGGTATACCTGACAAAATCTGCTCCATCCAAACCATTTGCACTTAGGAGGTTCCAGTCTATATTAGGGAAGTTGAGGTCACCCATGATTCTATTACTTCTGCACCTTTCCAAAATCTGCCTCCCAATCTCTTCCTCAGTGTCTCTGTTGCTATTGGGAGGGTTGATAGAAAACTCCCATTAAAGTGACTGCTCCTTTCCTGTTTCTGACTTCCACTCACACTGACTCAGTAGACAAACCCTCCAGACCTCCCTTTCTGCGCGGTGATACTTTCCCTGATTAGCAATGTCGCTCCCCCACCTCTTTTACCTCCCTCTTTATTTCTTTTGAAACATCTAAACTACGGAACATCCAACAACCGTTCCTGCCCCTGTGTTATCCAAGTCCCCATAATGGCCATAACATTGTAACTCCAAGTACTGAACCATGCTCTAATTTCATCACCCTTATTCCTGAGACTTCTCGTGTTAAAATATACACTCTTCAATCCGTCACACTGACAGCAATTTTGTCCTGTCAACTGTTTGTCCTTCCTCACAGAGACTCTCTGCATGCTGTATCTGCTAGTACCCCAGCTAACCCATCCTCTGATCCGTAGCTCTGGTTCCTATACCCCTGATCAACTAGTTAAAACACCTGTTTACTGCTTTTTTCATTTCACATTCCCTCAATACGTTCACTGTCAGAACCAGGGATCTGGGGGTGATTCTAAACACCTAAAAATCAGCAAATTACCGATCGCAAACCAGAACCCCTGCATGGTGGAATTTGGTCAGGATTGCACCAACAACGTCTATCTCTGGAAGAGTTCAGGGTTCGATCCTTATGCAGCTTTGTTCTTTGAAGTTCTACCACTGAAAGTTTCTGGTGTTCAATTCTTATACAGGTTTTTGTCCACTAGGCTATATGATTTTTCAGATCCTTTCATCCAAAACGTTGATTACTCTTCCGGAATGCTTGAGTCTGAAGCTTGCTTCATTATCAAAAGCAGATTTTTTGTTCCTTGTTATATTTGACCTTAACTATGTTTTCGAAGACAAAGCTTTAATGCAATTAACTCCTCAACATCTTCTACAGGGCAATCCTTGTCCTTTGTGGGAATAAAGCATTCAGTTTATTAACCAAGTGTCAAACCTGCTTTGTTTATGTAATCTTGACTCTCAGGCATGGCCAGTTGCTTTCAATTCCTATAGAAGTTTATCATGTCTGTAATAGTTCATTCCAGAGAGAAATGTTGCTTCTTTCTGTGTATAACAGTTTATTTTTTATTGATTCCTTCAATCCATGAGCCGTTATCAAAGTTCTGAAGTTTATAATATCACAGTCCCTCCTCTTTGTTCATCATATTAAAAATAATGAACAAACATTAGTAATTAGCCATTTTCCACCGTATTGGTCCACATGCAAGCTGAATTGCTCCACCACGCACTGTTTAAATTGCATCATTTCTTTATGTGGCAAGGTGTATACAAACCAATAATCAATAAATTAATTACACATTAATGATCAGTAAATAAATCACAAGAGTAATAAATATGCACAAAGAAATAAACATACTCAAAACAGAAATAAAGTAACTAACGTGTGATCTGCTTCACCCATTACAGCTTTAAAATGATCATGTCTTAACAGAACAACATGATGTGAAATAATTATACTGAGTGCACAATATCTCCCCAGTTCCAATGTCATCTCACCAACAGTGTTCCTTAATATTTTTAATATCTGTCTTGATTCTCTGACTATTCTGCGAAACCTTAACATGTGACCTATGTGCCTTTCTAAAAGTCCAAGTTTATTTCTTCCAAATTTTCCCTTTGCAGGGTGATATGGAACTCATACTTCTGCCAATAAAACATATTAGTTCTCTAGTTGTATCAGTTTCATCAAAGCTCACTGATTTTCTCCTCCTGATGTAAACCAATTCCATTGTTTCTGTATGCCTGGGCATTTTTGAGGGTGAATGCATAATGTTGAATCAGTAATGGAACAGGACAGGTTATTGTAATGAAATTCTTTTAAAGAAGTTGTGTTGCAATATTCTCCTTTATCTGTAAATCCAACTCTGATTCTGTTTGTCTCGAGTGGTGGTTAAAATTTTGAGAGTACGATTAACTGTTTCATTACCACTGGACTCAAAACGACATGTGGCTTGTCCAGTTGTGTAAATGAGATTGGGATGAACAATAGTTTTATCAACCTGTTGGCATTCCTTGAATGCTGTCCGTACAAGTCTCCCTGCTTTTCTACCACATTAGGTAGAAGCTCCTTTGCTCTCTTAAAGAGACTTTACTTAAAGTTTCTATCCCATCAGCTAACTTCCTTAATTTAGTGTAGTCAACTCATTTATGAATTACTTCCTTTTTTGTTTGACTTACATTTTCTCTGTACTGATCTACTATCCAATCGCCAAATATACCACACAAAGTTACATTTATTTGATGTTGACCATTCTTTCCTTTATTAACTTGTTTAATGTGTCACATGTGATTGTAAGCTGTCAATGGTATGAAATGCAATGTTGTTTGTGGTAAAGTTAATTGATTTAATTGATCACTTATAACACTGGTGTCTTGGCCATTAATTGTAGAAAAGCCTGCACCATAAATGCCTGCAGCGTCCGCTGTCAAACGTCAGCACTTGTCTTTTTTTATCCCTCGACTGTGTAACCATCTTGATGAACAATGCTCTGTCCAATTCCTTATAAATAATAGGTAACGCTTTTTGACACCATGATGGTAACTGAATACCTGAGAGATTCAGAATAACTGGCACAAGTTCATGATGGACATTTTCATACAACACTTTGCTTGCATTTTGCATAACAGTCCCTCCTCTGCATTTTTTTTTACCCATAGGACACTCTATCGGGTTTTCAGTCATTTCTGATGTAAGCGCAAGTGTGATCTGAAGCTCTGTGTATATCATCAGCATTAATGGAATGACTTCCATGTTGTATGTAAAATTAATGCATGAGTTTGAGGTCTTTCCCACATTGTATTCCACTTGCCAGTTCCTTCCCCACTGTCAGAGCCTGTCCAGGTTCCTCTGCATCCTCCCTGACTCCTCAACACTACTTGTACTTCTACCAATCTTTATCTATCAGCAAACGTAGCAACAACGCCCTCAGTTTCTTTGTCCAGATTGTGATGAATTGTTGTGACCCTAACACTGATCCCTGCAGAACTCCACTAGTCACCGGCTGCCATCCTGCAAAAGACCCCTTTATCCTTACTTTCTGCCAGGCAGCTAAACCTCTGTCCATGCCAATATCTTATCCTTAACACCATGGGCTTTATTCTTATTTAGCAACCTCCTGTGTGGCACCTTGTCAAAGACCTTCTGGAAATCCAAATAGATCATATCTACTGACTGTCCTTTGTCTAACCTGCTCACTACCTCCTCAGAGAATTCTAACAGATTTATCAGGCATGGCCTCCTCTTGATGAAATCATACTGACTTAACCCTGTTTCACTTTGCATTTCCAAGTACTCAACAATCTCAACCTCGGTAATGGAATCTATAATCTCGCCATCGACTGAAGTCAGGCTAACTCATCTATAATTTCTATGGGTGAGCTTTCCCATTATCCCAGTCTATATTTTCGTAATTAATGTTAAGGGCAGAAAAGGCCAAGATCTGTTATATTCTGGAGAATTCTCGAAAGAGTGTCCATTTCAGCTCAGCACAGCCCAAAAGGCAACAAAGTTAGGGCTGGTTTTGGGGAACAATGTTGGCCAAGTCAATCAAGTTTCATGAGGTAAATTTATCATACAGTGATCACTGTATCATAGGATTACTGGGACATTGGAAAGGAGAATGGATAATAGAATTCAGCTAAGCTGGATAGATGGGAGCCGAAGGCTGGTGGGAAAAGCTGCAGTTGAATAGCTATAGCTGACATTAAAGAAAAGGTGGTTAAGATACAGGCCAGCATACTCCATCAAAGGGGAAATGTAGGCAAATAAAAGCAAAGCTTGCTGGATGAGGAATGAGATAGAGTTTTAAGATAAAGATGAAAAATTTGCTTTTGACAGCTATCAGAAATACAATTGAGAACCAAACTGAATTCAAAATGGTTAGTAGGGAAGTGAAGAAGCAAAGAGTTGGTATGAAACAAATACTGGCAGCTAAAGCAATGCCAATTCCATTATTTTCTATTATTACTTTAACAGTAAAAGGATGGTAAACAAAAGTGAATACGACAAATTTGGGACCAATAGGGCACATGAAAACAAGAAGCATGGCTGAGGTATTAAATTAAAATTTTGCATCTGTCATAACCAATGAAGAAGAAGTTAGTCAGATCATGATGACTGAGGAGGAAACTCAGTCACTTATGGGTTCAAAATCAATAATGGGGAACTATTGGATAATTTGTTGGTACTTGGAGTTGATAAGGTACCTAGGCCATGTGAGCTTCATTTGAGGACACTGAAGCAAGTGAGAATGGAAATTGCAGAAATACTGGCAATAAATTTTCAGTCTTCCCTGGACACAGATGTTGTCGGAGCGCTGGAGAATTACAAATATTATGCCGTTGTTCAAAAATGGTTGTAAGAAAGAAAAAAAAAGCAATAACAGAGCACTTATTCTAATGGTGTAGTGGGGAAACTCTTTGAAACAATAATTCAGGATAGAATTAATAGTCACATGAGCAAATGTAGGAGAGCCAGCATGGACTTGCTAAATGAAAATCATTTTAAATTATGGGCTGGTGTTCTTTCACGAGGTGACAGGCAGAGTTGATGAGGATAATGGTGTTAATGTGTACTTCTAACAAGGGGTTCAGTACAATGCTGAACAAGAGACTTGAGAAAATTAACAATTTATGAAATAAATGTGACAACAGCAATGTCGGTATAAAATTGGCTGAGTGACAGAAAACAGAGTAATGGTTTTTGGATGTTCTTCATGCTGAAGGATGGTTTGTGGTGGAGTTCCCAAGAAATTCAGGAGTGGGACACTTGCTTTTCCAGATTTATATTAATGATCTTGCTGTGTAGGGTACATTTCCAACATTTGTAGATGATACAAACCTTCGAAGCATTGTATGTGAGGAGGGCAATGTAGAAAACGATATTGACAAGTTGGTGGAGTGAATGGATATTGCAGATAAAGTGGCTAAGAGTGAGGTGACATATTTTGTAAAAAGGACATGGAGAGACAATATAAACTAAAGGGTGTGCGGGTGTAGAAAGACCTGGATCTTTATATGTTTGTTTCTAAAGATATATTGACAGGTGGAGAGTGTGGTTAATAAAGCATACAGTATCTGAGGATTTATAGCTTGTGCTATAGAGAACATGTATAGGGAAGTTATGATGAACCTGTATGGCAATAAAGTTAAATGTCAACTGGAGCATTGTGTACGATTCTGGATGCCACAGTTTGAGAACAATTTGAACTCACTGAAGAGATTGCATAAGAGTTTTACAAGAACGGTTCCAGGGATGAGAAACTTCAGTTATGACAGTTTAGAAATGTTGGCACCGTATTCTTTGGAGTGGAGAAAGCTGAGGAGATTTGATTGAAGTTTACAAAAATCATGAAATGCTTGGCCATCGTAAAGAGAGAGAGAAACACTCTTCCTACTTGCATACTTATCAAAAATGAGATGATGTTAATTTAAAATGCTTTACAAGACCAGTAAATGCGATGATGGAAAATAAATAATTTTTCAAGCACTGATTCATTTGGGTCTGGGATGCACTGCCTGAAGGTATGAAGGAGGCAGGATCAGGATTTGTGGAATTCATGAGTATATCCGATGGTTATTTAAATAAGCAATATACAGAGTTATGGGGAAATGTTAACAAGTTGGAATGAAATCATGGCGCTCATTTGAACAACCAGGTCCATCAAAATGGGGGGGAATGGCTGCCTTCTGCGCCATAACAAATCTGTATTTTCGTATTTGGACTAATTATCCACTCAAATGTAATTCAACTGAACACAAAATAAATAGAGTACAATGGTTCAAGTCTTCATTAATGGATGGAAATGTGGATAGGAATAGAAATAATGTATGTTGCCTAAGGTTCTGGCTCTGAAAGAGTTAATGTTGAGCTCCACACAGCCTGATGTCTATGTCCTCTGGGTGGAGAAACTTCTGAGTCTGCCATGGTCTCCTAAGGGAGACAAATTACTCCTGTCTATCTCCTTTTAGTAAAAGTTAATAAGTATAAAAGTTAATGTAACTTGTTTATGGTTATTGTGTTATAATGAACTACATCTAAGACAAGTACCTCTTCTACTGAGACTTATTCATGTTTAATCCTTCATCACAGACTATTCGAAAGCCCTTAGACTAGCATAAGGAGGAGGATTTTTGGAAGCATCAACCCCAACAATAAACCACTAATGTTTCAGGCATAAGTGTGTAAAGTGGTATCTGTTCTGGGCATGTGTTTTTTTTGTAACAGTATGGGTGATGTAAAGGATGAAACATTGAAATGTAAAGTAAGCAGTCAAATATAACTTTATTAGG
Source organism: Ginglymostoma cirratum (assembly GCA_024137785.1). Classification (NCBI taxonomy): domain Eukaryota; kingdom Metazoa; phylum Chordata; class Chondrichthyes; order Orectolobiformes; family Ginglymostomatidae; genus Ginglymostoma; species Ginglymostoma cirratum. Next base: position 20,388,211 of record JAHRHZ010000267.1, read on the forward strand.
TTGCAATATAAATTTCAGCAATTGTTTCCCAGTGAAAAAGTTCAAATGTGATGTTTGTGAATGATGCTCATGAAATTGTTAGGAGACATGTCTATGTAACCAAGGATGAATGAAATTTAGTACAGTTTTTGAAACTGTAAAAGGCTACACTTTTATAAATGTAGTACAAGGGTACAATTGTGTTATGCTATTAATGTGTCAGAACTTGAATAATAGTCAACTAATGGTTGTGTTTTTGAGGATTTGATGAACGTAATGAATGTTTCCAATTAATTTTGTGGTTTATTTGCATAAATTAAACTAATTAATGTGTGAAACTGCAAGGAATTTATGGATGAAAACAGCGAACACAAAAATACCCTTTGCCACTTTGTGTCATATTATTTGTAATTTGAGTTTTGGTTTTGTTACAAAAAGTCATCTCAATGTTTTTTTTTCATTAAGGTGCTGCAAAAGCTGAGATTCATCCATGATTTTTGAACATAAAGTAATGAATTAATAATTTGTGTCTATAATCCTATGCATCAACAAAAGAATTACCAAGTCACCATACAACTAATTTAAAAGAATCTTGATCATGCGTTTATTTCATTATTGACGTGAGAGTAGGGGGAAATGTCTTCGCTCATCAAGTATAGAATCTTGATGTTAGGCCTATAGCTTCCCAATCCCAACATTAAGACTGAGATGTTATGACAAGCATAGGGTGAATATTGATCTGGAGTTAACTGTTAAAATATTGTAGAAATGCAAGCTTTAAGAAATGAACAATATTCAAGTAGACAAATCCATTTAATTACAATTTTTCTTGCTTCAATCATAAATTAATAATTGGGGAGTCTTTTTGAGTTCAGAACAGATAAATAATACATCGTCTTCTTTGGGCTGCCTAACTGTCATACTAAATTTAAAACAGTGGAATTAAGTGAAACTCTCAGTTAACTATAAATCGAATTCATTTGTTATATGGTGACCAACCAACCGAGAAAACAGAGTCTCATTTATTTCAGTAAAAAAAATCAATGATTTGTACTTAAATTGGAAAGTTTGCCTCTGAATGGAGAGGACTAAGCTTTCTATTTCAACATTGGCAGTGAGTACACTCAGCAATGAAATTTAACTGACTTACAAAAAGGAGAAGTTATGATTCACTGTCATTGCTAAGATGAACAAATAAACCTTCAGTCTGAAGTGAAAAATGCTGCCTGATTCAAACCAAGACTTTAAAACAGACCAGTAATGAGGGAAACTTAACACAAAATATTCAAAGCATAGTGTACCGTAGGGCAGTGTTAATTTAAAACTGAGCCCAGGGTTCAGCCTTCAACTCCATAATTCTAAACTCAGCTCCCCGCTCTGCAACTGGATCCTCGACTTCCTGAACAATCGATAGCAATCAATAAGAATAAGCGACAACACCACCTTCACCATAATCTTCAACACCAGTGCCCCACAAGGATGCGCACTCTGCCCCTTACTATGCTTCTCATATACTCACAACTGTGTGGCTAAATTCCACCCCAACTTCATTTGCTGATGACACCACCATTGTAGGTCCGATCTCAAACAACAAGCAGAATACAGGAAAGAGGTTGAGAGCTTAGCAGCGTGATGCAAAGACAACTGTCTCTCCATCAACGTCAGCAAAATGAGGAACTGATCATTGACTTCAGGAAGCGGAGTGGAGGTCATGCCCCTGCCTGCATCAATGGTACAGAAGTGGAGATGTATAAGAGTGTCAAACTCCTGGGAGTGATGATCGCCGCCAATCTGTCCTGGTCTACCTACTTCAAAAAAGCACAACAATGTCTCTACTTCCTCAAGAGCTCAGAAAATTTGGCATGTCCGCAGGACTGTTACCAATTTTTATAGAGGCACCATGGAAAGCATTCTATTTGGGTGCATCACTGCATGGTATGGCAACTGTTCTTCCCAAGACCACAATAAACTACAGAGAGTCGTGAACACAACCCAGTCCATCATGCAAACAAGCCTTCCATCCATTGACTCCATCTACACTTCCTGCTGCCTTGGGAAAGGAACCAACATAATCAAAGACTCCTCCCTCCCCAGTATCTCCTCTTCCACCCTCTTTAAATGGGCAGAAAATATACAATTTTGAATACATGTATGAATACGTTCAAGAACATCTTCTTCCCCACTGTTTTCAGACTTTTGAACGGAACTCTCAAATGTTAATTATGATCTTTTTCTCTGCACCTTTTGTGCACCTTTGACACTGTATTTTGCACTCTGTTCTGCTATCTTGATGTACTGCGTATGGTATGATCTGCCTGTAGCATACAAAACAATACTCATCACTGTATGTCGGTACATGTGACATTCAATCAATTAATCAATCAATCAATGTCAGGGCAGCTAAAATTTGTTTTTCAAAAGATGAATTTCAACATCATGCTAAAGTTGAATCAACCATTTGATTTAGTAAATTGAGCTTGCCACTTTTCAGTGCAAGAGCCAAGGAAAACACAAAATGGATGCTGTGCTAAAACCACACACCTATTTGTAAGAAAATAAAGCAAAGTTGTGGGGATGCTGAGGATCTGATATGAAAACAGAAAATGCCAAAAATGCTCGGTAAGTCCAGCAGTACGTATGGAGAAAAGAACAAATGTAACGTTTGAGCTGGATGACCTTTCAAGAAAAATGAGGAAAATTCATAAATGTATTAGTTTTTAAGCAAATTAAAAGTCGGGGGTTTGTGGGAAACAGAACAAAAAGGAAGATAGGATTGAAAAGGTCACCGGACCCGAAACGTTAACTCTGTTTTTTCCTTCACAGATGCTGCCAGACCTGCTGAGCTTTTCCAGCAACTTCTGTTTTTGTTCCTGATTTACAGCATCCGCAGTTCTTTCAGTTTTTATTAAGAAAGGACGGAACACTGGGAAGATGATGTGGTGGAAGAGTTGGTGGTGTAAAGCCAAAGGAAATGGTAATGAAAAAGGATGAAAAAAAAAAGAAAAGATGTGATAAGAAGAGTTGTGATTGGCAAAAGTGAAACAGCTGCTCTACAAGGAAGAGAAAAGAAAGAACAAAATGGGAGCAGGGCTAATGATCTGCATTCTTTTGAGTCTGGAAGGCTGCAAGGCCTCCAACTGAAATATGATGTGTGGTTCCTTAAGCTTTTCTGGAATGCTGCAGGGGGTTGGGGACAAAGGCCAGAGCGTGGATTAGGTAGAGAATCAAAATGACAAAGGTCTGGAATCTCACGGTGGTTTTCATCGATTGAAAAGTGCTGTGACATCAGCCACCTCAATTTCTCTGTACAACTCACACGAGTCGCTCAAACAGTTGAATGCTTAAGGATGAAATATTTGTGTATAATAGTTAAATGTCCATTAGATACTTCAATGTCATGATATCCACATCCAGATTTTTGTGTTACAAGACATAACAACCATTGTTGTGTCAGGTAAAATACCCAGCTGAAGGCCAACTCATGCCACCATTTGTGCAATTTGCTAATCACAAATTAGTTACCACATTTGTGAATGTTACTGCAGCGATTACACTTCTGAAAATTTTTAATCTGTTGAAAAGTGCACTGACACATCACTTGACCATGAAAAATGTTATATAAATGCCAGCTTTTTTCTTTCTCTAAGCAGAGAAGGTATATTCCTCAGGTGCAGCACAAAAGGTCCTGGTGGAGGATGTCTTCCTCCAATAAGGGTCCCTATTCCTGGTGAAGATTGTTCAATGAATAAGTAAATCCACTCTCAATTTTATTAAGAGGTTTCTCAGAGCATTTTAGAAAAAATATTGATTGACAAGCTATCCAGAAATGTTATTCTACATGTCTTAAAAATTCCTTTCATGCAGCCACCAGTGAGTAACAATAAGACTGAATATGGCTTTCTGTTGTGTCCAAAACCATCAGTAACTTTTTTTTGATTTGTACATTTGGACGTGGACATTGCTGCCTAAGACAGTATTTATTATTGTCAAGATGATCGATCAGAACTCTAAATATGTTTGGTCAGGTTGAACTTTTAATTCCAACATGCGTTTTTTTCTTTCACAAGTGGATGGCAGTGCAATGTAAAATCAGCGACTGTCTGGCAGAGTCCTGTGTGGACCATGGAACGTCACACTCAGAGTTACGCAAACTTCAGACAGAAAGACTAAAATGTAAAAGTTAGTGAGAGGCTGGCTATCCATCCCTTTTCTTTAGGAAGCAATCGTCTTCAAATGTGTTTGTGTTTTAATCTTTCAAGGGTAAACAGAAAAAAAACCTGACAGCAGCAGTAGTCTGCATGGGCTCAACCCTAGGTTTTGTTTTTAGCAAAGTGTCAATTTTGTCGAGTTCCATGAAGAGTTATTCTATGCAAGGCATAACAAGTTTTCTCTAGCTATTGCTCGGAACGGTTCACATTAACAAACTTTCCCGTTCCTACAGCACCCCTCTCATCTGATGCTAGCTGGATTCTATGAGTCACAGTAGCTGGACGAATGTGCATTTGCCCAGATATGCCAAAATAAACTGGCATTCCTGGCACTGATATAATATTTGAATTCTAGTTGAACCCCCGGGCACTTGCCCTTCACCATTTAGATAGTGGTACAGCAGCTACAACACATGCAAAAAGTGCAATAGTTAACTCTTCTGTCGAATTCAACTCCACCTCTTTATCTCAGATATTGTTTAACCATCAGGCTACTGAGTGCAGCCATCCTTAGCAACATTCTACCTTACCAACCCCTTTAAGTCACAGCAACTCTTTCCCCAATGCCCAGCATCTTATCATTGTTCAGTAGGTGACCTTCACATTTACGGAAGCCTTCAAACAAATTCAAATATTATCTTTTATTTACAATCTCCAGAAGTAAACAGGATGAAAATGAACAGGAGCTGCACTCCTCTCCCAGGTGGTAAATAAATTGTTTGTCTGTTGATCAGCAACTGTTTTACAGTCAAAGATTGTTTGCTGCACCCAGCTCTCATCTATTGGCACCAGCTGTCAATCAGCTCCTGTCTGTCTTGCAACCTCCGACAAAACTGAGTTCTGTCAAGAACAGGGTTTCTCTTTCTCAATATCCTTATCTTCCTTTAGAAGTCTGTTCCCAGTTTTACAGTTCCTTTACATACATCACAACAGGGCATAGTGATGTGGCACATTCTGTCTGGAGTATATTGCAGGCTCCCACCAAACTGATCCAAATAACAGAAACACATCTTCATAGAATCCCTAAAGTGCCAAAGCGAGCCATTTAGCCCATCAAGTCCGCACCAACCTTCCAAAGGGGATCCCACCCAGACCCAGCACCACACCCCTCCCCATTCCCTGCATTAACCATGGCCAATCCACCTAAACTTTGCACGGTGTGAGGAAACCGGAGCTCCCAGAGGAAACCCACACAGGCACAACGAGAACATGCAAACTCCACACAATCACCCAAGGTTGACATCGAACCAAGGTCCCTTGTGCTGTGAGGTAGCAGTGCTAACCATTGACCCACCATTGCTACCCCATCTTCATCAGGCCTATCATCTGCTCTACCATTACCCTGGCCCAAGCCTGGGTGGCATTGTGTCTGTGCTCTGTCTCAGTCAGGGTCATGCAATAGCTTCATTGGCCTTGATCGCAGTGGGTCGCCCCTATCCTAGTTATCAGCTTTAGTCCACAGTATATTGTAAATCTCAACAACATACCTGTCTTAAAAACGAAGCTGCTGATTTACGTACTCATCTGTTCTAATGTATCTTTATTCTGCCATAACTATGACACAGATTGTCTGTTATTCTTTTCAGCAATGAAAATGCCATATTTTCATGCCAAGTGAATAAAGCTAAGGTATATGTTATAGGTTTTTTAAAAAGTCATTAATTGGGTATGATGTGGCTGGCTAGATCAGCATTTATTGCCTATCCCTAATTGCTCAGGTAGCAGTTGAGAATTGACCACATTGCATTGATCTGAAGTCATACGTAGGCCAGACCAGGTATGACAGCATATTTCCTTCCCTAAAATACTGTAGTGATCCAGGTGGGATTTCAAAACAATTGAAAATCTTTCCAGTAGATTGGCATTTAATTTATTTTTACTAAGTTCTAATTTCTCCATCTGCCATGTTGGGATTTGAACCCGCATTCACACAACTTTTACCTGTGGTTCTGTGACATTTGTACTATGCCACCACCACAGTACTTGTTCAATTGATACTCGCTCCATTTATTCATACATTTTTCCAGCAAATTGAAATTATGTGCTGTGTAAGACAATAGTTCTGAAAAGGCTAATGTTGGAGATCACTTCATACATCACCCAATTTGACGATACTACATAGTCTCGAGTGGAGAACGTGAAGAGCATTGTCTTGTTGCTGTTGGAATCAGTTCTGCCATCTGTCTCTTGTTAGTATTTTGCTGAACTAAGTACTTTGCTGACCTAGCCAATGCAGATTTTACCTATTGTTATCATGCAATTAAAAAAATTTAAGAGAAATGTCTGTTGTTATAACATGAGATTTGAATGCAGCGTCTCAAAGACTATGAAGCAAGGTTTCTTTATTTCATTGACATCAGATCATTGCAAACGGAAATGAAAAATGATGTTATGCAATGCAGGCACAGTGATATACATGGAGGTAAGGCTGTGGTGTACTTCTGAGTCATAGGTCATAGATTCATAGAGTCATACAGCATAGAAACAGACCCTTCAGTCAAACTCAGCTGCACCAACCAGATATCCCACTCTGACCTAGTCCCATTTACCAGCATTTGGCCCATATCCCTCTAAACATTTCCTATTCATATATCCATCCAGATGCCTTTTAAATGTAATTGTACCCGCCTCCATAACTTCCTCTGACAACTTGTTCCATACACACACTACCCTCTGCATGAAAATGTTACTCCAAGGTCCTTTTTAAATCTTTCCCCTCTCAACTTAAACCTATGCCCTCTAGTTTTGGACTCCCCCAGCGTAGGAAAAACACCTTAGCTATTCACCTATCCAAGGCCCTCATGATTTTATAAACTTCTATAAGGTCACCCCTCAGCATCCTATGCTCCGGGGACAAAAGCCTATTCAACTCTTCCAACAACTCAAACCTTCCAGTTCCAGCAACATCCTTGTAAATCTTTTCTGTATCCTATCAAGTTTAACAACATCCTTCCTATACAAGAGCGATCAGAATTGTATGCAGTATTCTAAAAGTGGCCCACCAGTGTCCTGTACAGCCTCTTCATGACACCCCAACCCTTATATTCCAATATTCTGACTAATGAAAGCATGTGTGCCAAACACTACCTTCAACACCCTGTCTACTTGTGACTCCACTTTCAAGAAACTATGCACCCCTACTCCTAGGTCTCTTTGTTTAGCAACACTCCTCAGGGCCCTACCATTAACTGTAGAATTCCTGCTCTGGTTTGCCTTACCAAAATGCAGCACCTCGCATGCATCTAAAGTAAACTCCATCTGCCACACCTTGAACAAAATCCTTTGTCCGTCTGATCCTTTTCCCCATCAGACCTCCTTCACCACACCCCTCCCCACCCAATCACCAAAGATACCCTATCCTCAGTTTCGGGTCTATTCAAGAACTCCAGCTGCCCTGCTAGTTCCCCTTTGTTTCTGTTGCCTGTTGCTGCTGCTGGTAGCTCTGTTACGTTGTTAATATTCTTGAGTAAATCATTCTCTACTGTTAACTAGTGTTAACTGAACACACCCTTCAAATGAGTATAGAAAGGAGGATTGATGGCAGCGCTATACCCCAATCACAAGTTACCAACGATAGATTCCGCAAACATATGACTGCATCCCTAAGAGAAACACCTTGGTCTCTGTTATTCTGTTTCCTGTATCACATTATCTTTGACTAGATTGCAAGTCATGTACATTGCAATTAATTTACTTTGAGACAAATTCTTTCCAGCTGATCGACTGATATGAAATAATAATATTCATAATTTTAAAATAGAAAAGAAATTCCACTGTTTTAAAGAGGCTTGAAGGATAGATGAATTAATGGGAATCTTTGCTCCTCTTATCAGTCTGCAGTGAGCAAGAGATTTGGAGAGATCAAAATGAGTGGCATTTTGAGCTGGAGAATCGAGCTGTGCTGTAAGTTCAAATGTAAAGAATCAGCTAGATACCACCCGCATACTGTGTTTAGTCTGAGGTAATCTCTCCATGCAAATTAATTCTTCCCTGCCCTGAAATCCTGCCTGTCCAATGGTATCAGGTTCCTGCTAGGGCTGCAGGCTGTGCCTCCTTCTTTTCTGCTGTCCACTTCAAATCTCAGTCCGAGCTTTATTCATGGCCTCAGTCGTGTTTTTTTTTTCCTTTGTACTTCCTGCTTTAATAACGTCCTTGCAAGTTTATAAGACTCATTACAACTTTTCAGCTGCCAGATAGCTCAAATAAAAATCAAACTAAATATGTCAGTGTTTCTGAACTTAAAAACAGCACAGCCAAACTTCGAAAAATGTACTTCAATTTCCAAAAAATTTCTAGGCCTTCAAATGATCACATCTGGCATAAAATTTACAAGAACCTTCTTCAAATCAGGTTCCATATCCCTGCATTAATTGTGCTTTCATTTGACAGCTTGTTAAGTGATTAATACACCTCAGAACATGTCTCAGTCTTGATTCCATTAAAACTAGGTCTTAGTTTCTTGTTTCTCTATCAAATACACAGCAGTTCTTGGCAGTCAATGTGATCTCGAGCTTTGAAGTCACTGGTGCTGGGTGGAAAGTCTGCAGTCCTAATGGGAGATTTTGAGTGGGGATAGAAATTTCCAAAGATCCTTTGCAAAAGTGAAAAGAGCATTACAAGGAGTCCTAATACCATCAATTACTCCTACCAGGATTACACTAAAAGTAGTGTGGGGCTCCCCCGGATATGAAGTATATATTATTCCAAGCAGATCGCTGCCAGCTTTAATGGGAGCCTCTTTGAAGTCCTGATTAAATTGTACGGGCAGGACAGCTCACTGTGATGGGTAAACTGCTGCTCATGATGATTGTTGTTGCTACCATTGTCTTAAGGTATAGGAAACCTTGCTTGGTCCAGTATGGTAGAGGAGATTTTTTTTAAATTAACAAGGCGTAGTTTATAAGCAATTCATTACAAGTTACTTTGATGTGATAGGCATTGTTACAGAGACTTTGAAAATGACCAGATATTGGGTGTAAGGCTCATATCCACATTTGATGCTGAGCTTAGTATCCATAATGGAAAATTCAGCACCATGTTTCATTGTGAATTTTTCAGCAATTCAATAATGATTGTATTTTACAAAATTATAATCGTGACTCCTTGCTACCTGTCAAAGTTTATCTTTGAAAACTACTCAACACAATTAAAGTGAGACTCATACTTCAGTTGGACTAGTTGACTAGGGGCACACCAAAGGATCTGCGGTGCTGCTTTAAATTAATTTCCTGGATGTTATTCGATATATTATCCTTGACAATAGAATAGAATTTCTCTTCATCAATAACCCTTCCGTATCCTCACTGAGATTTTATAGGCAAAGTATCTGGGGAAACTGATCATTCGGGAATCAACACCAGAGTTGGAGGCAATATCTTCAAATGAGATGGGGAAAGGAGAAATGTTAAAAGAAAAAAATTACATTAAGTCACGTTATGTTGAGGTTGTATGGGACGTTGGCAAGGCCTCTTCTGGAGAACTGTGTTCAGCCCTGGTCTCCCTGTCATAGGAAGAAAATTATTAAGCTGGAGAGGGTTCAGAAGAGATTCACCAGGACGTTGCCGGGAATGGACAGTTTGACTTATAAGGAGAAGCTGGATAGGCTGGGGCTTTTTTCATTGGAGCACAGGGGATTGAGGGATGATCTGGTAGAGGGTTACAAGTTATGAGGGGCATAAATAAGGTGAATGGTAGGTATCTTTTCCCTAGGGTAGGGGATTTCAAGACTAGGGTACTCATTTTTAAAGTGAGAGGAGAACGATTTTGAAAAAGACATGAGATGCACTTTTTTTAACACAGAGAGTGATTTGTATGTGGAATGAACTTCCAGCGGAAGTGGTGGATGTGGGTACAGTGTTCAAAACATATTTACATCGGTACATGAATGAGAAATGTTTGGAGAGATATGGGCCAACACAAGCAAGTAGGGGTAGTTTAGATTGGGATCATGGTTGGCATGGACTGTTCAGACCCAAGGGTCTGTTTCTGCATATACAACTTCTCTAAAAACAGAAATTAGTTCACTTAAATAATGTAAATTACAGTTTGCGAAAAGGATAGAGGTTATTTAGTCTCCTGATTGCACATCATGAATTGCGGCAATATATTCTACATTAACCAAAAATAAAGATATTGTGAAGTCAATTATCAGTTTTGTAACTTTTTTGTTTGCCATATCCAAAGCAGTTTGAACTATTATGTTCTAGAATCAGGAAACACGGTCTCAGAATAAAGGGAAACTGATATTGGACTAGGATGTGGGAACATTTGTTTAGGTCACTGAATTCTCTACCCACAGAGGGCTATGAAAGCTCAAATATTGAATATGTTCAAGACAGAGATCCATAGATTTCTAGATATCAAAAGATATGACAAAATGCAGAAATATGGCAGGGGTAAAGGATCAGACGTGGTTTAATTAAATAACGGAGCAGGTTTGAGGGGCTGAATGGGCTATTCCAATTATCTGTTTGTTCCTCTAAGTTCAAAAATAGGTTTCAACATCACATAGCTGACTTTATTCTTTGAATCATAACTTTTTTTAATCAAAATTAACTGAAAAGGATCACTTTTACAACTGAGCAAAAATATGCAATTAAAAAAAATTGAGATTCTATCTGTTCTTTCTTTAAAGGAAAATGACGTTCAAAATTCATATGATCCAACTTTTGTAGATATTCAAGAATATACATAGAATAGGAAATTTCATGGATTAATGAAAAAGGAGTTCTGTCAATATTTAACTGGACATAATGAATGTGATTATCATAGCACAGCATTGAAACTTTAACTGTTCATCAATGGACATCGTATGCATTGAAAACTTTGAAGTATTCTATTAAAGTTATTAAAAGTTGCAATCTCATTGAATAAAACATGCCTCAAATACAATTATTTCTGTTATGTTGAGTCTTAAACATTGAAAAATGTCTACCTTTTGTATTATATGCCATGCCTCACCCCCACCTCCCCAAACCCTGCAATATTTACAACAATATGTTATTAGTCATTGACCTCCAGAAGTTAGTTGAATTGACACTGGAACATCTCTCTGACTATTAACTAAGACTCAGCATATTAGCTTTATGATTCCTTTAATACCGACAGCATTATTAAAAGGGTTCCCTATATTGGCACTTCATCCATACCTTGGCATTCTGGAACGCTGCAAATCCAATAAGTTTTTAAATACACACTCTTTGCTTGGATCAAATGAAAAAAAAATCATCGAATTTCAAAATAGACTTCTATGAATGGAATGTGTATTTTAGAAAGTGGGAAAACCAAGTTTACACGCTTGATACTCTTAATTGCTATGACATTTAAATTAAGGAATAATCGGAAAGATAGCATAACATTAAAGTTTAATTTTCTTGGAGAAATTAAGAAATACAAAGTAAAAGTTTAATTTTAAATGAATGATGAGAAAAGATTTTTTGTGGAAACTAGACATCTGAGACAGAATCTTACTGACCTTAGGTTATAGGATAAGTGGGGGAAGCCAGGAAAACAGGTTTGGCAACATTTCAGGACAACTCTCTGATTTACTTACATCATGAGTCCTAATTAATTAATGATGATTTCCCCTGGCCACATACATTTGCCAGTGATGCAATGGCCCCCACAACCAGATAAGCAGTACATCAACTATTTGGAGATGGCTTCTCTGTGGCTTTTTTATGGAGCAACCACTGGAACTAGGAACTTTGTGGTGATGTATGGGGAAGGATTGGCACTACAGCAAAGGTTGCTCCTGCATGTTTAACACTATCTTAGAGAGGGATTTTGTTTTCTTTGTAAGGTCTGCTTGGCCAGCTTATTGAAGATTTAAAGTAGTGCTTACTCACAAGACACCTTCATTTTGAGATACACCTGTGCTCCCCTATCTGCCTCGATTGTTGGAAACATTACACAAGCTCAACAACTACTGGTCTTCTGCTTAGTCTGGAAACCCCACTCACCCTCCATCATAAACTGCCTCTAGTACCTCCCAGCTCTTAATTGCCTTCTGACAATATCACAAGCAAGTCCTGCCCCCCACTGATGCACATCTCTGATCCAAAACATTCCCTGATGATAGCGTGTCTATTGTTTTTGAAAAATCTAGCCCGTGGTATCAACATAATTTATATGCTTTGAATGTGGTCCTTGGTTTACGAGGAATTCATGTAGACCATATTGGTAAATAAAAAAGTTTCCATAACACAGTTCTATTATTCAGGTTCAAACATACCTTCTGAAATGAAAAAAAATCACCAAATCCTTTAATAATTTTTGTACTTTTTTTTTAACTTGTAAATTAATCATCAGCACTATGTAATTAAAGAAAAAGCTTCTTCACGGATGTCAACGTTAATTGCACTTCTCCAAAATATAAATTACTTCATAAACTAAAATGAGGTCAGGCTGATTCTAAGGATAATTAAGTGAATATCTTTTAAATGAAATGTTCATAAATGTAGATTTAAGAAAGCATGCTTGCTCTATGAAAGCTTCAAGAATTCACTTTGGAACAAATCAAACATTGGTACCTGACAGCTGTTGTTGCAATATTTCATATGCAAGTACCCTGTCAGCAAATACAAGTCTCAGCTCCAATGTCAGCTCCCAAACTTCAGCAGCAAGCAATTGCTGTGGTATATATCTTTCATTGGTAGAATGCAGCTAATTAATTCTTAGAAAAATACAATTTTGTACGAGAGAGTATAAATGAGCGTCAAAATTATTAATTCATTCATACCAAATTCTTCTCCTCTTTATCAATAAATAAAACTAATGCTTCTGTTTTGATGCAGAAAAATAAATTAGCATTAATGAATTCAGCACTTGTTTATTAAAATAAAAATAAATCCTATTTCAGGAAAAATAAAACATCTCTTAATCTGAAAACACATTACCCATAGGAATCAGTGCTGAGGCCGCAACTATTTGCAAACGATATTAATGACTTAGCTGAAGAAAGTGAATATACTATTGCCAAGTTTGTGGATACCACAAAGACATAGTGAGGAAGACACAAATAGTCTACAGAGGGATATACACAGGTTAAGCAACTGGGCAAATTCTTGGCAGATGGAATATGACGTGGGGAAATGTGACATCATATACATTAGTAGGAAAAAATAGAGCAGCTGAATGTTATTAAAATATAGAGAAAAGCTGCAGGAAGTGACAGAAGACAGGGATTTGGGAGTCCTCTTCCATGAATGACAAAATGTTAGCATCCATGGTCACTGGAGTTTGAAGCAGAACCCTTGTAATGTGGGCTCTGCAAGATGGTACTGCCAGTAATCCTATCCCCTCACCTTTAGCAACTAGCTCTTTCCACCTTTCATTTTGTATGGCAGCAGCATCCAGGGGCAATACCAGAATCAGCAGTGCTGTGATGGTCAGATTGTGTCAATGAGACATTGTTTCTGCCTCCTTTCCTGCATTACATAGTGTATACCTGGGAGACCTTGAGATGGCAATTGGTCAGAAAATATAATTTGGATCCATGACTACAAGTGATATTGTTGTATTTGATTACTTGAATATTGTTGATGTACTGGCAGTGTAATGTTTAAGGGTAGTTAAACATGATTGCCCATCCACTAGAATCTAGATTAATAGGGTCACATTCAGTTGGCCACAGCTTGTTAGATATAACTCTACCTCCTACCAAATAATAACTCTTTCCACTTTGACTGTAGTCATTTCTATTTCAAGAGAGTTATATCATTTGTTTCGTACCCCTTCAACTTATAATGCTCGATTTTCTTGCCAGGCAGCTCAAGTACCAACCACATCTCCCATCATCAATCATTCACCCATCTTCTGTTCCAACTCCATCAGCTCATCATCTCTATTGTGTTATCATCCTCTACACTCCCCTCCTTGGTTCTCTAGCAATTATTGCCACTGACTTTTCCCAGGGTCCCTGGACTTTGAAGTCCCACTACTCCTTGATGAGCCTTCCCCCTCCACACCAACTGGAGCACACATTGTCCCAGAATTTTGGAAATACATGCATCTCCAACCTCCAGTTGACTAGAGCACGTATTTACCCAATTTATCATTCCTCCCCTTCACTGTTTTTATGGTCCAACGCTGCCAATTCCAATTCCTGTTTCCCACTTTCTAAGTTTCATGTAGCTTCAGCTGTATGAGCCCTTTCCAACCCGTCCACTCAACAAAATGCAGCCATAAACGTTGGTGATGGCAGTGTAGTGATATTGTCACTGGATTAATAATTGAGAGATACAGTGGAATTCCTTGGGATAAGGGTTCAAACTTCATTGTGGTAAGTTGTGAAATTTGAATTTCTGTCACACATCTGGAATTATAAAGCTAATCTCAGTGATGGTGATCATGAATTATCTTCAAGTGTTGTAAAAACCCCTTTGTTACACTGCTACCCCTTGGGGAAGGAAATTGTCATCCCTACCTCATGTGGTCTTCATGTGGCTACAGACTCAGAACAATGTGGTTGACTTCAAAATGCCCTCTGAAATGGCCTAGCAAATTGTTCAGTTTAAGGGTATTTGGACATGAGGAACAAATTCTGGCCTTGTTACCAACATCCAAAATTTATGAAAGAATGAAAGGATGGTTGGTGGGGTCAGCCTGCCTGTGTTCACTTTGACATATACTCTGTACTTGTAGAAATTTAAGTGCAAGTGACTTTGATCCTCATTTAAAGCCATATCGCTGTAAGGACAGAGCTGCAAGTAATCACCCTGAGGTGGATAAAGTGGTGCAGCTTTCCATGTAAGTGCCTGTTGACTTGGTATCCAGTTTCTGAAGCACACGTTTCTCAATTGGATGCAAGTTAGCAAACTTAATTCCCACAATTTGTGGTGGTAATGAGATGCAAAAGCAGGTACATTTCTCAAGATTATTGGTAACATGCTCCACCTTCCAACTGAATGGCAGAAATTAATCTGAAATTGAAGTCCTGATTGATATCAAAGAAATTTGGCTTTTAGCCTGTTGCCTAATTAAACCCACTCACGAACCATTCTTCTCATCATTGTGGAGACTGGAAAATCCAACTCATGGTATCATATCGTGAAATTAACAAACATGATTATGCAATACACATGCACACAAATGGTGTCATAGATACATTATACATTGCACTCTGGGAATTTCCTGGAGACCATCTTCTGAGCTACATTATCACACCTATTCCATTATGGGTTTAAGATGCAGAAGAGTAGCCACAATATAACCAAAATAAAGAGTTACGTTATTGAGTCATCAAACTATAAGCCAAATACTTTGTCATACTTTTGTAATACTGACTTTGAACTTGATTATTGCATTAAAATATTTCAAACACACTAATCAATCTTCCTTGAAGTGAATCTGGGTGTTGTGTAGTCTTCAGGCCAAAAAGGATTAGAGGGCAAGGAATAACTAAATTTGATCACCATTATAAATTCATAAATTCTGCCTGAACTTAATTTTAATATTTTGATTTTATCATCTTATTTTTAACTAAATGGAAAAATATGCAACAATTTGAGAAATGGAGGTGTTCTCTTTAATATAACTTAAGGAGCCAAGATACACAAAATTGATGTACTGCACTGACACCTCTGGCAAAAGGATGTTATCACTGTAAGACAAGTTTACAGAAGGTTTCCATTATAACTGCACATATTAAAAAGGCAACTTATAATGAGAAAACCTCTCCTGAAAATATAACATCCACAGGACAACAGGTAATAATGTTTTCTGACATGGAAATGCATAAGGTTCTCAGAGTTTTAATGTGACAACAAATATTATCAGCAAAATGGGGGAGGCTGAACTAAGGAATCGCAGTGCATAATGTATTGACCTTTCTATAACAATGTGTTACCCTTACCATCGTTAGAATACTCAAAGTAAGTCAGCACCACCATTTCATTGTAACCATTAGTGTGCTGCAGATGTATATTTGGTTGCTAAAGATTGGCAAATTAGCTATATCTTATTGCCTAAAAAATTCCTCCTGCTTTGAATGACATCTAACCACTTGGGACTAGAATGACTAGAATGCTTTTCTGTTGCTCATTACCCTATCACATCCTTCGCTTTCAATGAGGTCAAAGCAATCTATTCGATCTCCTTCCAATACTGGGAACATCATAACATTTGCAATATAACAAAAACAGAGTCTCAGGTTGCACTGTACCATACGTTCTGATTCAAGAGAAGAATTTTTATTAGCAATGGCGTTCTATCACACAGGTTGTTTGTTAGTGCTGAGGATTACATACCCACACCATGCTTCATTGGAAAATACTGCAACATGATAATCCCGGTGTCGACTGAATCTGCAGGATGCAGGAATAATAAACAAATGAAACATTTGTTTATTAGGCGCTGCATCGATATGAACAAAGATGTTAAAACATACAATGTGCCTACTAGTGAGAACGGAAGAAATGACAATACAAGAGATGTAAAGGACATTCTCTTAACCAAGTACACTGAACCCAAATATAACTTCAGACAACATTTTCAGTGCTTCCGAATGAATATCTGGCAGTAAGTTAATTTGTCATACATCCAAATTTAATTCCAGTTTTCATTGTGCTGAAGGCCTCATGTCAGAGGTGAGAGTGCATAGGTACAATCCTTTGTTTTGACATTTGTCCAAGTTGCCATAGACGGCATTTAGAATTTAGCCATGTCACATTGTTTTAGCAAGTGTAAAGTTGAAATGGTGAGAGAAACAGATCACTTTAACAAATGGCTTCTGGCTTTTGGACTTCGAGGGCATACAGACTCTAACTTTTACCTAATTTATGGCTTTTCTGGAATATGAAGTGCCTGAAGAAAATTAAACATTGCTGGAGTTGTTCCACACAACAGGTACATTTGTGTTCATTTAAAATATAGCCATTCTTAGATATACATTTAACCGATATCTGTTTATTAAACATAAAGAATTCCATTGCAACTCTCAATTAGCTAGCACAAACCCTAAGTATTTGTATGACGAATGGCTAATTGAAGATTTGATGCTGTTTGTCCTTTGTGCCGTGAGTTGAAAAACCTCCTAATAAATCCCACTAACTTGACTAAAGAAAGATGCAATCAGGTAATTCTGATTGCCCAGAACAAACAGGCACGTAATGAGATGAATGCTGCAGTGTGCTTCTCAGAATTTCTCCCTGTTGCTTGCAGCTCGTGGAAATCTCTACACCATTTCTAGACACAAGATGAATTTTGCACAGTTTTTTTTTCAATCCAAAATGCATGTTTTCAGTGTTGGAGTTTTGCTATAGGGCAGGAAAAACAAAATAGAATTGCCTCTGGGTGCCAAACTGCTCCAAAGGAGTAGCTGTCACTCACTGTATTTTTAAAGGAGGCGTCACTGCCCCCTTCCTTCCTTCACCTCTGTGACCTGTCCCCTACCTTCCACAAACATCTCCCCTCTAATATGACATCTTGCTTAATTGGGATACACGTAGGTTCGATGCCAGTGAGATAAGCAGGCTTACAGAATTGCTGATGAGAGATTCCTGATTGAATTCCTGATTGAGAGGAACAGTGGGCCGCAATAGAGGATAAGGCAGAGAATCCTTCACCACAGAGGTTGCCTCTGACTAACCTTCCTTTACTTAGTTCCAACAGTCAGACCACTACTGTAATGATGAATTGGTGAAGTAGAAGGGAATCTTGCACCCAGGCATTTAAACTGACCTCTCCGTCCTGTGCAGATAAGAGCAGATCAACTGGAAAGTTCTTCCTATTGAAGTTACCAAGGCTTTTAACACTTGGTGGCAGGAAGTCCTACTAACAGGCCTGGAACTGGCTCAGGAAACAATCACGCAAAACAGTGCCGGTCTTTTCAGGTCCCATCGGTTTTTGTTTCTGCTTCCGGAGAGGCACAGTTATCCTGAGCTGTTTTTTATCCACTTGCACAAAGAGGTGTCAGTGGCAATCAAGATTATACATAGAGAACTCAAAATTTGTGAACAGAATGTCCATTATAGTTTGCCATGTGTTTCATGTCAGTTGAGGAAGATGGAACAAATTAATCCAAACATTTTTAATCCACGTCTCCTCTGTAGAATTGATACAGCTAACAGCAATCTGTCATATTCATCATCCAGCTCCTGGTGTCTGTGATTATTATTTGATGGTCCCCATCTGTCATGATTAACCTTTACCATGATCCCTATGTGCACAGATATAACTTGACTACAGTAGACATATCACTGTCAAGGTAGCAGGGGAAAATAAAAAAAAAAGAAAATTTGTGTTGTTTTTGTCAAAATAAATAGAATCTCAGTCAACAAGTGGTGACTCAATTACTCTCCTCTTTTGTGCTTGATTCTCTATTTTTGAGGGGAAGAAGTTGAGAAGTCGCCTGGATAATTTCAGACTCTGAATGATTCAAGTGATTGCACATTGGTTCTAACAAGTTGTGGAACTGATTTTCCAAAGGAGGTGGACAGTTTATTATTTAACAGTGCTTTGAATTGGCCCAAATGTCTGAAATCAGAAAAGTATAATCGTGTCAGAGCGATCTCTCACTGTACTGTCAGGGTTTCATTGGTGCAGTGGGTAACATTCATTCCTGCCTCTGAACTAAAAGCTCCAGGTCAACTCCTACACCAGGATTTGATAGCCTAGGAAAGTGTATTCATAACCTGACCAAACAGGTTGAGTGTCAACTTTGTAAATCCTTTCACCTTGGACCAATGACTGTTGGTGGAGAGTCCAGGTTAACTACACAATGGAAAGGGTTGGAACCTGTACTATCTCTATCCTTAGCTCCAATTACAACATGCAGGTAAATTTATTCATGACTACCACGACTCTGACTCCTCGCTGGGACAGTAGGCTGGAAGGCTAGTAGGAATCAAATCATTGTGGACCTCACAGGTTTTAATGCCTTGGTTAGGCTCGGGTGATTTCCAGGCCTGCCTCCTCATTGTACCTGCAGTGGAAATTGCTGTGCTGCAGTTAAGACCTGCCTTCAGGCAGACAATTCAAAAGGAATTAGAAGCAGTGCTAAGATAACAAGATGTAGAGCTGGATGAACACAACAGACCAAGCAACATCATAGGAGCAGGAAAGCTTTATGTTTTGGGCCTAGACCCTACATCAGAAATGGGGGAGAGGAAGAGGATTCTGAAATAAATAGGGAGAGAAGGGAGGCAGATAGAAGAGGGATAGAGGAGAAGATAGGTGGAGAGGAGACAGACAAGTCAAAGTGGCGGGGATGGAGCCAGTAAAGGTGAGTGTAGGTGGGGAGGTAGGGAGGAGATAGGTCAGTCCAGGGAGGACGGACAGGTCAGGGGGACGGGATGAGGTTGGTAGGTAGGAAATGGGGATGCAGTCTGAGGTGGGAGGAGGGGATAGGTGAGAGGAAGAACAGGTTAGGGAGGCGGGGACGAGCTGGGCTGGTTTTGGGCGGTTGGGGGAGGGGAGATTTTGAAGCTTGTGAAATCCGCATTGATACCATTGTGCTGCAGGGTTCCCAAGCTGAATATGAGTTGCTGTTCCTGCAGCCTTCGGGTGGCATCGTTGTGGCACTGCAGGAGGCCCAGGATGGACATGTCGGCTGAGGAATGGGAGGGGGAGTTGAAATGGTTCGTGACTGGGAGGTTTATTGCGAACCAAACGCAGGTGTTCTGCAACGTGGTCCCCGAGACTCCACTTGGTTTCCCCGATGTAGACGAGGCCACAACGGGTACAGCGGATGCAGTATACCACATTAGCAGATGTGCAGGTGAACATCTGCTTGATGTGGAAAGTCTTCTTGGGGCCTGGGATGGGGGTGAGGAAGGAGATGTGGGGGCAAGTGTAGCACTTCCTGCGGTTGCAGGGAAAAGTGCCGGGTGTGGTGGGGCTGGATGGGAGTGTGGAGCGGACAAGGGAGTCATGGAGAGAGTGGTCCCTCCGGAAAGCAGACAAGGGTGGGGAGGGAAAAATGTCTTTGGTGGTGGGGTCGGATTGCAGATGGCGGAACCCTACCGCATCCCAAAACCAGCCCAGCTCATCCCCGCCTCCCCAACCTGTTCTTCCTCTCACCTATCCCCTCCTCCCACCTCAAGCCGCATCCCCATCTCCTATCTACTAACCTCATCCCACCCCCTTGACCTGTCCGTCCTCCCTGGACTAACCTATCTCCTCCCTACCTCCCCACCTACACTCACCTTTACTGGCTCCATCCCCGCCACTTTGACTTGTCTGTCTCCTCTCCACCTATCTTCTCCTCTATCCATCTTCTATCTGCCTCCCTTCTCTCCCTATTTATTTCAGAGCCCTCTTCCTCTCCCCCATTTCTGATGAAGGGTCTAGGCCCAAAACGTCAGGTTTTCCTGCTCTTATGATGCTGCTTGGCCTGCTGTGTTCATCCAGCTCTACGCCTTGTTATCTCGGATTCTCCAGCATCTGCAGTTCCTATTATCTCTTAGAAGCAGCGCTGTCAAGTTTCTGAAAATTGGTGCCATTTGACATATCTACCTAGCTGCACAGTCAGATATTCCAAAGGCTCACGTTCCCCATCCAATCAATGAATCAGGTTCTTGATGAATGCTTTAGAAACCAGCCTCAAGACCAGATAACACCCATAATAATACAATGGGACAAGTAGATTCAAATTCAAAACCTGTACAATTTCTCAACTTTGTGTTTGGCTCAGGTTTATCTCCTTGCAGTATTTTGGCAGGCTGGGGCAGCCAATGGTGAAAAGAACATGAATGCAAATTTCTGCCATTGCTTCCATGCATTAACTGTCAATAGCATTTAATTTAAATGATGACATGATTGTGTACATGATCTTTATGTAATGAAGTATTCATGTCAAGGATAAACATTATATTAGTTTTGATTTTAGCATCTGTTGGGCCACACATTGGAAGTGGGTAAGACTGAAAATTAATTGTGTCTGCCTAATATTTTTGCAGGCTGCTAGCTCTGTCTCCCTTTTGGATCATTTTTACAGAAATGGAATTAGGACCAGAAAGGCCGGGAGCAACTCAAGGAAGTGTTTTTGGATCTTCCAGTCAACCTCCAAGTCTCCCACTCAACTCAGAGACCATTTTGGTGCCTGGAGCTGGGAAACCGGAGGTTAATTGTTCTAGAGGGCCCCTCTGCCTACAAGAATTCAAGAGCAGCTACAGGCTACCATGTGGGATACCGCTCCACCCCACCTTCCTTCCCCTCACTGCCTCAGAGATACGTGTACACTTAGCATGCATACACCACAGAACCTCATGTTCCACAAACAACATCATGAAGACCAATGACCTATACCTTCCTACCTTTTCCCCTGACCATACCCATACACACGCTCTTTCTTATTCTCTTGTTCTCTCAATCTCTACAGTTGAAATGTGTAATCTACCTTTTAACTAAAGATGTAATAATTTTGAAGAGATAACACATCTGTGCTGAAGCACCCTCTCTCCTTACTTTTCATTGCAGCCTGTAGCTCCTCTCAAGTTTAAGTGGTTGCCCACTGCTCCCCAGCAATCCCCTTTATTGGTGTGAACAGATCCTCCATCCAATTAAGGGGGCACCCTGTAAAAATCCCAATAAATGTGTGCTTCCTTCAGAGGTTGAGTCAGAACCAGAAAGAGTTCTGACTCCAATGTCCCATCTTCTGAGGGAAATCCAAATCAATGTCTGTGTGCACCCGTATGTTCAGACTTCAGGATCCTACAGGAAAGATCAAAACAAATTTTAAGAACATAATCCAGTTATTTCAAAACTTTACATAGACTTTTTTAGTTTTCTTTTTTTTTTCCAAATTTTCTAATCATCTGTTCTGCTGTTCGCTGTAAAACAACTTTTGGATGGCCTGGACAAATAGTTTCACAACTAGTGGCAAGAAGTTTCCTGATTAAGATAGAATACTAAAGCTGTTACCAAGTTGGATTTGATTTTGATCCTTGCTAAAAACAAGATGATGAATAAAAGGTGAGGTAGTAACTGAAGACACAGGCCATCACCTCATCTCTCCCTTCACTCTGATGGGTTGAAGTGTTCACATCTTCATTAGCTTATGAGAAAGACGTGGAAAATATCCTATTCCTGGCTGTGAGGAACTTTTATGTCGGGTCCAATAAGGATATCGACTCTCGACTTATATTTCCATCAATTCTATTAATAGTTTATATATACACACCAGTGTCTCTCACCAATAATATGCTACCGTGTATGGGACATTCTCCCTCTGCTTTCC
The DNA here is from genome assembly GCA_024137785.1 of Ginglymostoma cirratum. Lineage (NCBI taxonomy): Eukaryota > Metazoa > Chordata > Chondrichthyes > Orectolobiformes > Ginglymostomatidae > Ginglymostoma > Ginglymostoma cirratum. Next base: position 20,410,576 of record JAHRHZ010000267.1, read on the forward strand.
ACACAGCTTAAAACCAACTTTCCAACTGTGCAATGAACATTATGTTTTAATTAACCCCAATGAGATGATTTGATTACTTACACCGGTCTCACTTTCCTGATAGCATTACCTAGGTCTAGTTGTTTTGATCAATCTGTTCAGATATGCTATGACACATTCTGAGGCAGGTGGGATTTGAACCTATACCTATAACAGAGAAAGGGATGCTACCCACTGTGCCTCACGAGCGCTCAATGAAAGATGTTGAAATGCTCAGTAAATTAAAACCAATTGTTATCTTAATGAAATCATTTCTGTCATTCCAATTACTCTAATTGCCAATTTATGACATATTATTTCTTACACCAAACTGTGGCTTGGGTTTTCTGATTGATAATGACGTCACCATTATTTCAATCACAGTTATTAAGGAGTAAATCTGACAGAAACTTCCATTCAACACACATCTGCAGTTGAATGCAGAAATCAGGAAATTGCTATCCAAGCCTTAAATACTTAATGACTGTCAAACAGGCTCACTGACAGTGACAATCACGTCGACTGTGGCAAGGCTTATACAATATAACAGACTACAAAGCAAAGTCGACTATAATCGCTGACAGCAATACACCCCTCCCTTACAAGTTCAATGCATCCTATGCTCGTTTTAAACAGAAGGTCAGTGAACTGCTGTCACCTGTCCCTGCAGTCTTGAGTGCACTTGCTCCCACAGTCACTGCCGCAGATGACAGATCAGCCTTCCTGAGAGTGAACCCACGGAAAGTGACTGGCCCAGATGGAGTCCCCAGCAATGCACTTGGATCCTGCGCAGACCAGCTGGTGGGAGTATTTGCAGCCATCTTTAACCTCTCCTTACTATGGCATGAGGTTCCCACTTGCTTCAAGAAGACCACTATCATCCTGGTGTTAAAGAAAAGTCAGGCAATGTGACTTAATAACTATCACCCGGTGGTTTTGACATCTATCATTATGAAGAACTTTGAGAGGTCAGTAATGGCATACATCAACTTCAGCCTCCCAAACTGCCTTGATCCCCTACAATTTGGTTACCCGTCACAATAGGTCCACGGCACATACCACCTCCCTGGCCCTACACTGGAGCATCTGATTAACAATGACACCTGCGTCAGACTCCTATTTAGTGACTATAGCTCCGTTTTCAACACCATAATTCCAAACAAACTCACCTCCAAGCTCTAAGACCTAGGATTCTGCAAATGGATCCCTAACTTCCTGACCTGCAGACTGCAATCAATAAAGATGGGCAACAACATCTCCTCCACAATAATCCTCAACACCAGTGCCCCTTTAAGGCTGAGGACTCATCTCCTTATTATACTCCTGCTACACTCACGACTGTATGGTCAAATTCAGCTCTGACTCCATTTACAAATTTACTGTTGACACCACCGTAGTGGTTCGGATCTCAATCAACAACAAGACAGAGTGCAGGAAGGAGATAGACAGCTTAGCAGCATGGTGTAAAGACAACAATCTCTCCCTCAGTGTCAGCAAAATGAAGGAACTAGTCATTGGCTGCAGGAAGCAGAGTGGAGGACACGACCCTGTCTGTAACAATGGTGCTGAAGTGGAGATGTTCGAGGGCTTCCATCTTTCAGTCAAGAAAGCACACCAACACCTCTACTTCCTCAGAAGGCTGAGAAAATTTGACATGTACACAATGAATCTTACCAATTTTTATAGGATGCTTTCAGTGGTGCATCTATCCCAATACAACTTAGCTAGGTACGGCACCTGCTCTGCCCAAGATCACAGGAAATTACAGAGAGTTGTGAATGCTACCCACTCCATCATGAAAACCAGTGTTCATTCTATTGACTGCGCCTACACTTCCGACTGCCTCTGGACAGCAGCTAACATAATCAAAGACCTCTCCCATCCTGGTTAAACTCTCTTCCACCCTCTTCCATTGGGCAGAAGATACAAAAGTTTGAAAATACATTCCAACACATTTAAGAACAGTTTCTTTCCTGCTGTTATCAGATTTATGAACAGACCTCACATATATTAGAGTTGACCTTTCTCTGCACCTTCTCTATTGCTGTAACACTATATTCTGCACTCTGTTCCATTATCCTAATGTATTTATGTACGGTATGATGTGTCTGGTTAGCATGCAACACAATACTTTTTACTGCATCTCAGTACATGTGACTATAATAAATAAAATCAAATCAATGTCTACAAACGTGAACCTGCAGTTTAATTGGAAACTTAAATACTTTCTTCAATTTTACTTCTATTTTGTGTGTCTCTTATCTCTCGATTGATCATACCTTTGTTACCCTCTCGTTACTGCATAAGATGTGGTATTAAATTAAATATCCTATCACACATTTCTGCAATCAGGGTCTGCACGTATAGAAGATCCAGGATTCTTCAATATGATTGGTTATATTTAATTTCCCTGTTCACACAGGTCCCCAGTTGAGGGTTTATGCTAAAGTAACTCATGAATTTACAGGGCAAAATTCCTCAGGGTGTCATTGAACAAGTGTAAGGGCTGGCACAAGCTGAGTGGTGGTGGTAGCTGGCTGACGGCTTTCCACACAAGCTTTTTGAACTTCAGGCTGTGTGTAATGACATTGAAGTCCCAGGATGTACCCACTGACTTCTTTATTTTTTGTGCAGCTCCAGGTAGAACAAGGGCAACTATTCTTTTAGCCTTTGCTTATTGAAAGAGTTCGATTAGTGGACTGCTATTCACTATGAGAGACCCCATGACTATTGGTCCTCATTTCTACCATGCCATGCATGGCTCCAGTTCTGCAGGAAAGAAAACTTGATAAAACTAATCAATAAAATCCTGTGAAATATTTGTCTATTTGTCAACGTAGAGTCTGGTTGATCATCTGTAATCCAGCAGATCACACTTCTGTGCCAACTGTATGAGCATCCTTAGAAAAGACGTGGACTGGTCTTGGGACCTCTCCTGACACACAGGTACCTCTGAGCTTGTGTTCAGGAGGCTTTGCAGGCATATCTGTTTCTTCTTTCTCCCTTTTTGTTTGTTAGTTGCATCCAGAGGAAATTGATGGAAAGACAGGGTAGAATAAATGAATGCAGAGCACTCTTGAGATCTTAGTTTCAGTAAAAGGTAGATTGGTTGATTGATTTATTCTCACGTGTACCAAAGTATAGTAAAAAGTTTTGCTTATGAGCAGTACAGGCAGGCGATACTAAGTAAGAATGTACAGATCAAAAAGACTTAGACAGAGACATGCAGGTTATATTGCATAGGGCATGCGTTAGGTGAGATCAATGTTAGTGAGCTCAGCATTATTTGAGGCTAGAGAATCCTTTCATCAGTCTAATAACAGCCGGGAAGAAGCTGCTCCTGAATCTACTGGTGCGTGTGTTCAGGCTCCTTAATTTTCTGCCTGACGGAAGAGGTTGTAGGAGATCATTACCGGGGGGTGTGATGGATCTTTGATGATATTGGCTGCATTTCCATGGCAGCGAACCAAGTAAATGGAGCCCGTGGATGGAATGTTGGCTTCCGTGATGGTCTGGGCTTTGCACGCCACCTTCTTTAGTTTCTCACGGTCCTGAACAAAGCAGTTGCTGTACCAGGCCATACTGCACCCACAGAGTATGCTTTCAATGGTGCATCTGCAGAAGTTGGTGAGGGACCTTATGGACATGACAAATTTCCTGAACTTCCTGAGGAAGAAGAGGCATCGTTGTGCCTTCTTGACCATTGTATCTAGGTGGGAAGTCCAGGACATGTTGTTGGTTATCGTCACATGAAGGAGCTTAACGCTCTCCATCCTCTCAACCTCAGTTCTCATGATGTAGATGGGGGGAGTTATCTTCCTTTCTTTTAGAAGGCCAGTGATCAGAGAGAATGTATGTGAGAATTATTTAAAATGTCTTCTTGATTCCCCCTTTCTCTTTTAGAAATTAGGTCTGACTGCAGCTGTTTATGGAGTTCTTAAGCTGCTGTATGATTCTGCATTTTCCATTGTCTTGAGAGAATCCCAGTCGTCTCAGGTGAGGGGAGAGGTTGAGAAGGAGATTCCTTCATGGTAACCTCAGCCAATGCAGGAATTGAACCTACACTCATTAAAAACCAAAAGAACTGTGGATGCTGGAAATCAGAAACAAGAACAGAAATTGCTGGAAAGGTTCAGACAGTTTGGCAGCATTTGTGGAGAGAAAGCAGAGTGAACACTTTCGGTTCAGTGAGAACATGTGTGAGAGTATGAGAGAATTTTGTAATGTAGTTAGCAAGATAACATGAGTCAATGTAGCTTTTAAAGAAGTAGCAGAATACTATAACAAAATGTCAGTTCCACATCGCCCTTCACTAACATTAAATGCGTGCAACATTTAACACATTTCTGAATTAAATTTAACTTGCCATTTTGTTTCTTTTATGATGTGGTTTCCTCGCTTACCTTTTTGATTCCACTGTCCTGAAAAGTTTTCATTATGTTTTAGACCACTACATCTCTTTTAAACTGCTGCAACTTCGAAATCTGAATCGTCGCAACACTGAGACATGGCAGTCCTCTCAATTCCTCCCATAGACACTAGCCCCCTAGGATTGCAGCATCTCATAGAGACTCATAAAATCCTAACAGGACTAGACAGGGTAGACGCAGGGAGAATGTTCCCAATAGTGGGTGTGTCCAGAGCCAGGAGTCGCAGTCTGAAGATTCAGGGTAGACCATTTAGGACAGAGATGAGAAGATATTTCTTCACCCAAAAAGTGGCGCGCCTGTGGAATTACTACCACAGTAAGTAGTGGATGTGAAAACATTGAATGTATTCAAGAGGCAGCTAGATATAGCACGTGGGGGCGAATGGGATCAAAGGTTACAGGGAGAAAGCAGGATTAGGCACAAAAACAGAAGTTGCTGGAAAAGTTCAGCAGGTCTTGCAACATCTGTGAAGAAAAAAATCAGAGTTAATGATTTGGGTCCGATGGCGCTTCCTCAGAACTCAGAAATTTTTGTTCCTGGTTTACAGCATCCACAGTTCTATCACATTTTTTTTTCTAAACTGGATTAGGCTATCGAATTGGATGATCAGCCATGATTGTGATGATGGTGGAACAGGCTCAAAGAGCTGAATGGTTTCCTCCTGCTCCTATCTTCTATGTTTCTGTTTTCTCTGTCTTCTCTTTGTTTAGGATTGGGTGCTTGCAAATGGGAGCGTAAGAATGTCTTGTTTTAAAATTCTGTGTAAATCCTGGTTTGTCATTGGCATTGATCTGAAATCTATAGTTTACATTATGTAATTATTAGCCTTAAGCGAGGTTCTGAACAGACCTCCAACGAATGTGCAGCTCAATTAAGAAGCTGAAACAAGATCATCATTGAGTGAGTTGATTATGTTTTTGTCTTAGGAGCATATAAACTAGTGAACTTAGTGAGACCTGGCATTCAAGTGCAATTTATAGTAGTGTGCTGGAGTTAAAGGCAGGAGAGGACAGATGTGTTTCATTGATTTTGCATTTGTGTATCCACAACTTTTTCAGATTTAGGAATCATTCTTACAGTGCAACAGGAGGAGAAGCTAATTATTTGATGAGTATCTGATGAGTGACTAAGGTTTATTCAATCCCTAAGATTTAACATAATATAAGAATCAGTGGTAAGGTTAATAAAGAAAAAGCTAAATATTTAATCAAACAAACCAATGAAGTAGTTCCTGAGAGTACAATAAATGATGTCAAGACAGATGATGTCTCACAGCTGAAGCACGTGGGAGTTCCTGGATACAGTAATAACTCAGGGAGCCTGATCGGAAAGGAACATGATTCAGTGTTGAACCCCGAAATAGAGCCATTGGCCATGGGTCTGCTTGTTAGAGAAAGACAGCTGGTGGTTGCTAAACCTGAGGGTCACTACATCTCAGGTGAAGGGAGAAGTTGAGAAACAGAGTTCTTCATGGTAACCTCAGCCAGTGCAGGAATTAAACCCACACTCATTAAAAACCAAAAGAACAATGGATGCTGGAAATCAGAAACAAAAACAGAGATTGCTGGAAAGGTACAGCAGGTCTGGCAGCATCTGTGGATAGAAATCAGAGTTCCGGTTCAGTGAAACTTCTTCAGAATTAATGGTGGCTAGGAAAAAGTTGGTTTTTTATGCAGTAGATAGGGTGGGGGGAGGGAGATAGGACTAAATAAGAGGTGGAGGTCAATCCCAAAGACAGAGAAGAACAGATGGACAGAAAAAGAAGTGGATAATGATCAGCCTGGGAGAATGAGTAGCTTTTATGGACGATTAGTGGCTAATGATGTGAGGTATGTCATAGCAGACAATGTGGTAACAGGCTGTCCCACATGTTGAACCCACCCTGTCAGCATTACTCCACATTATAAACAAACTGTCCAGCCAGGTGAGCTAACCAATATCCAGCTGACACTGCTTTATATTTTTCCTAATCTGTAATGCTGTTAAATGTTATTATACACTCCTGGAACAAGTGAAACTTGAATCCAAGGCCTCCTGGTTCAGAGGCAGGGACAATACCACTGTTCCATAAGTGTGATGGCAGCTAGTCAATCTGTACTACTGATGCTATTGAGAGTTAAATATTTTCTGGGACACTGGGGAGAACTCCCTAGTGTTCTTTTGGAATAAAGCGCACGTGTGATTGGATATCAAGTTAGGGTGGGGTCAGTCAATTTAACATTGAGTGCATACCGTTGAGATTCTCTCAAGATAATGGAAAATGCAGAGTCAAACAGTAGCTTAAGAACCCCATATCAGTTGCCGACAGACCTAATTTCCAGGAGATAAAGGGGGAATCAAGAAGGTATTTTAAATGTTGCATCCATGAAAAACAATGAAAAGGCACTTCAAGGACTACCAGCTAAATCATCAGTTCTCAGTATAAGTTTTTTTTTTATGACCTAGGGCTATCAAAATGACAGAGTTAGCCGTGGACCAGGAGGCCCAGGTGTATGTCTTACCCGCGTCAGAGGTGTCTAATAACATTCCTGAACAGGTTGATTAACAAGTAAAAGTTTAAATTTTTTAAAAAATAAGCATTGAAACATTGACAAAACGGATCCCAGAAAAAAAACTAATTGTAATGTTACAAAGACATAAATAAAGCAAAGTCAATATTCCTTTTAAAAGAAGAATAACAAAGAAGAAAGAAAACTGGCAGCATCATGTAAATATTTAATTGGCTAAGTGGGTGATTACTGGTAGTTTTCAAAAAAACCCAGTCATGGCGATTTTAGTGATGAGAAAGTATGAGAGAGCACTTCTGGATAAATAAAAAAATGAATTGTCAGGGCACCCGGAGGTAGCAATCCAGTAACCAAAACCTGAATTCTGAGTGAGGGTCACGCAACTCGAAACGTTAACTCTGAACTTCTCTCCACAGGTTCTACTAGACCTGCTGACCTGATGAGTTTTTCCAGCAGTTTCTGTTTTCATAACCAGCAACTCACTGAAAATTCTAACATGGTCTGATCTGGGTCTTCTTTATTCTTTTATTTACAAATGGCACATCAAACTATTTTCCAACCTATTCATAGGTCTTATGGCAGACCTTTGGAGCAGGTGAAACATGAATCTGGTCCTCCAAAGGCTCACGTTCTCCATCCAATCAATGAATCAGTTTCTTGATGAATGCTTTAGAAACCAGCCTCAAGACCAGATAACACCCATAATAATACAATGGGACAAGTAGAGGTTAGGGACACAAACACTGCAGAATAACAGCCTCAACTGGGTTTGTTTTGTTTTCATATGTCCGGAAGTGCAATCTCTCACAAGCATAAGACTTTCCCTGCAGCAAATCACTGTGACTTTTATTTTTAAACTATGAACCAACTCCAGTAAACATGCATGCACACACACCAGCCCCTCTCTCTGCTGGAAAAGCTCAGCAGGTCTGGCAGCATCTGTGGAGAGAAATCGGAGTTAACGTTTCAGGTCAAGTGAATCGAGTTCTGAGGGAGGATCACTCGAACTGAAACGTTAACTCTAATTTCTCGCCACAGATGCTGCCAGGCCTGCTGAGCTTTTCCAGAAACTTCTGTTTTTTTTTCTGCTTTACAGCATCCACAGTTCTTTTGGTTTTTTACCAGTAATCATACATGCAACCAATTAGAAGGTTATATTCAAAGCTCATTATGGGCAATGCAAATCATCAGAAGTGAGGATGCAGGGGTGGTGTAGGGAGAGTGGGATGGAAATGAGTCTGCATTTTTTAAGTACCTTTTCTACCACCAAATCAATGTGACTTTTTTTATCCTTTTTAAGACTACTGCCACCAGCCATCAGCTGTGTAGCCAATTAGATATTTAGATGCAAGCCCATTATGACCAGTTGGTGGGGGTCAGCTTTATTTAGTAATTTCATGCCCAGAAGTGCCGTCACACACAACTAAACAACTTTCCCACCTCCAAAATCACAGTGACACTTTTTTTTGTTTTCCTTTCTGCATATTTTAAAATGTTTTTAACTGAGCCTATTTCCTTTTTTCCCCTAATCAACCTGTTTGAAGAAGTTAATAAATGCCACTGCTGTGGGTAGGGCTTGAGCCCAGACCTCCTGGTTCACTACCACTGCACCACAAGAGGACCTGTTTCCCTTTCTACACACTATACACCACTAGTAAATCCCCTGTGTCGCCAATTAGATACTTAGAAGCAAAGCCCATTATGGGCAACAGGTCTGCTTTTTTTTTTAATCAATCATTTCAGGGGGATATTATGACACCTCTCTAGAGCAGATGGGACTTGAAACCAGGCTTCCTAGCTCAGACGTAGGCACACTATTACTGCACCACAAGAGCCCCCTGGGTCTGTAATTTTTTTTTGTTTTTTTTATATGAAAATTCTTTTTTTTTTCACTTTTTGTTATATTCTGACTTGCTACCATGCAGAACAGAGGGGCTTTCCCAGCACCAAAATCACAGTGACTTTTTTATTGCACTTTTTCCTCTTAACTACCACCACTATAGTCCTGGGTCTGCTTTTTTTTCCCCCTTTTATACTCAACTGAATCTGTTCTATGATATTTTCCGAACCAACCTGTTCAGAGATGCCATTACACACCTCTGGAGTAGGTGGGACTTGAACCTAGGCCCAGGGGTAGAATCACTACCACTGCACCTGCTTTACGAAGGGTTCAGGTGATGAATTCCAGTTTGGCAGGCCATTGCCTGTTTCCAGGGGATCTTATATTCAATGAGCTCCACAGGAAGATGAATTAATGATTCCCAAAGAGCCTTGTAGAGATTACCAAAGGTACCCATTTGTTCCACAGCAAACACAACTGCAGAAAATGGTTGAAATTCAAGCAACCTCAGATTAGACTTTGAGTAGAAGCAGAAGTAGGGACACTGCAAAACTTCAGGAAGGGAGAAAGCTAACGAGATTCTTTGCACTAGGAGGCAGTTATGCATCTTTTGGTTGGATCATCTAATTTATTCAGTGTTTTGAGATAGCAGAGTGGGAGTGTGACACAGGCAGATAAGGGCACACAGAGGATGGGAGCCAAGAGTGTAAGCCTTTGCAATTGTCCAACAAGCTTGTAGACCTTTCAGCGCATCTGGATGAAACTGAGGGCTGACTAACCATGGTGCAGGCAGCTATACATGAATAGAGCGTAAAAGAAGGTAGATATGGTGAGGGGGATTGATACTATTTCCAGCAGCAAAGGGCCTTAGTTCAGGTGGCTGTCTCACCTGCCAGTGTGCAGGGCTGGAGTGGATGTTGCAATTGGAAGAGCAGGATTCAGTAGTTTCAGGTACCAATGATATAGGTGGCAGAAAGACAGAAGATGTGCTTAGTCTGTATGTGGATCCAGGTGCCAAATTAAGAAGCGGAATCTCAAAGGTAATAATCTCTATGGAATTACCTGAGCCATGTGCAAATTGGCATTGTGTACATCAGATTAAAGATGAGTCCTTGTTTCAAAGTCTGATGTTGACAGAAGATAGTTCAGATTTGTGGAGAGCTGGCACTCATACTGTGGAAAGTGTATTCTGCATCAATGGGACAATCTTGATTTGAACCAATTTGGACAGATCTGCTTGCTGACAGCATAACTAAGGAAATAGAGGGGATTTTAAGCTAAACAATGGGGCAAGAGATCAAATTTGTAAATATGTGGGGTGAAGGCCAAACAGAAATGTATTAATAGAGGAAATTATAAAGAGACCATGATTGCAAGGAGCAGAGCACAAATCAAAGAGTCAATCAACAGTTAAGATGATTATTTACACAGAGTTAGATGATAAAACTGAAAGCTCTCTCTGTGAATGCACAAAGCATTCAAAACAAAACAGATGAACGGAGAGTGCAAATAGAAATGAATAATTATGGTCTAGTAGTAATTGCAGAAAAAGAGGTGCAGGATGACATGAATTGGGACTTGAATCTTGAAAAGTACAGGACATTTAGGAATGACAGGAAGCTAGGTATAGGTGGAAGAGTGGCTCTGTTAGTTAGTCACGGCAGGAAAACAATAAGAGTGGAACAAAAGCAGAAGTTGCTGGAAAAGCTCAGCAGGTCTGGCAGCATCTGTGAAGAAAAATTCACAGTTAACATTTTCAGTTTGGTGTCTCTTCCTCAGAGCGATTTTTAAACAATAGAGTGTGTTGATCTCAGTTCAGTAAACCAAGATGTGTGACTTAGTTAGAAATGAGAACTGATAAAAGCAAGAAGTAATTTGTACAGATCCTCAAACAATACAGACATGCTAGAGTGGAACGTAAAGGAAGAAATAATGGGAGCTTGTCAGAAAGGAATTTGGTAGTTAATCGTGGGGGATTGTCATCTACCTGTAGACTGGAAGTATCAGATGATAAAAGTATCATAGACAATGAATTGTTAGAATGTTTTTGTGGTAGTTTCTTGTGACAACATATTCTTGAGCCAACCACAATAGGGATTTTATGTTTCAGTTATACAGGGCACTGGTGAGACTGTATCTGGAGTACTGTACACACTATTGCTCATCTTATTTAAGGAAGGATATAAATTTGGAGGCAGTTCAGAGAAGGTTTACTAGACTCATATCTGGAATGAAAGAATTGGTTTATTTGGAAATGATGGATAGATTTAGAAGATTAACTGTGAACTTGAAAGGGCAGATGTGGAGAGAATGTTTCCTGTAGTGGAAGAATCTCAAAATCAGGGCAATGATTTAAAATAATGGAAGGTCCATTTAAAACCAAGATCAGGCATTTTTTCTTATACTCACGGGTATTCCTGGGTATTTTCTTCCTAAAAAAATGACAGAAGCAGAATCTTTGAAGATTTTTAAGACAAGAGATTGATTGATTCTTGTTAAGCAAGCATAGACAGGAATGCAGATTTGAGACTACAATCAGATCAGCCACAATTTCTTTGGTGGAGGAGAGTCAAGGGGCTGAATGGGCCTACTCCTGCTGTTTGTTCACACGTATGTTTGTATGTTCTCTTCAGGCGGTACGAGAAAGTAAAATTTTGGGCGTCCACAATCTATAACATTTCCTGTGCTGTTAAGTTGAGCACTGTCTTTGAAAAGGATTACAAGATGTTAACACTGACTTTCAGTGGCTAACAGACTGAAGAACGCAGGTGTTAGCAAACAACCAATAATGGCTGTGGTGTCAGGTTCATGCAGCATGTAATTAAAGTTCATGCAAGCTTTCAGTGTGGAAATTGCACAAAAGACTAAGGGCAGGAACATTTCCAGGTGAAAGCTTGGAGTATAATGGGTCTTTTTGGCATGGATGATAAACAATTTACTCACTTTAATACAGAGTGAAGGAGGTAACGAAGTGTCTGACATGCTTTGTTCCGTGTATTCTGAGAAGATGCTGCTATTTCCTTGACTTTTCCCACTCTGGCAGGTCATTAGCTTTCAAAACCTCTATTGGAACGGATTTCACAAGATACTTGCAGGTGGGAACAGATATTTACCCAATCTAACACATGCATTTTAGAATCAGTCACTGCCTAAGAACTCTGCTCCCTAAATTTTGCCTTCTCTAACATTTGCAATTTTAATCAGAAATTACTAGAGAAACTCAACAGACCTGGCAGCATCTGTGGAGAGAAAGTAGAATTAACAGTTTGCATCCAGTGACCCTCCATGGTTTCTGTTTTGGTTTCAGAATTACAGTATTTGTAGTTCTCCCTTTTATTAATCCCAATTTTAATCATGACTGATTTCAGCTGCCTAGCCACTAAATTTTACAATTCTCTCCTCCTCCCTACATTTTTTAACAAAGGTCTCTCCCTTAAGATCCTTCTTAACGCTTACATTTTTCAGTTCTAAAGAAGTCATATTTGACTGAAAATATGAACTCTGTTTCGCTACCCACAGATATTGCTTGACTTGCTGAGTTTCTCCAGCATTTTCTGTTTTTGTTTTGAATGTCCAATATCGATAGTATTTTCCTTTTATTGTTCATGTTCCAACCTTACATCTTATTCATTTGACCTGCGTCCTGCTTGTGCTGTTAAATGACATATTCCAAATTAATCTATTCCACGATATTTAGCATTTTGTGCACACATGTGAAACCACTCCTGCTCCCAGCCTCATTTCCAAACTCAAAAATAAGGTCTCTCCAATTTTTCTTCATGAATCAAACAGTTAAGACTAGGGATCAGTTTTCACTATTGCCCACACTACCTTCAGCAGGTGACTGTTTCTCTTATTTTAGGATTTTAGGATGTGATCTGATCAAAGCATTGTATATTTTGACTTATAATTCTTCTGACTGTGTTCTCCTATTCCTTTTTGGCTATTTCGTTCAGTTACCTATTAGCTTTGTTTCTTGCTGTTCTGCATTATCTAGACATGTGGACCATTGGGAATATTATGATTACTAGATCAAACAATTTCATTGTCAACTACTTCATCACCACTCACAAAATTCATTATACTATTTCTCCTCCCGTGCAGCAATGCTTCTGATGTACCATGTACAAGGAAAAAGGCAGTAGTTACCCAGGAATGCAACCTGTAAGTTCCCTTCAAGCCATAAGACCATAACATACAAGAGCAGAATTAGACTATTTGTCCCATAGATTCTGCCCTGCCATTTGATCATGGCTGATATGTTTCTCAACTTCATTGTCCTGCCTTCTCCTCACAAACCTTGATCCCCTTACTAACCAAGAATCCATCTGTCCCAGTCTTCAATATGCTTAATGACTTAGCCTTCACAGCCCTCTGTGGCAATACATTCCACAGTTTGCTCTGGCTGAAGAAATTCCTTCTCATCTCAGTTCTAAAGGTTCATCCCTTCACTCTGAGGCTGTGCCGTTGGGTCCTAATGTCTCCTACAAGTGGAAGCATCTTCTCCACATCCACTCAATCCAGGCTTCACAGTATTCTGTAAGTTTCAATCAGATCTCCGGTCATCCTTCTAAACTCCATCAAGTCTCAAAATTACGTATAACATGCGAGAAAACAGTTTTCACTCTTTTTTATATACAGGTGACAATAAATCTTAATCTAATCAAATGTTCCTCATATATCAAGCCCTTCATCCCTGGGATCATCCTTGTAAACCTCCTCTGGACTCCCTCCAAGCCATTACATCCTTCCTTTGGTATGGGTCCCAAAACTGCTCACAATATTTCTGATGCGGTCAGACCAGAATTTTATAAAGCCTTAGCAGTATATCTCTGCTTTTGTGTTTGAGCCTCCTTGAAGTGAATGCTAACATTGCATTTGTCGTCCTAACTGCTAACTGAACCTGCATGCTAACCTTAACGGAATCTTAAACTAGTACTCCTAAATCCCTTTGTGCTTCAAATTTCTGAAGCCTTTCTTCATTCAGAAATTAGCCTATGCCTCTATTCTTCCTACCGAAGTGCATAATCTCTCACTTTCCCAGATTGTATTCCATTTGTCACTTCTTCGACCACGCTCCTAACGTGTTCAAATCCTTCTGCAGCCTCTCCACTTCCTCAATATCACCTTTGCCTCCACCTATCTTTGTGTCATCTGCAAACTTAGAAACGATGCCCTCAGTTCCTTCATCCAGATCAGTAATGTATAAGAGTTGAAAATGGATATTGTTGGAAAAGCTCAGCAGCTCTAGCAGCATCTGTTGAGGGAAATCAGAAGTTAATGTTTTAGTCGACCTGAAACGTTAACTTTGATTTGTCTCCACAGATGTTGCCAGACCTGCTAAGCTTTTCCAGCAATTTCTATTTTTGTCTCTGACTTACAGCATCTGCTGTTCTTTCAGTTTTTATTTAGTGTTTAACTCACTGCCACTTCTCTTCTAGGCATGCCCACGTTGAAGAAGTTCTGCTCCTCTCTCTGACAGGATTTCCATTTGAATCTTTTTTCTTGTCCGCTGCCATTAATTTCACTGTCGTTCCTAGTGTTTGACCAGGTATTCACTAAAACTTGTTTCTGCAACCACATCACATTCCTCAGTGATCGTCTCCAGCTCAGACTCACCCCATGGATTCTGAGACTCAACCCGAAATGTTAACTCTGATTTTTCACCATAGGTGCTGCCAGACCTGCTGAGCTTTTCCAGCAATTTCTATTTTTGTCTCTGATTTACAGCATCCGCAATTCTTTCGGCTTTCATTGATGTATGATATGAATAGTGGTGGTCCCAACACTGACCCCAGCAGAACACCAGTAGTAACCGGCTGCCACCCTGAAAAAGACCTCATTACCCATACTCTCCCTTCTGCCAATCAGCCAATTGTCTCTCCATGCCAGTGCCTTGCCCCTCACACCCATGGGTTCTCACCTTATTTAGCAGTCTCTTGTCCGGTACCTTGTCAAAAGGCCTTCTGAAAATCTGAATGGATCATATCTACCGGCTCTCCTTTGTCTAACTTGCTCATTACCTCCTGAAAGAATTCTAACAAATTTGTCAGGCATGACCTCCTCTTGGCGAAGCCATGCTGACTCAGCCCTATTTTGCTAGGCACTTCCAATTACTTTGCAATCTCATTAATAATAGGCTCAAAAATATTGTCAATGATTGAGGTCAGGCTAATCAGCCATTAATTTCCTGTCTTCTGCCTCCTTCCCTTCCTAAACAGGGGTGTTCCAATCACTATTTTCCAGTCCTTTTCTAACCTTCCCTGACTCCAGTAAAAAAATCATGAATGCCTCTATAATTTCCTTAGCTATCTCCTTTTGAACCCTGAAAATGTAGTCCATCTGGTTCGGGTGATTTGTCCACCTTTAGGCCTTTCAGCTTCACTAGCACCTTCTCCACAGTGATGGCCATTACACTCACCTCTCCCTACTGACTCTCTTGAATTTTGGTATGTAGCTCATGTCATTCACTGTGAAGAGTGATACAAAGTACATATTCAGTTCTTCCACCACTTCTTTGTTCTGTATTTGTACTCCACCGACTGCAGTCTCCAGTGGTCCAATGTCAACTCTTGCCTCTTGCAATCTTCCAATCTTCTTTTATATTTCTCTTTAGCTTAATACCATATTTAATCTTCTTCCCCCATATTTCTTTTTTTTGTTGTTACCCTCTGCTGGTGTTTAAAGATTTCCAATCCTCTGTGTTCTCACTAATCTCCACCACATTGTATGCTTTTTATTTTCCTTTTATGCTGTCCCTGACTTCCCTTGTCAGCCATTGTTGCCTCGTCCTCCCCTTAGTATATTCCTTTTTCTTCGGGATGAATTTCTGCTGTTCATCCCAAATTACCCTCAGAAACTCCTACTATATCTGCTCTGCGCCCTCATGTCTTTGTAGTTATCTGTATGCAAATACAATACCTTTAAATCTGATTGAATTTTCTCCCTGTCAAACTGCAGGGTGAATTCTATTCTATTTTAGTCGCTGGTCCCTTGGGGTTCCTTCATGTTCAGTTCCCTGTTCAAGTCTGCCTCACCAAATCGTGAATAACCACTAATGCATCTCGTAGATATTTCACAAATTCCTTTTCTTGACATCCGCTGATATTCTCAGTCCTCCTGCATATTGAAGTTCCCATGATCATTTCAATACTGCCTTTCTTACCTGCCTTTTCAATCTCCTGATGGTTCCTGAAGCCACATACCATGCCAATTTAGAACTATTTCATCATTCTTTCAGTGTTGTTGGGTCAAAATCTTGAATTCCCTCACCAACAGCGCTGTGTGTGTATCTACCTTCAGTGGATGATACCAGTTCAAGAAAACAGCTCACCATAACTTTCTCTAGGGCAATTATCAATGGACAATAAACGCCCACGCCATATGAAAGTGTGTATATCTAAAAGTACTTGTCAGAATCAATTTTAAACTGTTACTTTGTTTTATTCAATATATGCTTTTGGGACTTCCTGCTTTTGTTTCTACAGTCTAATCTGTTTTCAGAAACTTGTACATTGACATAAATGTTTACATTTTTCACAGGAATTATCCCAACATTGAGTCATGGGCACTCCACACAGATCTTTCTTGCATTCCCTGATAATGCCACTATAAGGAAATCCCACAGTTTTTGTCTTATACATCAGCACCCTTTTTCTTTCTTATTCAGAAATTTTATTGAATCCGTTCAGCATTCAGTTTAATTTTATGTGAAATTTTATAACTTGTGTTTTTAGAAGTCCAAGTGCATAATTCCATAGGGTTTAAGGCATGTTCTTCAGATGTTCCAATAAAAAGAAACAAAAAGATTTGCATTTGTGTAGAGCTTTCCATGACTAACAGTTTTTAATGGGCAATGCAGTACTTTTTAAAAGCCTTACTGCTGTTATAATGTATGAAACACAAAAAGTAATCTGTTCACAGCAAACCCCCACAAACAGGAATGTAATAATGACCAAATAATCTCAGTTTTGTGAGGTTGATTGGTGAATAGTAATGGTCATGACACCAGGTATATGCTAACTCCCCTGCTCTTTTCACAATAGTATCATATGGATCTTTCACATCCACCTGAATGAGTAGATGGGCACTTAGTTGATGCCTTACGCAAAAGAAGCACAGCATACCCTCAGTACTACACTGTCTGGACTTTAGTGATCAAACCCTGAACTGGAACTTTAACCTTGTGACACAGATACAAGGATGTTATTAACTGATTCACATTTCACTCTTAAATAAGCTGGGAGGTTAGTCAGTTGGGAGTGAGGGAAGACTGATGAATTAACTTGCATTTATTTAAATGCAAGAGGCTCACCAGGCAAGGCAGATGAACTCAGGGCATGGATGGAAACCTAGCTATTACAGAAAGGTGGCTGAGGTAGGGACAGGGGCAGCTCAATCCCAGGGTGCAGATGTTGTAGGAAGGATAGAAAGGGAGACAAGACAGAAGCGGGTGTGGTGTTTTTGATTAGGGAAAATATCGGAACAGAATTTAGGATGTTTCTGAGAGATTGTCCAGCGAAGCTGCTTGGGTGGAACTGAGAAGTAAAAACTTGGGGTGGTCACTTTGACGGGATTGTGCTATTGACCCCTCAATAGTCAGGGAAATTTAAGGAGCAAATTTACAGGGAGATGATAGGTAGCTGTCAGATTAGCAGGGTTGTAATAGTAGGGAATTCTAACTTTCCAAACATGGACTGGGACCATCATAGTGTTAAGGGCTTGGACGCAGAGGAATTTGTGTGTTCAGGAAAGCTTTCTCAATCAATATCTGACTACAGAAGGGACAAACCTGGACCTCTTCTTGGGAAATAAGGCAGGGCAAGTGGCCCAGGTTTTAGGGGGTGGGGGGCACTTTGGGACCAGTGACCATAATTCTATTAGTTTTAAAATGGTTACAGAAAAGGATATGTCTGGTCAACGAGTTAAAATTCTAAATTGGGACAAGGCCAATTTTGATAGTATTAGTCAGGAACTTTCAAAAGTTGATCGGGGAAGTCTGTTTGCAGGTAAAAGGATGTGTGGCAAGTGGGGGGCTTTCAGTGAGATAAAAAAGACTTCAGGACCAGCAGGTTCCTGCTGGTTAGAAGGACATGGCTGGCAGGAGTAGGGAACCATGGATGACTAGAGATATTGAGGCTGTGGTCATGAAAAACAAGTAGGCATATGTCGGGCATAGACAGCTGTGATCAAGTGAATCCCTTGAGGAGTACAGGGCATATAGGGATATACTTAAGAGGGAAATCAGGAGGGCAAACATCATTTGGAGGGTATTTGGTATGATAAGAGAATAGACAAGCTTGGTTTGTTTTCACTTGAATGTCAGTGGCTGAGGGGTAACCTGATAGAAGCTTGCAAAGTTATGAGAGGTGAGGATAGAATGGGTAGTCAGAGACTTTTTCCCAAGATATCAGTGTCAATTACTAGGGGATGTAGCTTTATGTTGAAAGGAGATGTGAGAGGCAAGTTTTTTTTCCCCCACAGAGCATAGTAAGTGCTTGGAATGTGTTACCAGAGGAGCTAGTAGAAGCAGATACAACGGCAATGTTTATAAAAGCAAATTGACAGGTACGTGAATGAACAGGGAATAGAGGAATATGGACCATGTAGAGGCAAAAGGTTATTAGTTTAGAAAGGTATCATGTTGGTGCATGTTTGATGGGCTGAAGGGACTGCTGCTGTGCTGTACTGTTCTTTGTTCTTTATATCTACTGCCTTTACTGTTTGAAATTAACGTTGCTAGAATGCCAAGAATCATATTCATTTTGTGATTTGTGTCCATTATTGTGGTTTGTTAATTGTGTGAAAATGAATTAAGGTGGATAAAGGTACTGGTCATACAGAAATTAAAGGCTTGAAATCAGGATTTGGAAACATGATCTATTTAGTTAGAAGAGTATCCTGCCTTCATGGTCCTGACTTCAATCTTTTGGGAATAGTGTGGATTGGCATTAATTAGAGAGAGAATTATACTATCAGGATTGCAGGTTGGGCAACTAGAGCACATGTGTTTTGCCTCATGCCCTGTCCATGCTACTTCTGATGGGCACAGATAGCAAAGTTGATGCTCACCTCATATGCCTAATCATTATGTAAAGCTGAATGTCTCTCGTGCTGTTGGTTGCTTTTGTACTCAGCAGTGAGCTGCGCAGCTTTCAATGATAGTGCAGCCAGCTTTTTCAAAGAAAGTCTGTCAAGCTTTATTGAATGACCAGAGGCTGCTCTGGATACTTTTGATTTAATTCTTAAATGGAGCATAACGGCAGATAGAAGCTGCAGGTTCACTGATGGAGGTGAGAAATTAGAATCCCTACAGTGTGGACACAGGCCAATTGGCCCAACAAGTCCACACCGACCCTTCAAAAAGCATCCCACCCATACTCATCCCCTTAACCTTACCCTGCATTTCCAATGGTTAATGCACCTAAACTATGTGTCCCTGAACACAACAGGCAATTTAGTGTGGCCAATCCACCTAATTTATGTGTCTTTGGATTATGGGAGAAAACCGGGGCACCCAGCAGAAAACTCATGCAGACACAGGGAGAATGTGCAAACTCTACACAGACAGTCACCTGAAGCTGGAATTGAACCTGGGTTCTTGGTGCTGTGAGGCAGCAGTGCTAACCACTGAACCACTGTGTTGCCCTACTTCCATGGTGCCCTGATTCCAAGGGAGGTGAATAGGGGTGGGGTTTGGTGTGGAGAAAGGGTACAGCCTTAAAGATTACCATCCTAATGAAAGACTCAGTGGTTAGCATTGTTGCCTCACAGCGCCAGGGACCCTGATTTGATTTTACCCTCGGGCAACTGTCTGCGTGAAGTTTGAACATTCTCCCTGTGTCTGCATGGGTTTCCTCCAGGTGCTCCAGTTTCCTCCCCCAGTGCAAAGATGTGCAGGTTTGGTGGATTGGCCATGCTAAATTGCCCATAGTGTCCAGGGATGTGCAGGATAGTTGAGTTAGCTATGGGAAATGTATGGTTAGGGTAGGGGGCTGGGTCAGTGCGGGACTGTTGGCCGAATGGCCTGTTTCCACACTGTGGGGGTTCTATGGTTCTAAGATAATCCTTGAGTTTATAATGAACAGAAAATCTATGATGTTGAAAGATGGATATTTTCCCGGACACTAGGGAGAACTCCTCAACTTTTAGCTGAAATAATATCTTGGAATGTTTTCACATGCACTTAGAAGAATAGCCAGGATCTAAATGTGAAGTTGGGTTTCAAATGTTTTCAGACCTGAGTTGCAGGCTTCTCTCTGCACCTCACTGTAATATTACCCCTGACTTTGTGCCTAAGCCTTGGCACAGGACACGAAACAAGAACTAAAGAACTAGATTGTTTGTGCTTTTTTTAAAAAAACCATCAACTAGAGTTGCCAGCGCTGAGTCTAGCTTCATATTCCTGATTTATTAACCAGCTGGTTGTATTTGAAGCCATGTACCAAACCATCAGGCCCCCAGATTAATAAAGTGATATTACTGTTACACTATCATGACCTCTAGCTGCATATGCAACCTCATACATGTTGCAGCCTTTGTGGGTACAGGTTATTACTGTACTCCATCTCCCTTTGATTACACTGCAGCACCCCTTTCCATGTCCATCAATACTTGCAATAATCCAAAACGCATTTCTGAGTAACTCAGACTTCGCATTAGTGTTTCAAAATCACGACACATGAAAGATGGGTGCCCTGCTGTTCAGGTAACATTACTAAGGGCCCCAGTTGCAGCAGAATTGTTTAGAAAATGCCATGCATATTCACTCATTGGACCTGCGCAGTCCAAATTGATGAGAGGCAATTGATCTGAATCATTGGGCCCAGATCTTCCAATGAGAGGTAGCCGCCATTGATTGGCTCATTGCTTGAAGACTCCCCCCTCCCCATTCCCCCGTCCCCACTAACATGACACTTCTTTGCATTTCTTATGGGACCTTTGAGCCCAACACATTTCCAGAAATGTGTTTTGCAGAATGCATTACACAGCTCCATGGAAAATGTGTTGAGATGGATAAGGCAAGACAAAATCCATTTTTATGGCACGAGCTGCCATGTGGTCAATTTGGATGTGAGTGAATGGGTCAGTTCGTGAATGAGTAGTGGATAGTAGATGAGTAGGTAGGATTGTTGAGGATGGTGCGAGTAGTTGGGTAAATTGATTGGATAAGTAATAAAAATAGTCTTTATTTCAGATCTCCACATGCACAATGTTTTGCTATAATTTGCACAGTAGCTGGGTTGTTAGGCGGGGGGGGATTGTTATCAGATTGGGAGTAGGCAGGTGGTTCAGCAAGCAGTCAGGTATGGGGGCAGTTCAGGTTGAGGAGGGTTTTGTTTTTGTCAGGCCTGCTTATGAATGGGTGCTCACATCTGGACAATGGTGGTTACTGAATGACTGGGAGTAGTCAGATAGATGGTCAGGCAGTTAACCAGCTCAGGCTGGGAGAGGGGGTCAGTTGATAATCAGAGGAAGAAGTCTGATTGTGCTGGGTAATTCATCTGGTCATGTTGAGGGGTAGTTGAGTGATTAAATGGATCATCAGGAAACAGAGGTTATTCATATGTCTTAGGTTAGAGTAGTTGGATTTGGTCAGATGGCTGGTATAGTCAGACAATCAGTGGGTTGGAGGAGGAATTAGTATGAATAATTGAGGTGTTAGTTCTAGACTTACCAAGTTACTGAGGAGTTAGACAAGGTTTTGTTCTTTTGAACATCTCCTGGGTAACAGCCAGCTAATTACGTCAGAATTGTCCCAAGTCTCCTCCATTAGTTCACAGTCAGAGATATTTGTCGAGGATCCTGGGGAGAAGGGCAATCATCCATCAAAAGCTGAAATTTCCTGGAAAATTTCTACTTCAGACTTCTGCAAAATTCCAACACACAGCTTCATATATCTATTTGACCCGGAAAGCAGAAGATTTGGCCCGAAGACCTATTTCTCTCTCCACAAATGCTGTGAGAACCGCTAAGTATTACCAATGATATTTTGTTTCTTTTAAAAAAGAAGTTCAGTTAGCTGTATTTATTTTTAAGAGATATTTTGCCTTGGCACTTGAGAATAGTAAATGCATTAAACTGTCTGAGATGTTCACATCTCCAGCAGGAGCAATTTAACTCAGCCAATTTCACACAGTTACGTACTTTGCCTACATCCATAAAGTAAAATGCATAGAAATGATCTCCTGTCTTTGAATTATTAAAAGCATATGATCCTGTAGATGCCTGAGAGGCACATAATCAAGTTGTAATTGATAAAGGGGATTGATATTAAAGTGCCCCAAATTGAATATTCGTGTTTGCGGTTGTAAAATAAGGGTTTCCAGGTGATATTAAAGCTGGTCTAAACATCATCACCACTTTGCCTCCAATTAGAGCTATCGGATAAAATGCTGAGAAAGAATTTCTTTCCACTTAAATCTACTTATCGTCTAACAGTTAATATTTCTTTTAACCGTTGCCCACAACTTTTATTGGACATTCCACACCCTGCACCCTTCCCCCACCCCTAACATACGGATGTCGTTTGCAAAAGATTTTGCTTATTTGAGCACAGGTTCTGAAACGAACGTGTGTTTTGAAAATTACTGGGAGTTTATAGTAATATGATTTATTCAGATTAAAATAAAATGTATTCTTTCGTCATTGATTAATTGGTATAGTTTCTTGGGGAGAAGGTGCATTCTTAGAACCTTTATTTCTCACATCAATGTTAACCAGTTCAGTTTAAATGTGCATCTTTATGGTAGTGTGTCAAAACCATGCTTTGCAACAGGAGGATATTTATTTCATTACTATGTATAATAACATGACCCAGATCTTCTATTGTGTACTCGGTGACATTTTTTTTCATGTAAATGGAAATGTATAAACTAATTGAATTACGTTCTGCTTATTTACCACAGTGAATAAAAATGTGTTTATTCCACTGAGAGCGAGAGTGAGCTTTCCTCATGAATAAAGAGCAAAATGAATTTTGTTTCTAAATTTTTAGGAATCCCTGATGCATTCGTAGATTTAATAACATTCTCTAATGTTTTGTTACTACAGTCTCAGTCAGATAGTGAAAAATAAGCATCATATCACCTTAAACTGTGGATATTCCCTGCAGATTCTTATTGCATTTAAAGTAAACTTTCATTTTGTTCTGATTAACAGACCACTTACCATTGTTTAGTTCTGCAATTGTAATTGTAAATTTCTTTTAAACTGAGTTGGCTTGCGGGAAACGGAATGAAATCTACAATTTAAAGGTTAGGATTTTTTTCATTATATTAAATGCATTGTAGAAATAAATTATTGTAAATATTATTTACCAAAAACATTTTGTTTCCAAAAAGAACTACGCTGCTTCAGAATAAAAAAAACTTGTATTGTTATGCCACATTGCATTTTTCAAAAATATTCCATAACACATTTTTATGCAATTAATTCACATGCAAAGTGCTCATTTTTTTTTTACAATGACATAGCGCAATTTTTCTTCACATCTTATAAATAGCAATAAATTGCCATTCAATGTGGTTATTTTCAGCATTTGTGTGTTTTTTCTTCTTTTGGATTGATATGTCTCTTCTCAAAGTCATTGATGATGATGTGACCCTGCCAATGGTAACCTATTCCTTCTTGCCTTTCTCAACCACAGACTGTGACAGGATTGACAACATGATCTTCCTCCAGCACCTCTACACTGTTCTTCAGCTGAGTTTGACTGCATTCATGGGATCGCATTCAGTTCTATACAGTCGAAAAACAGAGAATCAACTGCAATCCTGCTACGTATTACATCGAGTTTCCCACAAGGTTCTGACTTCAGCACCCCCTATTTCTCATCCACATGCTGCCCTTGACAATATCTTATAAAATAAGAGATAACAAGCATGGGGCTGGATGAACACAGCAGGTCAAGCAGCATCATAGGAGCAGGAAAACTTGACGTTTCGGACCTAAACCTTT
>JAHRHZ010000267.1:20434728-20453105 GCA_024137785.1 Ginglymostoma cirratum
ATTTAGGCCCGAAACGTCAAGTTTTCCTGCTCCTATGATGCTGCTTGACCTGCTGTGTTCATCCAGCCCCATGCTTGTTATCTCGGATTCTCCAGCATCTGCAGTACCTTTTATATCTTATAAAATAAAATCACTTTCCAGAATTATGCAGGTAACACTCAGCTCTATTTTATGAGCATCTTTCTTGACCATTATCTCAGCCCTTATTGTCACACTGGTAGTTAATTATTCAATATTAGATTAGCTACAACCTCCTGCATCCTACAATTTGGGGAAACCGATGTCATATATATCTATATCAGGAAAGATAAGCAAAACAATGTACTCAGGTTGGGTCTCTTCTGTTGAAAGAAGGCAAGCAGCGAGGCAACCTAATTGAGGTTTGTAAAATGTTGAATGGTTTTGGTGGAATCAGAGAATCATTAATGGTACAGAACAGAAGGAGGCCTTTTGCCCCCTATATTGCTGCTCGCACTTTGACAGGCTTATATAATTAAGTTCAATTTCCTCCTCTTTCCAGTTAACTATGTTAACTTTCTTTTAGCAAGTTTCATACAATTCCACGTTGAAAGTTAATGTTGAAACTGCTATGTCTGATCCTTCCAACAGTGAATTCCAGATCAGCATAACTCTGTCCATTTACGAAACAAATGTTTCTATTTGGTCAGTGCTTACTGACTCTCCTGTCATTAGAAACAGTTTGTGCTGTTTACTCAATCGAAAACGTTCAAAATTATGAACACTTCAATCAAATTTCCTCTGAAACAAGCTTTTTCAATTTAAACTTAGTTAAATTTGTCAGCTTGAAGTAGATACACAGAATGATTTCCCCCTATTGGGAAGGCCATAACTAGAAGCTAAGGAAGGCAAGAGGGAATTCAGAAGCAACAACTTTACCCCTGGAGTAGTCAGAATATGTTACTCGTTACTACAGGGAATGGTTGAAGAAAATACTATAGATGTTTTTAAGAGGAAGTGAGATGAGTATACAAGAAAGAAGGGAATAGTGGGTTGCAGTAATAGATTTCTATGGGAAGAGGCTTGTGTGGAGTATCAATGCCAACATGGATTGGCTGGACCAAAGAGTCTGTTTCTGAGGTATATATCTTCTGCAATCAATACATCCTCTGTCATTTTCCTTACCCAAAATTTCTATTCTTCTCCCTGACAATTTTTTTGAGGCTCAACCTGATCGTTTTTAATTCTGGTGTCATGCTTGACTCAAGGATGATGCTTTGACCACATATCCATACAATCACTAAGATTGCCTGTTTCCAACTCCATGATCTCCCCTTTATCTGTGCCTCTCCAGCTCATCTGCCAAAACCTCATCCAGGCCCATTTTATCCCGAGAATTGACTTTTCTAATGCAGTCCTGGCTTAACTCAAACTTAATATTTTCCTTAAACCTGAATTTGCTAAAACTATAGAAGGTGCTGTGAGTCATCAAGTTCAACACCTTCAAATTGTGAAATATTTCTTCTCTCTCTTTTAGCTTGTTATGTTCTGTTATCATGTCCTCTCTCCCCTCTCCCAACTCCAGTGTGGCTTTCTGTCCTTTCAGGTCAGGCAGGAGACACACCATTGTTCTGCCATTCTCACATTCTGATCACTTAATCTGAATTATCCACATCTTTTCTCCACCAGCACCCTACATTCACTAGCTCCACACCTCCACCGCAAACTGTAGCATAAATGATGTCCCCTCCACACTTTACTTCAGCTCTGATGAAGTGTCATCCAGACTCGCAACGTTAGCCTGCTCTCTCTCTCCATAGAAAATGTCTGACCCCCTGTGAACTCTAGCATTGGTTGTTTTCAGTTAAATACCCTTCGTTTGAAAACAGGATTTTGTTGTCGCAAAGAATGGTTCCTCACTCCTACCTTTAATGTTATGGACAGATGCATTCATTTCATGGACTTTATTGAGGTGAGTGGAGATTTCCCCCCCACCTCTTATTAGCTCTCTCATCACCTATCACTCTCCGTCTGACAGGTCCACTTTTCAAGATTTGGCTAGCTTGATCACTTATCATGGTGCTCCAAGCCACTATTAGTGATAGATATTGAAGTTCCCCATGCAGATTACATTCCCTGACCTTGTTAACCTAAATTCTTCCAACAAGTGAAGAATCGTTAGATGAGAAGGGCTGGTAGATGGTACTTGGCAGGATATTTCCTTGTTCATGTGCAGACTGACGTTTTTAGACTTAATTTGTTTTCTGTGAATATTGAGGAATCCCAGGAGTACTCCTTCATGACTGTATAACACCGTGCTGCCACCTATGGTAGGTCAATTTTGCTGATGGGACGTGATGTGAAGGAATCTTGGACATTAGCCCTAAGGAATGATTTGATGAGTATGAAAATGTCAGGTTGTTGCTTGACAAAATGTGATACTGCTCTGCTGATTTTGGCAGAAGCTCACAAATTTTAGTCCAGAGGATTTTGCAGGGTTGATTGGGTTGGCTCTGACTTGTCAGATTTTTCAGTACATAGGTGCAAGAAAATTTGTATGTATACTTTAAATCATTTCTTTCTTTAAAATTGTGAAGCAGTTTGATACATTTTAAGGCTGTCTTTTTATTTGGTTTTTCCTTCTTAATAAAAAAATCAGTGAACTTTGTTCTATTCTATGATCTATGAAATAATTTGGAGCTAAGGAGATGTGCTGGTGGAGTTTTTGCCAACAAAAAATGTTGATTGGTCTATGGACTAGTGGCAGCTATCATTTAAAAGGCTCTTTCTTATCTTACAACAACTAAATGATTGTTTCTTGGATAACGGAACAGTTTGGAGCTGGGAACAAGCCCTAGTGAGAGACAAGAATTTCCAGCCTTCCCCAGCTTGGGAGCAGTCTCTCTGTTCTCTGCAGGCAAAACTCATTGTAAACGTGAAGAAAAACAGCCCATCCTTCCTGCAAGAGTTGTTTCAAGCTATATCTTTTAACTGTTAAGTTCAGAGACTCTTTACAAGGGAACCAGCCACCTTGTGTGTCTCACTAAACACTGAAAGCAACTGGAGAAAGATGACTGAAACATTATTTTGGCCAGCAGAAAAGTCAAAAAGATGATCTCAACGTCACTACTGAATTGTGTTTCTACTCTTCCCCTCTGTCCATGACCTACTTAATCCTGCATGTTTGTCTGTGCATGTAAGGGAGAGTTTAAAATAGTAGTGTTATATGGTAATAGCATTTAATTGTTTACCTGTTATTACAGTCTAATTACCTGCAATAAATAATGTCAGTACACAAACCTAATCTGTGCTTTCAGTCAGTCTGGGTCTGCAAGTCAAGTAAATTGGAGAACTTGGTAATTTTTAAAAAATCTTTAGTTTTTGCTATGACTGTCAGAATAGTCGGGTTTGATTTCCAGTGCACTAACCCCAGCGAGCTGTAACATAAAACTAAATAACTTGCTGGAGTTAAAAAACATTGATATGCATCTGCAATCCTATACAGGTCAAATCGGATAAGAATAGCAGATTTCTTCCCTTGGAGGACTATAGCAAATCTGACTTTTACAACAATCTGGATATTCTTTAATCATTACTATTAGACACATGAATTTTTATCTTCCCAGCTGCTGTGTTGGGATTTGGGTTCATGCCTCTGGAGCATTGACCTGAGCCTTTTGACTGTTAATGCAGTAACATCATCATTACAATAATATCCCCACATCAATGTTTTGTTGTCTTTCCTGATAATGCTGCTATGAATTGCACAGTGATATCTTACAGTTTTAAAGATGCTCTATAAATATGATAGTTCTTGTTTTTGCTTTTGTGAACAGTTAAAAAATGTATGTGATTTTGTTGAGGAAAGATGATTGGCCTTTGAATAATGCAGTGAAGTTTTAGAATCCACACAAACTGCAGAAACAGGTGGCATATGATCTTTGATCCCATGCCTCTTCTGTAAGACAGCATTGGCAATGCAACAACCATTTGTACTTGACTGAAGGGCTATCTGAGGCTATGCACACAGTCTATGGAATTCTTGACCACAGAACGTTGTGGAGGCCAAGTCACTGAATATATTTAAGAAAGAAATAGATTTCGACAAGCTAGATATGTGAAGGGGTGTGACGAGAGAGCTGATGTATGGTGTTAAGATAGAAGATCAGTCTTGATGGATCAAATTGCTTACACCAGCTCCTATCTGGTATGTTCCTAACTGCTAAAGTGGTATTGAAATTAGAAACTTCTGATGCAGATTACATACCTATATAAATGATCAAAGTTACCATATACAATATGTTAGATTATTCATGCTATTTGTCCATCAGTTTTCTGAGTTTATAGCAAAGTCTCCAAGGTCATCTGCATTCTTAAAATAGTTTAAAAT
This sequence comes from Ginglymostoma cirratum, assembly GCA_024137785.1. Classification (NCBI taxonomy): domain Eukaryota; kingdom Metazoa; phylum Chordata; class Chondrichthyes; order Orectolobiformes; family Ginglymostomatidae; genus Ginglymostoma; species Ginglymostoma cirratum. The sequence continues at coordinate 20,439,077 of JAHRHZ010000267.1, forward strand.
GCTATCATCGCAACTACAAGGCATGAGTGTCAACAATGTTAGAGTATAAGCCATCACATGACATATTTTAGGTAAAATTAAAACTATACTTCTATAACTGCATAATAGTTAAAATTACATCTATATTTCACAGCTTTGCTGTTAACAACAGGATGATGCACCTTCACCAGTTATAATGCTTCTCTCCTCATTATAAGACTAAGCTTCAATGGGACTTATACCACTTGGAATTATCAATGTTTTGCCTTCACTTGGCTTTGAAAATTGTAAAGTTCTTCATGACCAGTTGTCTTAATATAGCCAAGAAATGGGTTCTTTTCGGGGAGAAGATGGGAATAGAATGCCTCCTGATCCTCAGGCAAGCAAGCAATTAACCAGCCCATGATAATCTCAGATGAGGAAAAGTAGCTTTTGCTCATCAATACCTAGTTACATTGGCTCATTTTATCGTCTCACTTAGTGTTTAGGATAAATAACATTAAGGAAGGCTTGCTGCCCTTTAGAATACTTAAAAAAAAGTTTTGCTATTATTGCAAATTGATGAAGTATCTTTTAAAAGTGATGTATAACATTTGAATAGAGAGTTAGGGGACAGTTGTAAATTTAAACCAGATGTCTGCCCATCTTTCTTAGAGTACGTGATAAATATTAATGTATCTCATTTCATTTTTAAGTGAATAATCCCTTGCCAAGACACTTTGAATTATTGCAGTAATTTTCTGAGTTCCTGTTGCCAGCGAACAATCTTGCTCAGTGACTATATTAGAAATTGTCAGAGTGGTGCCCTCAATTTTGTATTTAAACATGGGGTGGGATTTATTACTAAATATATAAAAGCTGCTTTTCCCATAATTAGATTTCAACACCTTGGGAAAAAAAATGTTTGCCAAATATGTTCTCGTAGGAGGAGAGAGAAAAAACATGTATCATTTTTATCCTGCAGTTCTAAAAATGACAACGTAATGTGTTGTAATATGATTTACGTCACTATTTTGTGTCCAACTGATTACCTTCTATTCCAAGTCTGAAAGAGCAAGGCTTATACAGCACTTTTAATAAAGTCAAATTTTCTCAGGTGTTGCTTTTACTTTTCAATGACTTTTTGTTCTCTCTCTAGAATTAATAGTCAGAGTAACTTTTTGATTGTTTATTTCCAGCTCTATTTCAGTTTAACATTTTTTGTTTACAATTTTTTGATTTGAAAAAAGCTCCAAAAGGCGTTGAAAAACAAAATTATCTATAAAGTGTATTCATTGCAACTTGGACAATTTTGGTAGAATTTTTGTTTTGATAAGTCAACACAATGCATTACGGCCTTGATCATTTTCAACCCCCCACCACTTCAAAACAAATAACTCATTTAATCTATTTTTTTCATCTGGATGAGTTAGAGCATATCACATTCTTTGCATATCCAGTTATACCTTTGAAGCTTTACATACTAAATTTTCTTTACATCTTTAAACATTTAGAGTAAAAATTAACATTTGCTTGGGAAAAATTGCATCAAATCGTAGATCAACAGTCAAATGAGGAATATTCCAAAGTTTTCTTTTAGTAGAATGGATGTGTATTTGATTTGATTTTATGTCATAGTGAATGAGGAGGAAATAAACATTTGGTGTTTTTGGTAACAGAATTACAAACCAAATTTAAATACATTTTCCTTAAATAAGAAACCCATCAACAGAATATTGGTCAATCTGTTTTATTTAATCTCTATCAACCTTTTCACAGACAATTAGCAAGCGGAGTAAACTATGACCTACACATAAATAGTCAGTTATAATTGATCAGTGAATGAGGAAATCATTCACCATCCTCCTTGTGAGAGATAATACAATTTAATGGAAATAAATGATATTATTGGTAACATTTATTTATTTTTGTAAAGGTGTAACCCGTATTATTTTAGCTATTGTGTCCGGGATCATTATTGAGTCAATGTTAACGCTTTCTATTGTCAATAATATCTATGCTTGAATATCAACGTAGAAGAAGGGCAGAAGTACATTTAGACAGCATTTTTATGACCTGGAGGTATTCACAGTCAGTAAAACACTTTTAAAATGTAATCACTGTTATAGTGTCAGGGAAACCTAGTGAAGTTTCTGGAAAATGAAGATGATATTCTTGCTAGCAATTGTTTTTAACCACTGGCCGTCTGAACTACAGTTATTTGTTGTGTGATGAATTTATTACCTCCACCGCAAGTTGGCACAGGTAATGTTTTTGGCCCTGTTGATTGGTTGGATTGTAATCAATATACATAAACAAAAACTAAAAGACAAAATTCAACAAAACATGGTACACAGATAGAGTATCAGAGATAATATGTACTGCAGATGCTGGAGAATCCGAGATAACAAGGTGTGGAGCTGGATGAACACAGCAGGCCAAGCTGCATCATAGGAGCAGGAAAGCTTGACGTTTCGGGCCTAGACCCTTCATCAGAAATACAATGTCCAATAAAGCTGAGTAGAATTGTGAGTTCAGGTTGTGGATCCTACAAAGAATAAAAAACAGGAGAGGTCCTTTGCAGGTCTGGGAGAGGGAGGTTCTGAGCTGGGGTAGCCTTGATTGTAGTGCCGGGAGATGCCTGCGCATTGCTGCAAGTGTGTGTTTCAGGAGTCGCAGGGAGAAGCGCTTCTGAAGGGTCTCAATGTTCTGAATGTAGATATTGTCACGGTTGGGGCCAAATTGGGAAGGTTTGAATGTGGACTGTAGTCGATTGGGGATGTTCTGGTTCCGTAGGCAGGTACTAAGAAAGGTGATATGGCTGTAGTACCTGGTTTGCTTCAGGACATGGTCGAGCAGTTTCAAGGCCAAAGAGATTATGAGAGAGTTGCAGTGGGACAGAGATCCCCTGAGGTTTGTCCAGAGGGAGGAGGGTAACTTCTTCAGAGCAGGCATCCTTAGAAGAGGCTTCGCAGTGGGGTTAAAATTGTATCAGAGATAATAATAGGTACTGCAGATGCTGGAGAATCCGAGATAACAAAGTGTGGAGCTGGATGAACACAGCAGGCCAAGCAGCATCATAGGAGCAGGAAAGCTTTACGTTTCGGGCCTAGACCCTTCAGCAGAAACACAGATAGAGGATGTATTTAACAAAGAACTGATCAGTTTTTTTTCAGGCAAAGATGCCAAATCTTAGTCTGAAATCCTATCATGTCTATTAAAAAAATTGTTAGTATCAGGTTATCAGGAATATTGACTTTTGTTGGAATGTTGTGGATTGTCACAGGTATTGTGGTGAAATTTGTCATAGCTTAAAAAATTTGAGCAGAGTTGCCTGAGCAGGTTCTTGAATGTGGATTGACGTGGAGACACCTCAGTAAGATGAATGCTCTTAACAAAATGATTTTCAGAGTTTAATTTTTTGATCATCAAGCAAACAGAGAAAAATAAACTTCAAACAAGATCCATATAATTGTAATAACCATGAATTAACACTGCCAGGTGTATGCTCTGTAGTAAGTGCCCTTTTCACTTGCTTTTTCAGCAATTAATATTGATTACCTTCCTCCTATTCTTATGGCATAAAGAAATATTCTGGGTCGAAATATTCTGTGCTTAACCTATGTGTAATATTTAATGCTCTATGTATCTTGTCACCACTCAACTACTCTTATTCTAAACAGACTTCAGGTTACTTGAATCTTTTCTGAGTACTTATATTCTTGGTCTTCTGTTAATCCCCACTTTTTCTCATTGTATCTATTTTTGAAATGCTACACTGACGAGAATTGAGAAACATTAATCATCACGTTTTACGCTAAGATGCCATAAACTGTTTAAACTACTAGCTTGCAATAACTTGAGTTTTTCACTTTGCATTAGTCGAGATGTTCTTGTTATTTACAGAAAAAGATTAGAAATATTTGTACAAATATTGGAATCCTTAAAGTTACAAGGGAGGATGATGACTTTATGGTAATGCCACTGAATGAGTAATCCAGATGCCTACCAAGGCACCAGGGCAATTTGAATTTGGTTAATAAACTCTGAAATTGAAAGCTAGCCATTAAAAAATGTTCCCCTGACTTGAAGTGTCAAAAGCAGGGGGAATATTTTAAGGTGAAAGGGAGGAGGTTTACAAGAGATTTGAGAAAAGCATTATTTACAAAAAGAATGGTGAGAATTTGGAATGCACTGGTGGAGAGGTAGCTGAGGCAGGAAACCTCACAATCATTAAATAGTATTTGGATGAGCATTTGAAATATCATAAGGTTCAAAGCTATGGGCCAATTGCTGAAAAGTGGAACCGGATTTAGAGTAGTTTTGTTGGTGTAGACTCTTTGGACCAAATGGCCTCTTCCATACTGTACAATTCCAAGATACCAATGTACCTTAGCCTGCACTTTCGTTTTTCAATTTTAAGTAAATGAAGACTCTTTCTTTGAAAACAGTTCTGAATTTAGCATATGAACTGATCGATTTTGGCTGTGTTAAATTATGTTAAATTTGCACACAGGGTAACAAGAAATTGATTTACTCTGAGGTATTGTTAGTTCCTTTATGACTAGCAATCATGGGTTCTTTTTAGCAGCACATTTTTAACTGCAGCTCCTTATAAAATGGATTCTGACATTAGCTCCCCTCCTCTTGACAGGAAGTCAACCTTGTTGATGCATTTCTGTCTGTTCTGCCTTCAGTTACTTCCAGTGTCGGGTAGAAAGACATCAGAATTTGCTGTAAGTGGCAAGGTGGCCTTAATTGCTTGGCACATACTGGACCTGGTTGCAGAATTACCATACTCTGCGTATTTGTGTCTTGCTTTGACTGTCACTGTTGAATGGGTCTTATTTTGTCCACTGCTCTCAGTCTGTTTGCAACACAATTTGATAGTGTTATGACTGCGTGTTTCTTTAACATTGTATGTACATGCATTTGAACATCTAGCCTCCGTAAGAAACACTAACTGGCATCTTCGATTAAACTTCTTTGATTAAAGAAAGACCTCCTTTTACCTCTTTTTTGGTAATAATGCAGGATTTTTTCAGCAATATTATCCTATTAAAATCAGCCATGGTCAACATGGATACGTGTCCTCAACAAAATAAAATGTACAGCATGACTTTGTTGTCAAAGATCGGTGTTACATTGTTTCTGCTATAACTTTACAGCTGTACTTTACAATACAAACCACCTTTATCTGAGTTTTCTATAAAGTCATACATAGATTGAGACTTTTCTTTTACTTTGTTCCTGTTCTTCACATATTACCCACTGCTTATTTTACATTTTCAGAATCTAACAGAACTTTAGATTAAAGATCTTCTGTTTGGGTACAAGGCACAGAACTTCAGTATTTCCCTGGCCATAATTAAGTAAATGATAGTAGGTTCTAAAGGATCAGTGAACCATATCATGAGGCAGTTTCCAGTCCTTAACTACCTTTGCACCAATCCCATTCCAGCAATAGATTGCCATCTATGCAAATAAGTACTTCAGAACACTTCTCCCTTACAACTCTGAACCTGTGCCTTTTGTCCTTCCACTTTGACTTGTAAGGAAGTTTTGTTCTAACAATATTTTTGTCTATTATAGCCGGTGACATGCAGATGAAATCAATTGAGGGCTGTACTTAAAAAAAACTTTAATTTAGTATTTTTTTTAAGAAAAGAAAACTTTCAACATTGTTTAAATGCAATGGCTCAAGGTGCTTTACCTTGTTGAGACTTTCCATGTTTGCTGGCAATGAAGGTGTTGCTACTTGCAACTGATTCAAAATTCTCATATCTTATTCTGCAGACTGTTCTCTGCTAGAGAAAATTTTGCAGCATACAATTCCAAACAGCAACACAATTCTCAGCCTGTCTCTCCTGAATTTTACGTATCAGTGATATTCACATAGAGTCTGCAGAATTTCAGCAGAGGCAGGTTACTATATTTGGTCTTCAGTTCACTGTTGGTGTGCAATACTGTGACTTCATGTTAGAGATTCTCAAGTGCATTGGCAGCTTCATCATTGAACAACATAGAAAAAAAAATTAATTCAAGTACTTTCGTTTCTAGGCTTTGATATCATATATAAAATTGCTCAAGGTAAAAGTGCACATCCCTGGAATATTCCTTTGTTGTTGTAGGTTTTTTTTAATCTCAAAGGGTAATAAAATGTATTGTCTTGCCCTTTTCCAACTGCATTTGTCACATGTTTAGCTTGGTTTCCAATGATTTCACATATTGAAAGATGAGAGGCAAGTAGTTGGGACCTTGCAATTTGACATCAAATTCAGTCAGGTACAGCAGAATGTTGACAACGAACAGCAAGTCACAAAGCTACATCTGTTCATTTGGATCAACCATAGGTCTCTCCATCGTCTCCAGGAGAATTCTCATTTCATTCCTTGGCTTATAAATCAGCATACAACCTCAACTCAGCCAGCTCACTCGGCAACAAATTCAAGGGCTTTTCAGTAACTCCTTAAACTTCTGGCTGTTTAAAGCTGTATCATAGAATCATAGAATCCCGATGGTGCAGAAAGAGCCATTCAGTCCATCAAGTCTGCACCGACCCTCCAGCGGACATCCCACCCAGACTCACTCCACCACCTTATCCCCTTACCCCACATTTCCCATGGCTGACTGACCTAATCTTCACATCTCTGGACGCTATGGGGCAATTTAGCATGACCAATCCACCTAACCAGCACATCTTTGAACTGTGGGAGGAAACCAAAGTGCCCAGCTGAAATCCACGCAAACAAAGAACATACAAACTGCACACAATCGCCCAGGGCTTAAGTTGAACCTGGGTCTCTGATGCTGTGATGCAGCAGTACCACTGAGCCACCAAGCTATCCTTTATTCTTAGTAAACTAATTTTTGATTCAGCTTTTGACATTGTCTTGCCCAGAAGCAGTGGCTGCACGCATATTCTCTTCATGAGTGAAGCAGTGGCATATGATGAACTCATTTGGTCAAGGTTGACCTGATCCATTTCTTTCTAGTTTAGAGCAACTAATCCCCTTGGAGATTTAACCACGGCCACAGCACCATTTTAAAAACCATGAAAAGAAGCCATGGTGAATTGGCATAACAGCACAAAGCACATGAAATATGAAGAATTAAGGACAGGTGCACGCAGATAAAATTAATACCACTTAATTTTTCAAAGGATAACTGGAGCGCATGCACTACTGACGTGACCCTCTGAAAAATGTTTTCCTCGTTGGTGGAGTTTCCTCTTGCCTAAAGAATGCAAATCTTTTCTAACTTCCAAATCTGCTGTGATTCCAAGCACAATGATTGCCAGTTAGCCAGGGCTTGTCATTTTGGTTGTCGCATTACTGGCTAGAACTCAAAGTCAGCCGTGGAATCTTTCAGACATTTTCAATGTTCTGAGCTATATCAGTAAACCGATCTGACATTGTCCCTGTGAGACAAACTCACACTCTGACATAATGCATTTTCTCCGGAGCCAGTAAAGTTGTAGCCACACAATACACTGCTCAACAAAGCCTCCCACTAAATGAGGCCTGGAGTTTTACGCAGTGAGTTCACTTAGCTCATAACTAGCTTGACTAAAGCTGTTCATTTCCTTTCCCAACCTTGTGAAATTCTCTTGCTGTTCTTCCTAATTCTAGTGCTCGGATTTTATCTGCTTATGTATTTCCATGAAATTCTTCATATTTGATTAACTTTGAGTAATGCCATTCTGCATTGGCCTTTCCAAGAGAAGAAAACTGCTTCTTTGCAAGTCCAGCAAATGGGCGTGCATTTCACTTCCACACAAAATGTCCTTTGCCCATTTTTCATCGGAAGCACGATGCTCCACATCCACTTTTCTTCTTTTGTTTGCAGTGGCCCTTTTTGTGGTCATTATTTGGTAACCTTCTGATACAGATCTCTGCTGGTGACTCCTACACCCTCTGGTTGCTCTTCTTCGGGGTTCTGGAATGCTGTTGCTTTGCCCGTGGTTCCTATGCTCTAAGGTTCCTGTCCACAATGTGCAGAGATACTGTTTCCACTTCAAATTGAGGCTAAATGCACATTTGCAGTAGCCAGTTACCCTAAGATCTTGCTGAGAGCTGGTGGGTTGGGTTCAGTCAAACGATATGCCTGATTCAGCCTCTGGTTTGGAGGTTTCCCACCCCTCCTTTCACTCATTAAAAGCGCCCCTACGAGAGCTACTCAGAACACTGATTTTTTGGCTTAGAAGCTCCTTGGTATCTAACTGTGAGGTGATTTTGGAATAATTCAAGGCAAAAAAAGGCCCCTCACTTAGATGATTTAAGACTAACTTACAGAACATTTGCAATGGTTTTTTAAATACCCCTGGAGATAAATTAATTGCTTTATCATGCTGAACAGAATTAGAAATTACTGATCAAATGAAAGACTGTCATTTCAGCTGGGCAAAAACTTCCAATCTGACCAAAATGTGACCCATGCAGGATCAACATTTTAATAAGGTGGAAGGATTGAATGTTGTGACCACTTTGGACTTTTTGACCTTCTCTTTCATATTTATAAAGAACAGACATCAAAGTTAAAATCAAATTTACTGTGGTTTTATCATTGCAGTATTAAGTTATTGACAGTAATGTGCTGCATAATGTGCTACCTTTTAGTGTTAGAAGCAAAAAGTAAAGTAAAAGGTGAAATATATTGCAGAATCATCTTCCCCAGGCTAAAGTTATCACACAGTTACTGCTGAGGCCAGTATTTTATATTGGCAGTAGCCCAGTACAATACCATCACTCTGTGCTTTCTTCAATCTTCAAATAAATTATACAATGATAGGTAGAATATAATGGAGCAAATCTTCGGCTTAATGGTTAACATTCAGCCTCTCTATTAGGCAATAGCCGACAAAAGTAGAATCATAACTGCAAATTTATCCAAAACAGATCATTATTGAGGAAAGTTTACTTCTCTTGAACAAGGTAAACCAGTTAACAATTTGGAGTTCAGAAGAGTCAGAGCTGACTTAATTGAAATATTTCAGATCTTCAGGGGACTTTGACTGGTTGGGTGTTGAAAGCATGTTTCCCCTTGTTGGAGAATCTAGAACAATGGATAAGGATTTAAAAATAAGGAGGTCATCCATTTAAAATAGATGATGATGTGTTTTTTTTTCCCCTTCAGCAGGTAGACAGTCTTTGGAAATGCTTTCCTCAAGGGGCAATTGGTGCAGAATCTTTAAATAATTTTATGCAGAGGTAGGTAGGTTTTCAATTACCAAGGGGATGAAAGGTTATCTGGGATATTGGGGAATGTGGGGGTGAGGTTAAACTTAGGTCAGCCATGATCTTCTTAGAATCCCTGCAGAGTGGAAACAGACCATGAGGCCCATTGAGTTCATGCTAACCCTTTGAAGAGCATCCACTGCACCCTTCGATCCCTTTAACCCTGCCTTTCCCACAGCCAACCCATGCATCCCTGAATGCTATGAGCAGTTTAGCGTGGTCAGTCCATCTAACCTGCATACGCTTGTACAGTGGGAGGAAACCCTAGCGACCAGAGAAAACCCTTACAGACATGGAGAGAATGTGCATATTCCATTCAGACAGTAGTCCAATGATGGAATTGAACCCAGGTACCTGGCACTGTGAAGCAGCAGTGCTAACCACTCAGCCACCCTGCCCACCTGTCTTAGTGAATGGCGGAGCAGGCTTGAAGGGCAAAGTAGCCTTCTCTTGTTCTTGTTGGTGTGTTCATAATTTGTTACTTTTGGCATGTATTTAGAATGGGTTTGAGTATATTCTGCCTAGATATTCTGTAATAGCTGACTTAAACTTTTAACTGTCTAATACCACTTGCTTTTTGCAAATGCCATATTTTAAAATCTAAATATTAACCCGTAGTTTGCTATCCAACTTTAGATTTCCCACTTTGGCAGAAATTGAAATACATTTCAACAAGTCTGATAGCATTACATCTGCATTTTATTTAAAAATTAGTAGTTGTAAAAATTTAGATTTCTGTGTTTAAATGCCAAAATCAAACTCGGATGATCAAACTGGGAAGATTGTTCCTATTCAAAGGCCAAATATTACAGTTATTTTGTGTTTAAAACATTTACATTTCCAAGCTTGAAAAAAGGACTTTAGTGGAAACAAAAATGATGATGGTCTGCCAATGTGCAGCCCAGCTTAAGGGAATCTTTTATGAGTTAACAGACTGTCTGAGGAAACTTTATAATTTTGGGACTTGAGGTCAGAAAGTCATTCCTAACATCCCATTCAAAATTATTTAAGAAATGCATGTGACTTTGGCTAAATGGGGAGATAAGCTACCTGAAGAAATATCTGCTGAAATGTTCACATCTCACCAGGGTACTATAAAGGAAATTGAACTCTGATACTTCCGGACTCATCACAAAGTTAAAGATTGTACAAAAGTTTGCAGAATGCAGCAAATTACTAGTCTTTTAGACCCAGGTTGACAAAAAGCATGGGTCAAGTTTCTCCACTTAAGAAGAGTTACTATTGATTGCAAGTAAATTGATTTGAGCTAGAGGTAAACAACTAGGAACTGTCAGCATATAACCCCACTGGTTAAAATTTCAGCCATTTTCTAAAACACATACATACAGCCATAAACACAAAAACAAGTGCCATGGGTGGAGGGAGAAACTGGAAAGGCAGTTCAATGGTTCCTGTCCAAAGGATTCACTAAGATGATCCTTTGGTTTGTCGGGTCTTTCCACCCCTAAGTCTTTCTTTTCCAGATACTTTCACTTGTTTGCAGGAAGTACAAGGTGACCGGCTTGCACCTAGAATGCCCCTGCGTTAACAGTTAAGAACCACAGTTTACAACAACTGCCAAGAAGAAATAATTTGCAGATGTACTCACCTATAATCTGATCGGCTTCCAGATAGCTGATCAAATAGTTGTGAACAGGCAGAAAGCCTTTTTCATTGACAATTGACGCAGAATAATTAGTTACTTGTTGCCAGATGAATGCCACTTTGTACACACTCCCTGGCTCCACTTCTTCACCAAATAGCACTGTGCACAGCCCCTACAATTTCCTGTTAGATAATTGACTCAAATTGACTCACATGCCTCTCTAAAATATGTTATAACACATGTTCCTTATCGTAATGTGGTTTCTGTCTGTTTTCTACTTTCCTCACAAATGGTCAATGATGATCTGAGCATTAATGTGTTCTTTGTGATGAACGAGTTTCTTCTTGCACCCATTATGCAGATTTCCAATCCACAGTCAAGAAATCTTTAAAGCCATTGTGAACTGCTTTAGAGGGTACTTGAGAACAGATTGTCAATTCTCCATTTTGTTTTTAATGGTCATGTGCCCATTTTCCATGAATGTATTCGTGTAGGCATGTTATAATGCAGGACCCCTGTTGCAATCTCACATCTAATCTTTGCAGACTAGCACACAGATCTGTTACAAATTTGAGATTTTGACATTGCATCATCCAATTTTGCCATGTGCTATCAGAATAATGCACAGCTTCACAGACTTTTAACATGCAGTTGGCTTTACTGTGCTCCCCCAAAAAGTGGTACTCTGCCTCATTAGAGCCACCTCCCACAATTAAAACTCACAACAGATTTCTCAGGATTGCAATTCCGAACGCAGTCTCCAGAGATCAAAGAATACATTGGGTTAGCCAAAAGCAGAGGAGACTGTGACAAAGGGCAATTAGAAAATAAAATTATTGCAGAAATTGAAAAGAAATTGTACAGAAGGAGATGTTTAAAACGTTAAATAGGTTTAATTCAGTTCAGGCAATCACCAACCAGATAATGACCAATCAATTCTATAATGCTAAAGCAAACCGGAAGAGATTCTTTATGCATCAATTATAAAGGCCTCACTTTGGCTAAAACCATTGCAACGGCAGAAAGAGAAGATGAAAGACAGAATCTGCACAGGGAGATTTAACCAAATGGTCCAGCCATTCCCAAGGCAACAGATTATAAACTGTTCCACTGATACCACATTTTAATGCTCAAAACTAGAAAATCCTTTATTTAGTACAACTAAATTGATACGCCGCTGATGCACTGAAAGCAATTATTGTTATCGTTGTTCTCACTCTACTGACAATGCCATCTTTACAAACTCAGATGTGTGAATCCAGCAGGAGCTGAACACATTGGAAAATTATAAATAATTGTGCATTTTGGGGAAATTGCAAGTATATCGCTCATAATCAGTTGGTGGAATTCTCCGACAGTAACACACATTTATAATGTCAATTTGGCACAGATATGTTTATTTGATTCTATTTTATCTTCAGCCACTTCTTGAATATTGATCAAAATTTTGAATTAAATTATTTCTAACTAAAGTTGCACTGTACTTTTTTTCCTGCGGAGCTTTTTCCTTCAATTAACATTATTTGGGTAGGTCTATATTGGATAATCCAAATGTGTCAAGTATAGTATGACATCATGTTAAATTCTATATATGCAAAGATCATCTTCAGTATCCTGAATAATAATATTAAGATTTTCCTACTAATTGTCCACATGTTAAAGAATGCCTGGCACTAATATTTGGATTTCAATTTTAATACAGCATGCGTCCATGACACAGATTAGGTATTCCTAAATTATCTTTCAAATTGATGTAGTGGCTAGGTATCTTATGTTCTTAAATTCATTCTTGAACTATTTAAAATTTCAATTTTGATTGCATTATATAATGCACCTGATTGAAAGGGATAGGTTAATATAATATGAAATTTCAGGGATATAGAACATTAAAAATGTAACTGATACCAAAAAAGCCATCATCTCCATGTATTTTTAAAGAAAATAAAAAAGATAAAATAATTTCTGAACAGTCATAATGTGATTTGTATAAGTTGGAGAGTGTAAAATATTACGGACTTGGCTTTGCATAAATGAGAAAGGGATTGAATACAAAAGTTTTAAGTAGTGCTTTATCGAACAACCTTTAAGCAAAGGCCAAATATGGCTCAACTTAATAGATTGAGATAGATACATTGGTTGAACAAATTTCTGAATTCTAACCTGGAAATTATTCAGTGAAATGTTCAAATGCTGTGCTCTTAAAGCTTTAACTATTTCTTTTAAATGGATAAATCCTTTTTTTAAAAATATCGAGAGGAATGTTTGACTTGAATGCTTTGAGAGAGAGAGAGAATATTTAAAAAGAACAACACTGTAAGGCCTTCTGCCAAGTTACCTACATCAAATGTCGCCTTCGCTCTCTGAATGCTGAGGAAACAGGGTCATCCACTAGCTGAATCTTGTAATTTAGGCATAATTGAAATACTGTAGCTAAACTGAAGGAGAGGATATGCTGAGCACTTTGGGCCTTTTACACAGTTTACCGATCAGTTTATTTAAATTGCCAGTCCTGTCATTTGTATATGTGCGTGCATTAAGGCAGTGTAATGGGCTAAAATTTAAGTTGGAAATTATCAGAGATATTGTAAAAATAATTAGTTGCAACAGTGTAGTAAGATTTGTCATTTTTGAAAAGGAAAGCATGAAATGTTTTAACCTGAAAATGAAAGCCAGACAGAGCTGCAAATATGTAACTCAATATTTTTATTTTGAGAAAAGGGAGATGCTCAAGCATTTCAAGACTGCATTTTTCTTTTCATCTCATCTTTCACTCTTCCATTCTGGAAAATTATTTTATTGCACTTCCATCTGTCATGACTTTAGTTTTAAAGTGCTGGAGCTAGATTGAGCAGCATGTAAAATGTGCCTGGGGATCACAATGTGTGATTACCAATGTGAAGCATCATGGCAAACTGACATGTGGCAGCGAGATAACAAGCATGGGGCTGGATGAACACAGCAGGTCAAGCAGCATCATAGGAGCAGGAAAACTTGACGTTTCGGGCCTAAACCCTTCATCAGAAATGGGGGAGGGGAAGAGGGTTCTGAAATAAATAGAGAGAGAGGGGGAGGCGGATAGAGGATGGATAGAGGAGAGGATAGGTGGAGAGAAGGCAGACAAGTCGAAGAGGCGGGGATGGAGCCAGTAAAGGTGAGTGTAGGTAGGGGGGTAGGGAGGAGATAGGTCAGTCCAGGGAGGACGGACAGGTCAAGGGGGCGGGATGATGTT
>JAHRHZ010000267.1:20453505-20480340 GCA_024137785.1 Ginglymostoma cirratum
TGATGCTGCTTGACCTGCTGTGTTCATCCAGCCCCATGCTTGTTATCTCGGATTCTCCAGCATCTGCAGTACCTTTTATCTCTGACATGTGGCAGCTCCTGGATGTCAGTTTGGTCCAGAGCAAACATGTCTGTATTTAGTATTTTAAGTTCCAGCAGCTTCAGTTTAGGGTTTGATTGGAAGTTTGAATTATTCTCACCTTAGATCAGGGAGGGGGAGATTTCCCTGAGTTCTTTGTACTCGGAGGCAGTCGCACCTCTTGGGACTAGGTATAGGATTTGGTCACTGCTCAGGGACAAGTGAGCGTGACTGAATGTGCAGCAGGTAAAGGTACACACAGGGCAGGCGATCAAGGTTCTCAGTCTTTCCAATCGTCCCAACAAGTCTGAGGTTCTTTCATTTTCCCTGGATGTGGCTATAGGTTGCAGCTTTAATGAACTTACTGACCATGGCACTGTGGTATTGAAAGCCAAGTTGAGGGGGTAGATGGAGGAGAAAGAAAGGAATGCAGTGTTCGTATTATCAGGGATTGACAGAGTTCTCTGCAGCAAAGAGGGTGAGCCCAGGTGGCTATGTTGCTTTTCTAGTGGTAGAGTTTGGGACATCTGCTCAGGCTGTGAAGGCAAGAGCCTATTAAGTCTTGCTTGTACTTGTGACTGTAAGGATTGGAGGACCGCTGAAATCTGTTGCTATCCAGAAAACTTCTTACTGATGAGCAATGCATTGTCATTCTGACTTCTATCCTCCATGGGATGTATGAAAAGGCTACTAACCCTCTGAAGTGGAAGTCCAACAGCTAAATGATAATTGATCACATGTGATGAGTTAAAGTACATACGTGTGTGTATTTACAATTAAATGTCACCCATGCCACATATGTGCCTTCTGAAGGTTTATATTCCCCTTGGCCTCCCACTACATCTCGGTGCAGTCTCAGGATTTGTAGCTGGGGTGGAAGGAGTTTGCTCTGTAGTGGAACCTATTGGCCTATGAGATTCAGGTCTATCAGTGAATAAAGAACCCAAACATGCCAACAGTGTCTCAGATGCAGGCTTAACCTCCTCAGCTGCACCTTCTACAGGGATGGGGATTACACAGGGTGGAGATGAAGGTGGAAGAGTCTGGCACCTTTGGAGTGTCCTGAGAGGAGATTTTGGTGGGGGCAAGGGTGCATGAGGGTGTCTGTTTGATTCCTCCTTCATCTAGTGGTGCCTATTAACCACCTTCCTCTGTTAGAGGAAGGAGTATTGACACTGAGCACCAACCATTTGAGTGTAAGTGCTGGTTTTCCATAGTAGATGCCAACCTGTCCTTGGAGACAGTTGGATGCATGTATGTCAAAGCCTGTGTGGTAAAAATGGTGTTGGTGGACATCTTCAACCTTTGATTCAAATTATTGATTGAGTCCAACAAAGCTGCCTGCTCTTCCTTTGACTCTGTCTGTATCTGCATGGCATCGTCATTGACTGACACCATGCCGTCATCTTCTGCTTGGGTCTGAGAAGTCCTCGAGTGCCAGAAAGCTGGGACATTTATTCCTTGATGATGATGTGAAAGTGACGTGCTCACCAGATTGTGGTCCTTAATTTAATATAGAAGGTAAACCCACTGAGGTGAGAGACTCTAAACTGGTAGAGGGTGCAGGAGAACATCTTGCTGGGAACTGTGGCTTCATCCTCAGACTGAAGGAGGAGTTAATGGACAGAGTGGCTGGTGTCTTCAGGACAGAAGCTGTGCAGATGCTGCTGGTACCTGCATAAGAGAACTGAAGCCATTAATTGCACACAAAGAGTAAAAGCTTAAACGTGTTATGAAAAGGTCACAATCATGATTATGGGAAAGTAATGCAGTATCACACACTGAAGCTTGCTTGTTTTTGCTTCAAAATCATGGTCTAACCAACCGCACAAGAGCAAGCACGATCCCTCTCCTGCTGTTTCAAAGAACTTTTTCAATGAAGTGGCTTTCATATCAGCCATCTGTCTTAGTGTTCCACCATATTTGGAATTTTTGCAGTAATTAGGTTAATGGATGGATTGACTGAAGTTTTTTTTTATTCGCTCATGGGATGTGGGTATCTTTGGCTGGACCAGCATTTACACACTAGAACTCCCAAATCGCTCTGTGCTCTGGCCATCTGCAATCCTTCCCCACTTAAATAATATTCAGCTCTTCTATTCTTCTTACCAAGTTGCATAACCTTACATTGTCCCGCATTATATGCCATCTTTCAAGTTTTTGCCCACTCCCTTCACCTGAGGGTAGGAAAGATAGTAGTTTTGTTCTCATCAATAACATCGTCCCATTGTCTAGAAATGTTACATGTGAGTAAGAGTGCTTTACCATTAGCTTCAATGCAGGTAGATAGAATGGCGGAGTTACAATGAGTGTGAGGAGAGCAGGGAGAAGATGGTAGCACTCATCCTCAGGGTGCCTAGAAGCTGAATGACATCTCAACAATATTAGTGCTCCCAAACAGCAGCTATAAATTGGCAACTGGAAAGGACGGAAGAACATGGGAAAATTTTCAATCACCGAAGAAGTGGTACTGAGTAAACTGTTGGAACTGTACGCTGATAAGTGCCTGGTACCTGGGATAGACTTTAAACTTTGGTCTTCAAAGAAGTGACCAATAGTTAATGCATTAATTTTAATTTTCTAAAACAAGCTTGATTTGGGGTTGATCTCATTAAAATGAAAGGTTGAAAATGAGAAGAAGATAGTGGGCAAGGAACGACAGGTCAATTAGCTTAACATCTGTCGTAGAAAAAATATTAAATGTTTAATATGTTATTGTAGGGCAATTAAATATTTTAATTGAGCAGAGTCAAGTGGTTTTGTGAAAGGGAAATCATGTTCAATCAACCTACTGGAGTTCTTTGAAGGAGTAACATGTGAATGAAAAGATCCAAAGAATATAGCAGAGTTAAATATCCAAAAGGCATTTGTGTAGGTGCTGTACCAAAGATTATTCCAGAAAATAAAAGCTTATTGGGTAGACAGTAATATATTGCATGAATAGAAAATCAATTGGCTACTAGGAAGCAAGCAATAGGCATAATTGGGTCAAGTATGCAAGGTGTATCAAGTGGTATACCACAGGAATCGATGCTGGGACCTCAACTGTTTAGCATTTATATTTGGGTCTTGGACGAAGCAATGAAAGATATGGTTGCCAAATTGCTAATGTAAAAATAGGAATGAGTGTAAGTTGTAAAGATGACATAAGGATGCTGGAAAAATGTATTTATAGATTAAGTGAGTGAGAAAGATATGACAAATAGAGTATAATGTGGTGTAATGTAAAATTTTCCATGGTGGCAAGAATAAATTGTTTTTAAATTTTATAAATGGTGAGATATTTCTGACCTTTGAGCTACAGAGGAATCTGGGTGTCTTAGTTCATGGAATGCAAAAAGGTTAGTCTGCCGGGAGAGTAAATAATTAGGAAAGTTATTAGACGTTTATAACTTATTGTGAGGAGAATATAATACAAAAGTAGAAGGATTATACTTCATTCATTCACCGCACTAGTAAGACCCATCAAGTATTTTGGACAGAATTGATCATCTTATTAAGGAATGATGTAAATGTGTTGGTAATATTTCAGAGAAGATTTACAAGACACATATCTGGAAACGGGTTGAACAGGTTCAGCTTGTATCCACTGAGCTGAAACGAGAATATGATGACGTGATAGAAGGATATTAAATCGTAAGGGGTCTTGACAGGTTGGATGAGGGGAGGATGGTTTTACTTATTGAGAATCAAGAACTAGGTGTACTGTTTAAAACAAGGTATCATGACTTTTAAAGAAAAGAATGTGATGATGTATGTTTATTTTTCTCTAGGAAAATGAATCATTGAAACTCTTCCTGAAAAGATGGTGGAAGCAGAATCTTTAAATATATTTAATTCTCTGGTTGGTATATTCTTGTTAAACAAGGGAGTGAAAGATTATCAGGGGAAATGGGAATGTGGACTTCAAGTTACAACCGCATTAGTTATGTTCCTATTGAATGATGGAAGAGGCTTGAGGGGCTGAAAGGCCTATTCTTCCTCCTTGTTCATCTGTGATCTATACACACTGGTTACAATGAAGGTAGCACACTAACTTTGTGCTGCCTTTCATTTCAACAATTTCAGCCAACTGAGCTATTAATTGTCTGGATGAATTAGCAAGACACCATTATCAAAAATGGCTGTCATCACTTAAAGTTGGCCTGTTCTGCTAAAGCTAATGAAATTCTTAAAGGTAAGGAATTTTGTCACTGTGAACTTTGCCTTGGCCTGGATCTCACTAAAACCAAGTGGACCTCCCCTATTTGCCCAAGAAAAATCTCTGCAATTTGCAACTATTTCTTTCTACTGTTTCCATGGCTGTGCAAATCTCTTTCTTTGTCACCTTTTTGCTTCTGTTCAAATGTTTAGCTGGGTCTTATTGTTCCTTCGGTCTTCTATAAGTGTATCTCTAAGGTTGATTTCCAAGTTTGTGCTATTCCTACAGTGAGACAGATACATTTATTCAAGCTTATTATTTGCTAGCCCACTTGGCAACCATTTCCATTCCCAGATTGTAGCTCTCTGTGCATTATCATTGTTAGTCCTTCCATAATATGAATTTAGAATTTTGATAATTTCAACATATTCCATAGTACAGGTATCTTGCGGGCAAAATATTTAGACACCATCTTTCAAGCATCTGACCCTTGATAGTGAGAAACATATGTACTTGGTCTTTACCTTCCAGTTTGCTTCCAGCCAAACATGATGCCTTAGTTCATAATTACACCAGTTCTCCTTTTTTAGGATTAAAATACCCCAGTGTTCTCAAATATGTCTTCAATACTAATTTGTGCAATTACTTACCATGTTGATTCACCCTGTGCCTGAATATTATCTGCAGATGGCGCAATTTTCAAACTGCTCAACCATCATCAAATTCAATGTTGAGTTCCAAAATATCCAATGCTTTTCGTTTTTTAATTTCTCAAAAAAATGCAAAAATGCTTTTTGTCCAATCCTCATCACCGTTTTTCTGTTGTGTATTACACTATGTAAGATTACACCACATTTAGGGGTGGCACAGTGGCTCAGTGGTTAGCACTGCTGCCTCACAGCACCAGGGACCCAGGTTCAATTCCAGCCTCAGCTGTCTGTCTGTGTGGAGTTTGCACATTCTCCCTGTGTCTGCATGGGTTTCCTCTAGGAGCTCTTGTTTCTTCCCAAAGATGCACAGGTTAGGTGGATTGGCCATGCTAAATTGCCCATAGTGTTCAGGGAGGTGTGGGTGGGATGCTCTGAGGTTCAGTGTGGACTTGCTGGGCAAAAGAGGCTGCTTCCACACTGTAGGGATTCTACAAATTAATTGCAGGCAGTCATTACACAATTAACTTTATTTACACCTTTCTAGCAGAGAGACAAATGTGAACAAAATGCTAGGATATTGCATTATACTACACAGAGCACATGATTTTGTTTCCCTATCTTTCTTCTTTGTGAGAATGTATTTTTATTGTACCCAAACATTTCTTATAAGGCAGACCATTGTTTAATTGTTATTTGCCGGCTAAACGTTGATGCGAATCTAACTTTGACAGATTTCATCCCACTGAAATTGGCCCTTTAGTGATTAGTATTTTTCTTTCAACTTGTTTCTTGTCCTCTTACATAACAACCCAAACCTTTTTATAGACTGAACAGTTCTCCAAAGGTTCCTTGGCTATCCCTTAATCCATTGGGCCTTGCTTATTCCCCAAAATCATAACCAGCAATATCTCCTTCCCCAAAGGAGCAAATGTCATGAGAAAGACTTGTTAAATTAATTTCATAATTGATTGCAACACTCTAAAGGACTCCACTGTTATTTCTGCAATTCACCAATGTATGTTAAAGTGGGACAGAAAATGAATAAATATTTCCTTCACAATAATTATATTTGCAAACTTCTGATGGTTCTGGTGATTTTCTTCTTGTAACTATATGATTAAAAAATTTGTTGTACTTTAATGTTAGCTGTGAATTATTGATGGGATCGATCAATGAAAAATGATTTGTTTCTTCTTAACCAGAAGAAAAATGAATGAAAAGATTTTACTCAGAAAATAAGACTAAAGAAATGATATAGAATTATCTTTTCCTTGAGAGGTTTTCATTTTTGACAAACAAACTAGATGAATGTAAAAATACTGAATTAAATATATTAATAAATAAGGATGTCGGTACATACGTATAAAATAGAGCTGGGCATAAACAATACATGTAACTTATGGGTTGACTCTTCAGTTTTTAGAAGTGAAATTAATCAAACTATTGTTTACACAAGTTGAAGAGCAGCAAGGAAACTGATAACAGCAGCAGGCAAAATATTATTATCCTGATCCTTTCAAATGTCAGTTCTTCAGTCATGAAGACTCAAGGTATATAGTTCATTATACTGCCAAGGTTAAACCTAATAGGAAATGATAAATCAGCTAAAGTAAGAAATCATGATCAAGTTTTTCTAGATTGTAGGAGGACAAGATGATTGAAGAAGGGAAGAATGTGGAATTTTGCAATTCTAGAGAAACTGAATCTTGAGATGAAAGAAGTATTTTTTTTAAATTCATTCCCTACAGAAAAGAGGTTAAGCTTCCACATGACACTTAAATGCCTATCTCCAATACACAAAGCAGCCAATCAATGGGCATGACACTTTTTGTAAAGGTAATTGTTCAGCTTTTAAGATGAGTTTACAGAAATTTTAATTCTCCTAATCATAATACACAATAATAAAGAGAATTATATTAACTTCCGGAAAATAGCTAAAATTTTGCTGAAACAATTAATATTTATCTAAGGCTGCACGGTCAATTTTACATATCTTGTGTTGATTGCTAGAGGGTTTGACTAACAAAACAATGATCAATTAAATTGCATATCTGCAGACTGGACCACCCAAGAGAGCTAGAATTTATAGCATTAACAGTTAACATAACTCATCTAAAACATGATCAAAATACACAGTTGGAACATTAAAAATGCAACATAATGCAGTTTGGCAGCACTGTACACTTGTGCTGTATCACAAACAACCTTTATTCTACAT
Organism: Ginglymostoma cirratum; assembly: GCA_024137785.1. Classification (NCBI taxonomy): domain Eukaryota; kingdom Metazoa; phylum Chordata; class Chondrichthyes; order Orectolobiformes; family Ginglymostomatidae; genus Ginglymostoma; species Ginglymostoma cirratum. The sequence continues at coordinate 20,460,593 of JAHRHZ010000267.1, forward strand.
TCTTTATTTAATTCTCTGCTGCTGTGAGAAGGGCCTAAGTAGAGAACGGATACTTTACTGCCACAGTATGTGGAAAAAACCAGAAAGAATGTCATTGACTCCTCACTTCATCCCCTCATGTGGCCATGGTTGAAGCCTGCTTCTTCTCATCTCCATGGCAGGATGTGAACCATCTGTGGACACTGCAGGGCCAATGAGCAAGAAAAAAAATATTTAAATACAGGATTGTCTGAAACATTACCTTTGCATAATTAATTAAGGATATGAACAGGCAAATAATTTGATTTCCTAATTGCACTTACTTTTTGAAAAAAAAATGACATTTGGCTTAACTATTATTGGCCCCTATAGACAGCATGGAGCCTCACTATGCAAGAAGTACTTATTTAGAAGTACCATACAGCGCAGAGTATAAATTGATCTTGGAGGCTTCTAAAAATTCTTCTGAAATACAGGGGTTGACTATAAATGAAAAGCATGGTTTTCTGCTTGTAGAGGAGGTGAACAGAATGGCAGACAGGAGAATTAAATTGATTAGAGGTCTAGAAGTCCAATTCTTGTTATCAAAATAAACTTTAAGATGAACAATAAAGTCCCACCTCTTTAGAAGGCAAGGCAACCTTCTTGCCATTGGGTGATGGAAAGCTAATGGACATGTATTTGTACCTCATTAACTGCACAACTTGCTCAAATTAATTCTGCATTCCCAAGTAACCAATTTCTGGAAATTGAAATACTTTGTGCTTCAGATATTCATCTTCATCTACCTTGGTCTTTGGCCTTCATTTTGGGTGAGTTTCCTGCCTTTTCTGCCTCTAGTGAAATTTTCTCAGTGCTCAGTGTCTTCATTTTAGTTCTAAGCTTGATAAAGATCAACCAGCGATATCCTGCAGGCAAGCCAAACAGCTTGCTCCTGGGCCTGGCCACGTGGCTATAAACAGATCCAGACAGTGGGTGGTTGAGAATGACGATTAGTCTCACTATCTGTACCTCTCTGTAGTTTTGCAGGAGGTACAGTTAGACCCAGGTGTCCTTGTACACCAGTTGCTGAAAGTTAGTACGCAAGTGCAGCTGTGATTAAGAAGTCAAATGGTATGTTAATCTTCACAGTGAGAGGATTTTATACAGGAGCAGAAATGTCTTGCTGCAATTATACAAAACCTTGGTAAGATAACACCTGGAATATTGTATGGAGTTCTGGTCTCCTTATCAGAGGAAAGACGTTCTGGCTATGAAGGGAGTGCATCTAAACATTACCAGATTAGACAAGGTGAATGCAGGAAGGATTGTCCATAAAGTCCAGAGTCTGTGGACCAAATCTAAAGGTACAGGTAGGCCATTGAGGAATGAGATGAGTAGAAATATCTTCACCCAGAAAATGGTGACCCTTTGAAATTCTATGCCACTGAGCTCAGATGAGATCAAAACAGTGAAAGTTTTCAAGGAGTTAGAAATAGCTCTGAGGGCTAAAGGAATCAAAGTGTATATGGAGAAATTGGGAACATGTTACTGAATCGGATAATCAACCATGATCATGTTGAATGGAGAGACAGGTTCGAAAGGCCACTTCCTGCTTCTATTTTCAACGTTTCTATGACAAATGGTGCTTCTATGAAATATGCTGCTTTGTGATGAGATTGGCTTCTGGCCACTTTTAGTGATGCTAAGGACCCTGGTTGCACTGTGCTTTAGATTATTAAGTTTTCTCTGCCAAGATGACTATTTTTCAAATAAAATGTTAAATCAAGGCATGATCTGAGTGGATGTTATGAATTCCATGGCAGAATTTGAGGAAGAGTCAAAGAGTATATCTAACCTGACCAGCATCTCTCGCTCATTCAACCACTAATATTTGAAACAATATTATCTAGTCACTTATTTCATTGTTGATAGTCTATCTGACTGTGTATAGATTATCTGTCAGTTTACCTTATACAGTGCATGTCAAAAAAATGTTTTCGATTTTGAAACTCATTGCGATATTCTGAAGGCATAAAAGGCGCTGTGTAAGTGTTGCTTCTTTCTCTCCTAAATGATGTTAAATAATGTTAAATATTGATATTTAATATCAGTGTTTGATGATGTTGAGACATGATCATTTTTGCTGATGTTTTGACGGCTTGGCAAAAGAACAACTAGTTATTTAATGGGTAAGATAGGTAGTAAATCCAATGGCAGGCCTAAAGGGTCTCAGACAGCAATTGGCCAGCATTACAAATATAGGATAAGCTTTAGCCTATAATTCATAATAGAAGTAAATATGTCCACAAAATTAGAGGTACAAATAACTGACCAAATTTGCAAATGGATAGTGCATAATGGAAACTTGTATGGAAATTATAAACCCCCAGGCCACGATTTTCCCAAGACAGTCCACTGATGCATTAGATTCCCCTGCATGTCTACAAGTTCATATGTGGTCTTAATTGAATTTTCAATAAATCCTGAGCAAAATTTGTATTCCAAGATGGTCAAAGCCCAGGACGCATACCTGTTTAGCAACAAGGAAAATGGTGTTCAGTTTAAAAATAGCGTTGTAGCCATCAAAATATGAACAGTGCAAACATGCAATCAGGGAGGCTGTGGTGTCGTGTTTGTGTTACTTGACTAGTAATCCAGATGCTAAACTCATTTTTGGGGACATAGATTTGAATCCAAATGGGATATGGTGAAAGCTGAATTCAATAAGAACAAAATCTGAAATTAAAAGCTAGTTGAATGGTGCCATTGCTGTTTGTTGAAAATATACACCTGTTTCACTGATGGCCTTTTCAGGAAGGAATCCTGAAATCCTTATCTATGTTGGCCTACATGTGACTCTATACCCCATGTAATGGGTTGACTCTGGACTGTCTTCTAAAATGGCCTCAGAATCCATTTGGTTCAAAGGTAACACTGGATAGGGAATGAGTACTAGCCCAGACGATGACAACTATTTCCCATGAACGCTTTCTCTAAATTAAAAATTAAAGCTAATCAACTCAACTTAAAATTAGAACTGAAGTCAAGGGAATGACTATCACTCTTCTAAAAAAGTAGGCCTAAATTGCTCTGATATTTCAATGTCGACTTTATTTTAATTGAATTTTAGCTTACATGGGAACAGATATCTTCAAACCGATTCTGCTACAGTTTTAATGCATGATTCAATATCCTAAGTAATTCTTAGCTACATTCTAAATGCAAGAATAATTTAGATATTTCCAATTAGTGAGAAACAGTTATCTAGTTGTGAGTAATAGCCAACCATTCAGGTTCAATGCCTGTCAAGTAGGAGCATTGGACATTCTTGATTAAAGATCATGTTTAATATTTTCATACATATTTTATCATTATCTGACATGGTTGGGATCAATCCATGAAAATGTAAATAGCGGAGGTATTGTATATTATTTTCATTATGAACTATATTAAATATTTTTTCTTTATGATTTGCGAAACCATTGCATTAACTATTAACCATGTCAACATTCTTAAATTGCACATATTCCACGTTTTCAGTGGAAATGAGTCAAAAAAATGCAAAAATAGGGCTCTGATTGGACGTATTATTCAGTGTTTACCTTGTATTTAGAATCTAATTGCAAAAATACAATTGTTTTATAAGCACAGATTGGTATAATTTTGGTCCTACATCTTATGATCTTGACAGTTTTATAAACAGTAAGGGCAAAGGCAGGAAAGTGGAGTTGAAGATTATCAGGTCAGCCATGATCTCATTAAACAGTGGGATAGACTTGGACTGAATGGCCTGCTTCTGCTCTCACATATTGTGGTCTTATGATTTTGTTACATATCACCTCGGAACAATTGCCTTTGGCAAAGGAAATATGGGCCATAATGGTTTCTAGTAATTGTGCACAAATAATGGTGATAGCAAGATTGGGCTTCAGTATGACATTGCTAGTCACCTGATGGTTCACTACCTTACTCCTGTGTATTGAACAGTTGATTAGACTGTTGACTCAACGTTTCTCAGTTCACATGTGAAAAGTTGCTGGTCAGAGGAAATAATAATCACGTGCATTCAATCATTGGACTCCAACTCTGAGAAGTGTTTTCATGAAGTAAAAGGAAAAGTGGGAGGAATAGGAAGAGTAAAGTGGAAATAATAAAAGTAAATGGGCAGGAACCTTTTTAGCTATGATTAAACCCCTGATTGGAGACACAGTCCCCTATTTAGGAGAGAGAGTATGGTATATTTTTATACTGTCTAAATGGCATTTTTTTCTAGTATTACAAATTCTGAATTAATGACAGAATTTATTAGGTCAGTGCACTCTGGAACACTGTTCTGCTGATTTAGAACTATTTCCCAGTTTGTTTTTCACTCCATTCATAATATCAATGTCTTTTTGCCTGCCTACATCTGTGTGTGTGCATAGGGATTTTAAAGTTGGACAAGAGGTTTAATCAATGGAGTCATATGTTGATATTTCAATGTTTATACCTTGCTGTATAATAAACAGGTAACTCAGTGGTTTTGTATGTTTTGATTAAATCACTAACCATTGAGGTGACCCTGGGAATAGTGGGGCTTGAGAAACAGCATAATTGACCAAATGAGTCATAATACACTGCACGTAGTGCATGTAGCATTCAAAAATAAGATTTTACTAGCCTGGGCAAGCAGGCTGAGAGACAGACTAGAAAAATACTGGGGTGCTTCTTTGAAGTGGCTCCCTGGCAGTCCCTGTGCAGGGGAATATCCCCAGTGCAACTGGATTCAGAGCAGCTGACTGCTGAATGGAAGCAGACAACAAAGTTAAATACCTGACGACACTATGGAGGTTGATTCTTTGGGCCCCTTGGCAATTTTACAAGTTTAACTATAGCTCTCAACTGAATAATCACTTATTCAAGGCAAACAAAATGAATTGGGAATGTTCCAAAACAGGAAAACTAGGCATGGAAATACTGATGCTATAAATTATTCAAAAACATCTCTTAATGAGATGCTCCACAATTTGATATTCAATATTTAAAATGGCACTCTTACAATTTATCATTAACTGTCAGGCAAAACAAAATACAAGAGAGGTCTGTGCAAAAAATGTAGAAGTGAAATTAAAAACATTTGAAGATGAATGGAGTTTCTATACAATTAACAATATTTAAAACACAGGAATATCTCTCTTGCATGTCATCAAATATCATCCATTTAGAAAAACGTTATTCCTTTCACAGTTAGCCATCTGTAAAATTCACTGCAAGGCAAAGTAAGCCGAGGCATCATTGGATGTTACTTTTCTTTATGTTAGCACTTGAGTTGGGAAATCTGTTGTCAAATGTTTGCATTTATGAACTGTAAGCATTATTTTGCTGACTGTAGCCACAAAGGAACTTTTAACTGAATTAAAAGTTAAATGCTTGCCATTAGCTTAAACCTCATTCCATAAAGAGGGCTGAACACCATCAAAGGCAAATTTACATTATGTTTTCAACATAGTTCAATATGAAAACTGATAAATTTTAGATTTGAAACATTAATTTAAAGAAAAGTACACTGATTAGCTTTTGCAGTGCTGAAGTATACATTTCTGTTTTTTACTCTTCAGAATTTAGGAATTTGATTTTACAGAAATGTACATGATGTCAGGTATAATAAGTAATGGGAAGATTTCGTTTGTTAATACTGAGATCAGGGTATTCAAAAATGGATATTGTAACTCGACTCTCCACTTCAAAAGCATTTGTTTGTAACACTCTTTGATGATAAATAGCCTGGTCCTCAGCCCATCTGCTGCTAAAATACTCATCCAAGCCTATATTACATTGAGATTTAATCATTCCAATACTTTGTTGCTATTCTGTCATTTTCTAATATAAGCAAACTTTTGTCCAACCAAGCTATGCTATCTACATCTTGACTCAATCTGGATCTAGTTTACTCATCATTATTCTGCTTGCTGACCTTCACTGGGTGTTCATCTTCAATTTTAAAGTTCACATCCTTGTTTTCAAATACCTCTGTGCCGTCTTATCACACTCCACTACCATTTATTTCACTTCATCCCGCTCTATGAACTTTCAAGATCTCTGCACTCCTCCAGTTCTGACCTCGTGTGTGTCTGATTTTAATGGCTTCACTATCTACAGTAATGTTTTCTGCTTCTAAGGCCCTAGCGTCTGAGATTCCCTCCTTAAACCTCTCCACAGCTCTACCTCTTTATCACCTCATAGAATATTCTGAGAAGCCGATGATTTTGATAGAGTTTTAAGTCATCTTTCTTAATTCTTCTTCTTTGATTCAGTGTCAAAAATATATCAAAACCTGGGATATTCTGACATATTAGGTGTGTTATATAAATGCAAGTTGCTGTATTTGTTATTCATATTCTCACAAATGAATTCAAACGAGTCAAGTATTAAAATCAAACTGTCTTTAGAATAATAGTCGAGGGCGAAATTTCCACTTGTAGGTCAAAAGTGGTGCTGTCAAGAATGGCATTAAATAGGAAATTAGAGATGCATGTGATGATACAATATTGGTGATCATGGTGATTTTAATCTGCACATAGATTGAGCAAATCATATTATCCATAATGCCGTACAGGAGGAATTCCTGGAGTATATATGGGATGATTTTCTTGACCAATTTATGGTGGAATCAATTAGACAGCTGGCCATCTTAGCTCGGTATTGTGTAATGAGAAGTGAATCATTACCAATCTAACTTTGAGAGACCCCTTGGGGAAGGGCAACCATAGCATGTTAGAATTTTTTATCAAGATGGAGAGTGAGGTTGTTGATTCAGAGGCTAGGATGCTGAACCTTAATAAATGAAACTACAAGGATATGCAATGTGATTTGGCCTTTAGTGGGGAGAGTTACTTAAAGGGATTACAGTGGACAGGAAAAGCAAACATTCAAGGAATGCATGGGGGAACTGCAACAACTGTTTATTCCTGTCAGTCAATAAAGCAAAATGGGTAAAAGGGCCAATCCATAGCTTACAAAGGAAGTAAGAGATAGTATCCAATCCAAGGAAGAAGCATACAGATTGGCCAAGTAAAATAATAAATTTGAGGATCTGGAGCAGTGTAGAATTCAACAAAGAAGGACCAAGGGATTGATTAAGAAGGGGAAAATAGAGTACAAATGTAAGCTTGCAGGGAGCATAAAGACTGACGCCAAGAGTTTCTATGGGTACGTGAAGAAAAAGAGATTGTTAAAGACAAGCATAGATCCCCTGTAGACAGAAACGGGGGAATGTATAATAGGCAACAAAGAAATGGCTGCGGAACTAAATATATACTTTGGGTCTGTCTTCACAAAAGAGGACACAAATCAGATAACAAGATTGTTGGAGGAGGCAAGACTTAGTGAGAGGGAAGAGCTGAGAGAGATCAATATTAGTAGAGAAATAGTTCAGGGAAAATTATTGGGATTGAAGGTGGATAAATCCCCATGGCCTGATAATCTACATCCTGGAGTACTTAAGGACGTGGCTCTAGGAATAATGGATGCATTGGTGATCATCTTCCAGGGTTCTACAGGCTCTGGGACAGTCTCTGCAGGTTGGAGGGTGGCTAATGTCACTCCAACATTCAAAAAGGGAGGTAGGGAGAAAACAGGGAGTTATAAACCAGTGAGCCTACCATCGGTAGTGTAGAAAATTATTGAATCCATTGTCAAGGAAATTATAACAGAGCATTTTGAAAGCAGTGGCAGGATCAGACACAGTCAGCATGGATTTATGAAGGGGAATCATGCTTGACAAATCTGCTGGAATTCTATGAAGATGTAATGAGTAGAGCTGACAAGGGAGAGCCAGTCGATGTAGTACATTTGGACCTCCAGAAAGCGTTTGACAATGTCCCAAATTAGAGAATAATGTGCAAGATTAAAGCGCATGGGATTGGGGGAAATGTATTGAGATGGATAGGAAACTGGTTGGCAGAGAGGAAACAAAGAGTAGGAATTAATGAGTCCTTTACGATTTGGCAGGCAGTAACTAGTCGGGTGCCACAGGGACTGGTGCCGGGACCCCAGCTATTCACTATATATATTAAGGATTTGGATGAGGGAACAAAATGTAACATCTCCAAGTTTGCGGATGATACCAAGTTGGGTGGGAGGGTGAACTGTGACAAGGATACAGAGATGCTCCAGCATGATCTCAACAGGTTGGGTGAGTGGGCAAATCAATAGCAGATACAGTATAAACTGTTCAAATATGAGGTTATTCACTTCGAAAGTAAAAACAAGAAAGCAGATTACTACCTGAATGGCTGTAAATTGGGAGAGGGAAGAGTGCAGCCGGACCTGGGTATCCTTGTGCACCAGTCGCTGAAGGTAAGCATGTAGGTGCAGCAGATGGTAAAGAAGGCAAATGGTATGTTGGCCTTTACTGCGAGAGGTTTTGAGTACAGGAGCAGGGATGTGCTGTTGCAGTTATACAGAGCCATGGTGAGGCCACACCTAGAATATTGACTGCAGTTTTGGTCTCCTTTTCTGAGGGAGGATACTCTTGCTCTTGAGGGAGTACAGCAAAGGTTTGCCAGGCTGATTCCAGGGATGGCAGGTCTGACGTTTGAGGAGAGATTGACCAGGTTAGGATTGTTTTCGCTGGAGTTCAGACAAATGAGGGGGTATCTCATAGAGACCTTTAAAATTCTAACTGGACTGGACAGGACGGATGTAGAGAGGATGTTCCTGATGATGGGTGTGTCCAGAACCAGGGGTCACAGTATGATGATTCGGGATAGACTGTTTAGAATGGAGATGAGGAGATATTTCTTCACCCAAAGAGTGGTGAGCCTGTAGAATTCATTACTACAAAGAGTAGTTGATGTCAAAACATTGAATGTATTCAAGAGGTGACTAGGTATAGCACTTGGGGCGAATGGGATCAGAGGTTACGGGGACAAAGCCGGATTAGGCTATTGAGTTGGACGATCAGCCATGATTGTGAAGAATGGCGGATCAGGCTCGAAGGGCTGAATGGCCTCCTCCTGCTCCTATCTTCTGTGTTTCTATGTTTAAGAACATAGAGTTAGGAAAATTGTGAAAAAAGTGCCTCAAATGGTCTGAGTTTCATTCTTGGGAAGAGGGCATAGATGCTCATAGGAGAGTTCAAAGATTTCGGAGGTAGACCCAGAAGCTCACAGGGACTGAGGCTGGCTGGTTAAAAGGCACACCTTGGTGCACTGGGACTTTGTCCCAGTTACAAGGATAACAATAAATTGATAAAAATGGTCCTCTAGCTTTTACTCCTTGAAGCCTTTTCAAGTTGTTTCAGCGGCAGGAGTCTGGTAGAAAGCGCGAGGGCAGCCTGGGAAGGTAAGCTTCCAACCAATAAATTTGGTGAGCAGGTAAGCTATTTGCATTTTTTTTCCTCATCTCTTTGTTATCTTTCGGGGTGGTCACCTAGACGCCAAATCCTCTGGGAGCAGGTCGGAAGGCAAAGCCGGAGCTTGTTTGAGTATATAACGGAGTAAACTTACTGGTGCAGAGAACACTGCGAAAAAAACTAATTAATTTTAAATAATTAACTAAGTAGAGATGGCAGACCAGCTGATGTGTTGTAGCTGTATGAAGTGGGAGCTAGCTGATCCCATTGAGAATGGCAGTGACCATATCTGCAGCAAGTGTTGCCTGCTTGAGGAGCTCTGGTTCAAAATTGATGAGCTGGAATCCAAACTCCAAACACTGCAGCACATCCGGGACGGGGAGAAATACCTGGAAGCTGTGTTCCAGGAGGCAGTCACACCTAGTTGATTGATTAATGTCAATTCGATTGGCAGGCAGATACAGCAGTGTGTGATTGTGAGTGAGGCAAGTAAAGGGACCCTGCAGACAGGAACACAGGTGCCGCAGCCCTTGACATTGTCCCACAGGTATTAGGCACTTGCTCCCTGCGTAGATTAGGAACAGGGCTGCAGGAAGGATGAGCCAACTGACCATGGCACCATGGTCCAGGAGGCCATTCAAGAGGGCGGAGCAAAAAGACAGATTGTAGTTGTAGGGGATTCCATCATCAGGGGGATAGACAGTATCCTTTGCGAGCAGGATAGAGAATCCCACGTGGTGTGTTGCCTGCATGGTGCCAGGGTGCGAGACATCTCTGACCAGCTTGAGAGGAAACTAGAGAGGGAGGGGGACGATCCAGTTGTTGTGGTCTACGTAAGTGCCAACCACATAGGACTAGGAAAAAAGACCTGCTTTGGGATTATGAAAAGCTAGGAACAAAATTAAAAAACAGGTCTTCAAGGGTCATAATCTCTGGATTGCTGCCCGAGCCACGTGCAAATTGGCATAGGGAGGCGAGGATCAGGGAAGTAAACATGTGGCTAAAAGAGTGGTGTGGGAAAGAGGGTTTCCTTTTCATGGGGCACTGGCATCAGTTCTGGGACAGGAGGGATCTAGACCGTTGGGATTGACTCCACCTGAACAGGGCTGGGTCCAGTGTTCTGGCGAAAAGGGTAAATAGGGTGGTTAATAGCACTTTAAACTAGTAAGTAGGGGGGAAGGGAGAAGTGAGCGTAGAGCGAGAATAACAATTAATGTAAGCCAAAGCAGCAGGTTAGCAGGTGCCAAGGAAGCTTCAACTCTATTGAAAATTAGGAAAATAGTTGAAGGGAAGGAGAACTCATGAGCTGCTAGTAATGGAGGTAGTAGAACCCAAAAAGAAGGTGCAAGAACTGGCATAAGGGCACTTTATCTGAATGCCCGGAGCTTTCAAAACAAGGTGGATGAGTTGAGGGTGCAAATCATGGCAAATGGGTATGATTTAGTGGCCATTAGAGACATGGTTACAGGATGGTCATGACTGGGAGTTAAATATCCAGGGGTATCAAACTGTTTGGAAGGACATACAGGAAGGTAAGGGAGGTGGTGTTGCTCTGATTTTTAAGGATGTTATCAGGGCAGTAGTGAGAGATGATATAGGTTCGACTGAACAAAACGTTTAATCCATTTGGGTGAAAATTAGGAATATCAGGGAGAAGAAGTCACTGATAGATTGGGTCTATAGGCCACCAAATAATGACATCGTGGTGGGGCGGGCAATAAACATAGAAATAGCTAATGCATGTAAAAATGGCACAGCAATTATCATGGGGGATTTTAATCTACATATCGATTGGTCAAACCAGGTCGGTCATGGCAGCCTTGAGGAGGGATTCATAGAATGCATCCTCAATAATTTCTTTGAACAATATGTAATGGAACCTATGAGGGAGCAAACTATCCTAGATCTAGTCCTGTGTAATGAGACAGGAATAATTAATGCTCTCACAGTTAGGGATCCTCTCGGAAGGAGTGATCACAGTATGGTTGAATTTAAAATACAGATGGAGCGTGAGAAAGTTAAATCCAGTACCTATGTCCTGTGCTTAAACAAAGGAGACTATGAAGGAATGAGGCAGGAGTTAGCTAAGGTCGAATGGGAGCAAAAACTTCATGGGGGTCAATTGAAGAACAGTGGAGGACTTTCAAAACAATTTTTCAGTGTTCAGCAGAAGTATATTCCAGTGATAAGGAATAACTGTAGGAAAAGAGAGAGCCAGCCATGGATGTCTAAGGAAATAAAGGAAAGTATCAGATTGAAAAAAAAACACATACGAAAAAAGCAAAGAGTAGTGGGAAACTAGTAGACTGGGAAATCTTTAAAGGCCAACAGAAAGCCACAAAAAAAGTTATAAAGAAAAGTAAGATAGATTATGAGAGTAAACTAGCTCAGAATATAAAAACAGGCAGCAAAAGTTTCGATAAATATGTAAATCGTAAAAGAGTGGTGAAGGTAAACATTGGTCCTTTAGAGGATGAGAAGGCCAATTTAATAACTGGGAATGAGGAAATAGCCGAGACATTAAAGAGTTATTTCATGTTGGTCTTCACAGTGGAAGACACAAATAACATGCCAAAAACCAATGGCAAGAAGGTTATAGCAGGTGAGGACCTAGAAACTATCATTATCGCTAAGGGGGCAGTGCTGGGAAAGCTAATGGGGATATAGGTAGACAAGTCTCCTGGCCCTGATGAAATGTATCCCAGGGTACTAAAAGAAGTGATGGGGGAAATAGCAAATGCACTAGTAATTATTTACCAAATTCACTGGACTCTGGGGTGATTCCCGCAGATTGGAAAACAGCCAATATGACACCACTTTTTAAAAAAGGAAGTAGACAAAAAGTGGGTAACTTTAGGCCAGTTAGCTTAACTTCGGTAGTGGGGAAAATGCTTGAACCTATCATTAAAGAAGAAATAGCAAGACATCTGGATATAAATTGTCCCATTGGGAACATCCAGCATGGGTTCATGAAGGGTAGGTCATGTTTAACTAATTTGGTGGAATTCTTTGAGGACATTACTTGCATGATGGACAATGGGGAACCTGTGGATGTGGTGTATCTGGATTTCCAGCAGGCATTTGACAAGGTGCCACACCAAAGGCTGCTACATAAGATAAAGTTGTACGGTATTACAGGTAATGTATTGGCATGGATAGAGAATTGGTTGACCAGTAGAAAGCAAAGAGTAGGGGTAAATGGGTGTTTTTTTCTGGTTGGCGGTCAGTGGCTAGTGGTGTGCCTCAGGGATCAGTGTTGGGACTGCAATTGTTTACAATTTACATAGATGATTTGGAGTTGGGGACTAAGTGTGTTGTGTCAAAATTTGCAGATGACACTAAGGTGAGTGGTAGAGCAAAGTGTGCAGAAGACACTGAAAGTCTGCAGAGGGATATAGATAGTCTAAGTGAGTGGGCAAAGGTCTGGCAGATGGAGTACAATGTTGATAGGTGTGATGTCATCCATTTTGGTAGGAATAACAGCAAAATGGACTATGTTTAAAATGGTTAAAAATTGCAGCACACTGCTGTGCAAAGGGACTTGGGTGTCCTTGTGCATGAATCACTGAAGGTGGGATGCAGGTGTAGCAGGTGATTAAAAAGGCAAATGAAATTTTGTCTGCCATTGCTCAAGGGATGGAGCTTAAAAACAGGGAGGCTATGCTGCAGCTGTATAGGGTCCTGGTGAGGCCACTCCTGGAGTACTGTGTTCAGTTTTGGTCTCCTTACCTGATAAGAGATATACCAGCACTGGAGGGGGTGCAGAGGAGATTCACTCGGTTGATTCCAGAGTTGAGAGGGTTGGATTATGAGGAGAGGCTGAGTAGACTGGGATTATACTCATTGGAATTCAGAAGAATGAGGGGAGATCTTATAGAAACATAGCAGATTATGAAGGGAATAGATAAGGTGGAGGCAGGGAGGTTGTTTCCGCTAGCAGATGAAACTAGGACTAGAGGGCATTGCCTCAAAATAAAGGGAAGCAGATGTAGGACTGAGGTCAGGAGGAACTTCTTCACCCAAAAGGTTGTGAATCTGTGGAATTCCCTGCCCAGTGAAGTGGTTGAAGCTACCTCACTGAATGTTTTTAAGGCAAGGCTAGATAAACTTTTGAACAGTAAAGGAATTAAGGGTTATGGTGAGTGGGCGGGTAAGTGGAGCTGAGTCTCAAAAAGATCAGCCGTGATCTTATTAAATGGCGGGGCAGGCTGGAGGGGCCAGATGGCCTACTCCTGCTCCTAGTTCTAATGTTCTTACGTTCTAAGCCCTTTGCTCCTTCACACGCCCCATATTCCATCCATACCCAAACTTTCTCAAAAGGTTGCTCAGATCTTCTCTGCCAACCTATGCCTCTCATGCACCTCCATAGTCCTTTATAGCTCCTTTGCTAACTTAATGCCAACTCGTACCATGCTCAATCACCATACTGACACCATCCATGATATCTTATATCTACCATAGGCAGACATTAGTAAATATGGAGAGATGAAATAAAATATATCTCTAAGTGTCTGTTGCAGACTTCACTATATAATTATAACACACTCATTGATTGTATTTACATCCTTAATTTGAAAGAAATCCTTCAGTATCCATTCCCTTAATAAACATGTTTTTGTATTTGTCGCCCCACATATCAAAGACAGGTAAGCAATGAAAACCACATGGAGTTGCCAATCAAACTGTGAACTAATGGACAATACTATGATAATGATAGATTGTGAAGGTGATCGAGCAACACTAATTCTATGTCAACAAGTAGTGAAGTAGAGAATAAAACATATTTTGTTTTCAACTACAAGAGCAGGTTAGCTATGTACAAGCTTGCACATAAACCACCTCATGGTACCACTTCAATCAGAATAACATAGCAGCGCTGTTTAGAACATGATTCCAACAGCTGGGTCAGGCCAGATCACTGCATCCGAGATCTTTCTAATTATAGGAGGAGACTCTGAAAACAACCAGGAATGTTCACCTTGTACTTTACCTGCAACAAGGTATTATTAGTCCAGAGCTTAATGAACTTTCTGTTGATCAATGAAAATTACTCTATATTTCATCTTGACAAGTTATTTCATAAGTTGCAAAACACTATCAATTGCAGAATGCTCAGTACTACATCATCAAGAGTGTTGCAAAAATAGCTGCTGCCAATCAACATAAACTAGCTGAATTTGTGAAATAAGAGTTAAACTTGCGCACAGAAAGTTAATGATGGCACCTAACAGCATAAGGCTACGTTTAATGAGGTGATTTTTGTTCCTGCAATTACACACCCTCTGCAGCCCAGAAACAAAACAGAAAATATGGGGTTTCATGTCTACTACAAGTAAACTAAACAGATGAAAAGAGAGAGGAAAGAGAAAAAGAAGTCTCAATGTTCAATGTTTCCTCCCTTTTATCCTCTATTTGGACTGCCCCTGCTAACCTGAATCTAATTAACTCAATTTTCTTCACAGCCATTGCTCTGCTTCTTTCTCTGTTCTTAATTTTCATCTTATCATTCACAAATACACAAGTGTTTCTCAAAGTCATACAGGAGCTCAGCTTTTATCTCAGGAGCTCAATTGTTTACTTAATTGTTAAATAGCACTGGTGAATTTGAGATTTTATTGAGGAAGAGCAATAGTTGCATGCCGTCTGCTTAAAATGCTGTAACATTGTAGTTTTAATTAGATCACCGCATTTTCAAGATGTAATAATTGATAAGCAAGTAAATGTTTAGTTATGTAAAATTTCCTGTTGCTCAGCTTAAATATAATTGATTATTGCATCATTATAGCCTCAGATTTTTAAAATTATTGTGAGAGTTTATTGCAGATGATGCAAATCTATGTGGAGTTTGCTGATGATAGAATGAATTTAAGCTGTGAGAGGACACAATGAGTCTCTGAAGAAAAATGTACTAAATAAGTGGTCAACTAAGGCAGACGGAGAATAGTGTGGGTAAGTGTACTGTTCCTTTGGTAATAAATGCAAATAAAAAATGACTGAAATCTTCTGGTTTCCTACCCAGATCAGGATAAAAGTTACATACTTACCCTCCCACGATTTTTCAGGCTCAAGTCCTGTTACAGGCTCCTTACAAACCATCTCATTGCTCCTTGTGAGGATGGCTGCAATGTGGCGAATCTTCACTGGAGATGTGCGACCATTTCATAACAATAACTGCTGTATCCTGTTAAGTAAATAAAGTTTAAATGTCCCAAACTTTCTCTTTCAAAGTTAATGAGAAGATAAGTGTGTATGATAAGTGGCAGTGGGGTGGCAGTGGATAGCAGAAGCAGAAAAAAACATTTCATAAACTAATAAATTCACAAGTGATCCAGTGAAGAGACATGTCTCATTCTAGTTAATGTAATAGAGCTTGAGTTAATTACTCTCTTCAACTGTTTCCTTTAGAGGTGCAGAAAATGGCTCTGTCAATCTTGCATTGTCCTGGGATCAGCACAGATGCCATTGGTTCTTATTTCACCCTGTGCTGGATTGACATTAAACCTCTTCTGAAAGCATAAAATAATTGTATTCATTTCCTACGATGTACATTTCCTGCAACTGAGGTGTTGTCACATACGAGGCATTCTCAGATATTCTGCACAATAGCCAAAATAGTACAGTTCTGTCATTACCTTTTCTTCGAGAGTGATGGAATTCCTAACCCTGTCCTACAAAAGGCCTCTGCCAAGCCTTGTCAAATCAATCAAATAGAAGTGAGGTCTTCCATCAAAGATGAAGTGCCTCAATCCATTTCTCAGGAAAAATTTCAGCCCGAAAAGCTGTTGCTCACCATTGGAGCATTACCATCTGAACCACAATTACTTTGGATGACTCAAGGTCAGGGACACATTAGCAGTGCTTTAAATGATGCATGATGCAGAAAAAAAAACAATTAAGGTTAAAATAACAATTTTCAGCCTCTCTGTCTTTGTCATCTTCTGTGTGTAGGCGCAGCTCCCAGGGTATGACCTGCTAAAATAACAAGCAACAACAAGCAAGCAGTCAGCCTTCAGGTAAACAACTAAAAAGGTCACATTGGTTAAAGACAACGTGAAACACGAACTGAAAATAAAAAAAACTCAAACCTTGCTTATAGACCTTATAGGGAAATTATTCTTTGAGAATGGTACAATGATGTATTACTTTATTTATCTCATTCTCTCTTATTAAAGAGGTTTATGTTTTGCATACTATGAAAGTTGTTCTGCTTTCATGTTATTTGCAGGACAATGAGCATCAACTGATACGGTGAGTCTGTTAATAGAGTTCATTATCAAGCGATTGCTTAAGCAAGTTGATTGCTTAAGAAAAGGCCTGGCAAGTTCTTAGTATTTGTCTTGTCTCCTATCACAGCTTTAGCTATAGAGTTGTGAAATGAGTTTAATGTTTCAAGTGATCACATTAAAGGAGCCAACAATTAAAACCATGTCCCTCACCCCCCGAGTTGCTGCAAATGGACACCAGCACTAGAGGTAGTCTGTAGTCAGGGGCACAAATCGAAGACAGGAAATTTGTCTTCACTGGTCTCCATGCTAATTCAATACACCCATCCTGACCATGAGCCATTTTCAATGAAGTAGCATGATGATCATGACGTCTGCCTGCCACTTTCTGATGGGCAACTATTTAGGAGAAATATTGTTAAATACAGGATCTCTTATGGTCAGGTCCTAGTTTAGCTAACTGTGAGTTTAAATTAAGTCAGCAATGTGAGTAGCTCACATTGACTGGGTGATGAGTCTACCCTGTTGGCCTAGGACATGAAGAGAGGAGGGTATGATGAATCTAACCAGGGTACTCCCAACTCAACAACTCCCAACTCAAGATAGCCACCTAGCCCAGGGTGTAATCACTGATCTTCCTCTGATGATCATGACATTTGAATATCATAGCCAACCTGATGCGTTTCATTGTAGACAGTGAAACATATTACCTATCCTTCTTGTTCTCTCTGTCTAAATTCAGATCAGCAGCTCCCATCTTATCTTGTAGGGTTTTGTTCTGTAAGATGCCCATTCCTAGCTGTGGGGTGCATCAAGCTCCACGTGGCATGAATAAGTCATAAGGTCTTGGGTAGAAAGAATGGCGCTGGATGTTGGTATACCCAAGTAGGGCTCCTGAGCCTCTTTGTCTATCATACCAATGTACCTGATCACTATCCTGTAATAATCTAGATCTTGTTCAAGACAAGAGCCTTTTCTTGGTAGACAAATATGTATTTATCCTCTATCACACCAGATAAAGCAGGTCTTGTAGATCCCAAAATAAAAAGATGATGATGGTAGTGAATCCAATTTATGAATCTAAGAGTCCAGCTAGCCGATATAACATGGTGAGCAGTGTTGAGGACTTGTCATGGAACATGGTACCAGTGCTGTGCACTGCTTTGCTTGACAACATGGTGAGCAGTCATGCTGATTGGAATTTGATTTAGCTGCAAACAGAAAAGGGTAAACAGTAGTGCGAATTCCAGTGGATACTGAGGGATTTTCTAAACAAAGCTCTAAGAGAGCTGTCACTCAGCAGCTGGAAGGGCTTAGCATTTAGGAAGCATGCTGAAAAGCAACTCATGGCAAAACTTTACAAGGCAGAATATACATTAAATACTAAAAGCATTTCCGATTTGATCAGAGAAACAGAGAAGCAAGTGAAAGTCAGAAGTTACATGGAACCAGCATATTAGCTGCACTTGGCAGATTACCACAGGACAGTAGCTCTGGCATGATAGGAATGGTTCCTGGAGAGTGAATGGAAATTGGATGCTTCATGAGAAAAGTTGAAATTCTGAGAATGCAAATGAAGAGCTTGATTCTTTTTTCCAAAAAATAGAAAATTCACAGGCTGAAAAAAGCCAAAAGTAGAGTACTTCCAGGTCAGTGCAAGCACACCATCAAAACAAGCAAACACCAAGAAGCTTGGATGCAGTAAGGGAAATCGAGGGCCACAGAAGTAATTTAAAGATGAGATGACAGGGTGTAAATATTACAGACAGAGACTCATGGAAAATGAAAGCAAAGAGACTATTGAGACACAGTAAGAGTGGGAGATCCACTATTGAAACCTCAGCAAATGTGGGAAGAATTTGTTAAGATAAACAGAGATATCCATTCAGTGTTACCAATTAAGAGAATGGGATTGAGTTTCAAAACTTTATTAAAACAGTAAGGCAATGTGGGTTATTATCATTGCCACAGAAATCCTGATTTGTTTAGGAAAATGGAGGGGAAATCAAATGTATTCCAAAGAGAAATTGGGATTGGATATTCAAGCCAATCATTTTGGAAATAAGAGTTTTATGTCAATGATCTTATTAGAACTTGTACAAGTTTCACAACATTATCAGATTATAAACCATGCATGAAGGAAGAAACATTATGGTCAATATTAGTGAAAATGGATAATTTAGCCTGTATAAACCTGAAGGTTCAGCAATTTTGCAATTCAAGAAGCATTAGAGAGTTTAAAAAACATTTGCGTTCTTCGTGATTAAGGATTCTTACTCTTGAGTTTGAATGCACATTGTGACCTCAAACTTATTCAAATAGCTAAAGGAGTTAAACTAGTTACAACTGACAGTAAACTGGCCAAGGAGACTGATCAAAAGGCAATCATCAGAAGATTTCATACAGCAGCATCCTAGACTCACAATAGGACTGAAAAAGAAGACAAAATCCATTGAAACTACCTCTGATGGTGTAAGGAAATTGTTTCGTACAGTCAACAGGATGAATATCTGCAACTACATGAGGTTGACAGAAATATGTTCCACTCCTATCAGACATCAGCAAAGTTTGTGCGAAGCTATATATATAAAATGAACTGTAAATCTAGCTGAGCTCATGATAACTACTTAATTGAAGTTGTTCAGTGAGCAACATGACCTGCTAAATAAATTGCTATGGCAGATTTGAATCTGATGTCAAATGCTGAGATAATGCTGGATGTTCCAGGAGAACACTCCAATTCTTAATTTTCCAAGGAGAAATCATCACTACCAGTGGCAGAGGCCCATGCCAAGTTAGCAACCATCCTGAAGTAGCATGACTGAAGATTCACCAACGTGAGAATGTTAGACTCACTAGTAAAGCACAACCACAAAGGGCCACTGTTAGCATCCAACCTAATCAATAAGTTGAAGTATGAAGTACGCATACTTCAAGAACATATTGTCCAGTAGATTGAATATAAAGATTTATTTCCAGCATTGAGGATGGCTGCATATAATTCTATCGTCGCTGCCACTCAAGTTGAATAACCAAACTCCAGAGATTCAGGACATAGTCAATAAGGAGATAGTAGGAACTGCCGATGCTGGAGAATCTGAGATAACAAGGCGTGGAGCTGGATGAACACAGCAGGCAAGGCAGCATCAGAGGAGCAGGAAAGCTGACGTTTCGGGTCTGGGCCCTTCTTCAGAAATCTTTCTGTGTTCATCCAGCTCTACACCTTGTTA
>JAHRHZ010000267.1:20480740-20510938 GCA_024137785.1 Ginglymostoma cirratum
TAACAAGGTGTAGAGCTGGATGAACACAGAAAGATTTCTGAAGAAGGGCCCAGACCCGAAACGTCAGCTTTCCTGCTCCTCTGATGCTGCTTGGCTTGCTGTGTTCATCCAGCTCCACACCTTGTTATCTCAGTGAATAAGGAATAGGTTGGCTTCAGGATTAAGGATAAGGCAAGGAAGAAAATATCTATTTTAGCAGAACAGCCATCCCATGAAGGAAATTAATGAGATTATGAATTCAGTAGTAATTAGATCCTCTGCAAAGGCATATCAGGTTAAGAGTCTACCAGATGATGAGATGACCAAATTTCCTGGTTGAACAGCAACAACATCTGCTGTGAAGGACATCCAAGAGTTAAAGATTCCTCCAGTTTGAAGTGGCTCACAGGCCTCACGTGGTCAAGTACAGAGTAAGGACAACTCGAGCTAATGACATTTCAACCCTCAAAGTCCAAAGAGTATGTGTTCTGGAAAGATAAAGCTCCAGACTGCCAGATGTGACTGACAATCATGAAGACAGAGACTTTGAGGGAAGTGGAACAGTGCTACATGAGAGTATAACTGTTAATAGTTGAAAGAATCTTGGGAGGGGATGTTGTATGAGGTGTTTGGTCCTGAAAAGGTTAGTGCTGAGGAATGCATTAAGGTGCACCACATGGCCAGAATCTTATAATGGCCTCGACAACAGGGGCTAAGGTGAGATTTACAGCAGATTTGCATGAGATGTCTGGTGAGTCGTCTCTCAATGATGGGAGCAACTGTTTGCATTTTTTATGCATTTGCTGAGCAGAAAACTGAGGGTCATGCTAAGTGGGTTTCATGTGGAAAGTTGTTAATTAAAGAGAATTTTAGCTTGTAAAACCCCTTGTTGATGCCACAACTCACCTCATTAATATGCAGATTCTTATGTTTCCAAATGCCACCAAGTTAGATAGTGAGAATTCTAGATGTGAAAATCAGAGTGGGTACTTGGTGACTTCAGCTCACGACTTGCTCCAAATGATCTGTATGTTAGACATTGCCCACAGGCGTCAGCATCTAACATGTACCAGCCTCTAAGAGCCCTCATGGCACATCTCTGATCCCACTTACAGGATGTCTCTGTACTTTAATGCTGCACTTTGGGTAGCACCAGCAACTATCATTGCAACGTTATAATAAAATAAAACAAAGAACTGCAGATGCTGGAAATATGAAAGAAAAATAGAAATTGCTGGAGAAACTCAGCAAGTCTGGAAACATCTGTGGAGAGAAGGCAGAGTTAACCTTTCAGTTCCAGTAACCATTCTTCAGACCTATTAGGAGCTATGAAGAAGTGATATATATGCTGAAGACAGTCGGGAGAAGGAGGGGAAAGGAATAAGTGAATAGTTGGCTAATGACCCCAGAGTGAGACAAAGACAGTTGGCCAGACAAAGAGATGCATAATGGTAAGCCAGGAAGAAAGAAATTCTGATAATGGGGATCAGAAGTAGCCGAAAATAGGTGCGGGTGATGAAAACAGCCCCATGTCATGGTGGACCCAGGGATGTGGGGGTGGGTAATGGACATAAAGGAAGATGTCCAGGTTCAAAAAGTATTGAACTCGATATTGAGTCCTGAAAGCCTCAAGATCCTCAAGTAGAAAATGACATGTGTTCTTCCACCTTGCGCTGAGCCTGTCTGGACTATAAGATAAAGGAGCAGAATTAGGCCATTTGGTCCATCAAGGTCTCCCCTGCCATTTGATCATGGCTGATTTATTTCTCAACCCCATTCTCTTGACTACTCCCCATAAACTTTGATCCCATTGCGAATCAAGGACCTATTTATCTCTGTCTTAAATACACCCAAAGACTTGGCCTCCATGGCCTTCTGCAGCAATGAGTTCCATCGATTTGCCACTGATTGGCTGAAGAAACTCTTCCTCAGCTCCATTCTAAATGGTCATATCTTCACTCTGAGGCTGTGCCCTCAGGTCCTAGCCTCTATTAATGGTAGGTACATTTTCTCCACATCCACTCTATCCAAGCTTTTCAGTATTCTGTAAGTTTCAACAAGATCCCCTAATTTTTCTAAACTCCATCAAGTACAGACCCGAAGACCTTGACTATTCCTAATGTGACAAACTTTTTTCATCCCTGAGATCATTCTTGTAACCAAGCTGGAGCACTGCAACAGACCAGATACAGAAACGTTGGGAATGGGAACAGAGTGGTGTGTTGAAGTGATAGGCAACTGGAAGGCCGGGATCATTTTTGCAGACAGAACCTAGACGTTCCACAAAAGCGTCACTTTGTAATGCTGCTGTAATGACACTGTGCATCCAGGGACACACCATCCAGATCAAGAACTGGATGATATTGCATCTTTGGCCTATTTGCTCACTGTCATAGCATTCATTCATGCATTCAACCTACCTGGTTGCTCACAGCATCCCTGTCTTGCATTGCCTTATAGTACATTGTTGCCTTAGCCCAAGATTCCAGGCTTATGTGATTTTTGTCTTGCCATGCTGGTTATAGGAAACACAAGGTCTGAAAGCCATATTTGTCAGCAATTCCTCAGTCTAGCCAAGGGGTTAAGCTTCATTTGGCAGTTGCCAGTGCCATAAGTTGAGGAAGGATTCCAATAACTGTTCTGGGTCTCGAATATGGACAATCAGCCTTTTGGTGCTATCATACTTGGTGAGGAGCTGAATATCAGGTAGCCTGTCACCTGCCTTAACTATTTCCTCTTTATTGTGGACTGTTTTCTTCTTGGAATGAGTGAGGCAAGTGTTAAGGGAGGCCGTTTTTATTGTTACTTTTGGCGCAGGCAGGGAGGTGTCCTGAGTAGGTGAATCAACAATGGAAAGGGTCAGTGGCCCCGAAACATCAACTCTGATTTTTTTTCATCACAGTTGCTGCCAGACCTGCTGAGCATTTCCAGCAACTTCCATTTTTCTTGTTCCTGATTTACAGCATCTGCAGTTCTTCTGGTTTCAAATGGAAAGGACTTGCAGAGTTAGAGCCGTTGGGGGTTTGAGGTGGGTGAGAACAATTAGTGAAGATGTTGCAGGCAGTCCTGAAAGTGATAGAATGTGAACCTTTGTGAGAAGTAGATACAGCAGCAAAAGCAGAATCTAACTAACAGGGAGAAGCTGGTGGCATTTATGCTGACAGGCTGGACAATATCATTGAAATTCTTCCTACATAGTTATTCTTTCCATCAAACAGTTAAAGCTTCATTGACCAAGGTGACAATGTACAAGGTCGTGGCATACACTGCTGGTCCTGGGGAAAGAGGCAATCTGCCTGGGCACCACCTCATCCACCAGGAGCTTCATGCCCACAAAAATTGTTGCCAGTTTGCCCTTGTCTGCCAAGTCCGGGGCAAAAGTCAGGAACCGTGCAAGGCAGCTCCCGACTCTTACTGCTTGTCTAGTCGCACAACGGCCTTTTAAAGATGACACCATTGCTGGGGTACCAATCAATTCTGGGATATCTTAGTAAGATATCTTACTAACAACACTTAGTAAGAAGCAGCTGGAATCAGACAAGAGGGATGCCAGAGGGGAAGGGTAGGTAGTTAATTAGATGAGTTTGGGAAGATGCAATGAAACAAACCATTTGGCCACATGGCAATAAAGCCTTCAAAAAACCTGACTCAACTTGCACTTAGCCAAAAAGTTTCAGCCCAATATAATGATGTTATAGGGACTTCAGTACTGAGTATCACTCTGGATATATAAATATAGACACCCATCATCTTGGTCTCTTCATAGTCTTGGTAATACTCTCTATCGTACCAATCTAACTTGTACCTGATAGCTATCAAGCAATAAAATACATCTTGTTTAAGACAAGGCCTCTTCTCATTATACCATCTAATGTTTTTCACTGCCACACTAGAAAAAGCAAGTCCTGTAGATCCCAACCTTAGAAAGAATTACGACAAAAAAAAATCTCTCTTATGGTGACCAACTGTCCATCCAGCTCTAACAACACGAAGAGCAGAAGTGAGCATTCAAGATATGATAGGGTTTCTAATCTCAAAGTGTTAGGGATCCTCCTGTTGGCCCACCAATGTAAGCATTTGCTCACAATCTTTGATTGGATAGCAATTCAACTTCTTGGTTTCCATCTAGTTGCGGCCTTGAATATCCCAGAGGACATGACTAAATCATGCAGTCCAGTGCAAGACTTGAACTCGCCCCCTTCTTCCGTTTCCTTATTGATTCCCAAATGCCCACAAGTGCTGCAAACCAAAGTTCCATTCCAATTTCCCCCACCTGCTGGCAAAGTCTGCATGCATTCATATGGGAGGAAAACACAGGACCTTCAAATTCAGCTAGGCTTCACAATACTAAATGTCAGAATCATGGATTTTAGTTGCGCACCTTACGTACGACTAATTTGTGTTAGCCACCTTTCAAACAGTGAAAAGTGAGATGAAATAAATATAGGCAAAGGAATATATATATAGAATACTCATGGAGTTCAATGTTCAATGCATAAACAAAAATTCCACTGCATACATATTCTGCTTATTTAATGCCATAAAACTTCACAACACTCAGGATAGGGTGAGTGAGCAAGTGAGAGGAGGATGGGGAATAATGCTTGTTTGTCATTTCAACTAAATTACAAACAATTCAATCTCAATTTTTGTCTCTAGCATACAGCCAGTTTCACTTTGTGTTGAAATATTAAGCACACTCGAAGCAGTATGCAGTTCTAGAAATATTCATTGTTTGAAGTTTCAAACAGCAATTATGGCACAATTACCTCTCTTGAAGTATAGAGAGAAGTGTCAGGTCACGTTTTCTTGAATTTTCATCATCTACCACTTGACAACAAACTCACTAAGAGCTGACAGACCAGTTTCTTGACAAACTTCAGTCTCAACGCAGCATCCTAGATTATTAGAAGATGCCAGCCATTCAGACAAATTACTTCTGAGTCTTAAAATCCACCGTTTGAGGCCTACTTCTCTAGAGATCTAACAGTAGAAATTGGTCACTTTTTATATTCTTATGATGTAGGTATCGCAGGGAGAGAACATCAGAATGATCCAAGGTATAGCCAGGGACATGGTTCACCAAAGCCACCCGCTTATTCCTCAAGTATGCCTCTGTCCCTCGATTAGGGAAATTGGAATCTTCCACCCCAAACCCAGCAGACAGGTCATCTTACTTTCCCAGTCAGGAACAGGAGCACCTTTTCTGCAGATCGAGGAGATATGAGATTGTGATGGTGCCATTAAGTGACCACATAAGAGCCTTAACCGCTAGTAGGTCAAGAAAGATGCCAATGAACATTCTCACTCTAAACTTAATGAGTGAGATGGTCGTTCTTAGTTTTTTTGATGTCAAAACTTACACATCGGGAGAACCATTCTGAAAACCTAAATGTATATTGTCTTGCATTAATTTAGCACTCTGTTGCAAATCATCTAATTATTTATTAATTCAACATGCTGATCCATGGTACTGCTGAGAGAAGCACATGCAAGTTACAACATCAGTAAAATGCTATCTATAGCCTGGTATTTACTTCTAATAAGAGCAAAAAAGATGATTTTTCTCATACCCGTAGCTACTAATCTCAGGAGAATTTGTAAAGTATCTGAAGGTTTTTATAAAGCGTAACATAATTTAAATAAAAATTATTTGCACGATATCACCTCAAAAAAATTGTAGCTAATGATTAAGTTTTATATTAAAACAGTTCAAACTTTTGGAATTCTATGCTTCTAAATTTAATACGTTTTTCATTTTTTAAAATTTGCTGAATCTGCAATAAAAGCGTCGCTGTATAACACATTTAAAATAAACACCTGTGACAGTAGTAATGTCAATTTTAAAAACCTTTCTGAACTCAATATGTCAGGGAAATCTAAACTCTATACATATATTCTAAATGCCTGTCATTGCTAGCTTAAGGAAAGTATTAGTTTAGACTTTATGGGCCAGACTTGCATTGTGGAAGGAATAATGCATCAGTAATACCAGACAAATAATTTTTAATTTAATTATGTTACTCCTTGTGAAAACCTTGTGATACTTTACAAATTCTCCTGAGATTAGAAGCCACAGGACTAAAAATCATCATCTTGTTACAATTAGAAAAAAATACTAGGTTACAGACAGCATGCCTTGGGGTGGGAGAGTGAGCTGTAAGGAGGATGCAGAGATGATCCCATGTGATTTGGACAAACTGAATGAGTGGCAAATGTATGGCAGATGCAGTATAATTTGGATAAACAAGGTTATCCACTGTGGGAGCAAAAGCATGAAGGCAAATTATTATCTAAATGATTATAAATTGATGTAGGGGAATGCACAATAAGACCTGGATTTGCTCATACACCAGTCACCAAATATAAGCATGTAGCTGCAGGAGGCAATGAGGAAGGCAAATGGTATGTTAATCTTCATAGTGAAAGGATTTGAGTACAGGAGCAGGGATGTCTTGCTACAAATATACAAGATCTTGGTAAGACCACACCTGGAATATAGCGTCTCCTTATCTGAGGAAGATATCCTTGCTGTAGAGAGATAGGTTTACCAGACTGATTCCTGGGATGGCAGGACTGATGTATGAGAAGGGGCTGAATCAATTAGGATTCACGCTAGGTTTGATTCAACCTTTCTGAGATTTTAAAGGAAAAAATAATACAAATGATGGAATCAAAAGAATAAAATTCTAACAGGACCGTACAAGGTATGCAGGGACGATGATGGGGAATTCCAGAACCATGGGTCACAGTCTAAGGACGTAAACCACTTAGGACTGAGAAGAGAAATTTCTTCACCCAGAGAGTAGTGAGCCTGTTGAATTTGCTACCACAGAAAGTAGTTGAGGTCAAAACATTGTATGATTTCAAGAAGGAGTTGAATGTAGTGCTTAGTGCTAACGGGATCAAAGGAAATAGGGGACAAGTGGAAACAGGCTGTTGAGTTGGACGATCGGCCATGACCATAATGATTTTGAAGCAGGCTTGAAGGGCAGGATGGCCTAGTCCCCCTATATTCTGTTTCTATCTCATCGTTTACATGAAGAATCACAGCACAGTCTAATCCATGTGTAATGCGGATTGATTCCCAAATCTGTGTTTATTTCTTTGGGGCTTTGTGCTCTCCTGAGTTTTGATTTCAGATGTGTTGAGGTGTAAAGTTGAGATTAATACCTTTGACATATTTTCTGCTGCCTACCTACAGCCTGGCTGCAATTTTAATGCAATTTTGCGTGAAGTGGGGAAAGTGCTGGCAGGGACCAAAATGTGTTTGGGTCATTTGAGCCATCTGCAAGTAACCAATTAATAGCCAACAACAATTTGATTTTGATCTTGTCAGCAGGAAACCAAAGTAAATGTGAGAAGTCAACTCATTCTACCTTTTCTGATTTGAACCCATTATCCACCAAGGCGTTTGTTTCTCCCCAAATTCTTTCATACCCACAAGATTCTATGGAACTGTGTCATCTCTTCCTGTCTGTTAATTGCTGTATCTGTGATAGGATAAGGGGATGTAATTTAAATCTGCATAGTATCTTAGTTAACAACAATTTTCCACTTGTTTTAAGAATAAATTTGCTCTTAATAAACAATCTTTTTTCAAGTTCATTGAAGAAACCTGGCAAAAGTGTCTTTTGATCTAGATAGCAGCAATGAGGAGAAATAAATCAACTATTTCAGTGATAGAATAATAAATAAGCTTGCAATTTCGGCGCAATGCATGCATCGGACATCTCTAAGCCCCATTGCTGCCCTATTGCTATGATGTTGGAATAAATTGCAAGACGATAGTTTTAACTTTAACTCATCTGTGACCCAGTTATTATCAAGTGAAGGGAATTAAAGAAACCCTGCTCACACTTCCCATACTTTGGAGGGATTGAGGAGTTTGTGATACTATTAATATAATTCAAAAGGACTGATGTAATTATTTGCTTATAAGATTATTATGTAATCGTAACTTTAGTGATAGTGGTCAGCATAACTGTAGGTCCTTTACTCACTTCTCCAAGCCTTATGGGCTTGTTCTTTCTATTCAGTTGTTTGTAGGATCCTCCCAATTTTCTATTTCAACTAGGCTGACATCATCATGCACTTTCTCCCTTTTGGTTTACATTTGCCTAACTTCCTTTAGCTGATTGGCTTGATGACTGGACTGAATATAACTTTATTCCTCTTCCAAAGAAAAGTGCCAAGAAACAATGTACAAATTATGAATTATTGCTTCGATCTTCCATGCTAACAAAGTCTTGCTTTGGATCATTCAGGAGCAGATACAGAAAAAGACAAAAGGAGACTGTTGCTGAGCAAGCCAGATATCGACGTCGAAGAGGAATGAGAGGTTGAGTCACTAATTTTCGAATCTTAATGCATTAACTTTAACAGCATCTGCAGCCAACATATGTGACCTCATGGAGTTGGGGAAGGCATTTGATTTTGTCGTGCAAGAGAAACATCGTGTATTAATGTTAGAGATATTTTACTCATTTCAGGGTTGTTTATACACTCTCAGGATGGTTCAGAGTCGAAACAGAATTGAGCAGAGGTGTGTCCTCTCACCAGACATGTTGAATATCATAGCAGAAATGCTTAACAGAGGTACAATAGTAGAATAACATTGAAATGTCAAAATGGATTCACAAATTGGTGCATCCATTTGTTTTGCTTCGTTCCACGACTTGCATTATTATACATTTTGATTCAAGCATTTTGACAGACATTTCGAACCATGCAAACACGACTTGACACAAACCTTCATAGCAGATTTTGATTCAACCTTTCTGAGATCTCAATGGAAAAAATAATACAAAGCTTCCTGCTTAAAATTAATTCCCTCCTTTAACTAAAACTGAAATTCAAAAATAAGAAAACCTAGTGACTGCGTCTTTAACAGAATTTGTATTTCATAAGAAGAAAACAATGAAAAGAATCAGCAAGACCCTAAAGATTCAGTTTGTCATCAAGATCAGAGATCGTGAGCTGTGGGATGGCTGGGTCACAATGCTAATGCATCAACTCAGTACTGTCAGGAAGTAACAAATCAGCAGATTCTGGAAATTCTCAAGTTAACTGGATTTAACCTGGGTGACTAAGTTTATAAAGCTGGAATACAGGATCAGAGGCCTTGGTAAAGTGTACTAATGAGCTGACAGGGTCAGGAGATTAGGTGGATAAGTCAGCCGAGAGGAACATTGGCTCAGTCGTGTAATTCCACAATGTGTTTGAAGGCCAATTGACTGAGTCAAAGACTCAGCAAGTTGACCTAAGGTTAGTAACAGTTTTAGAAAGTTTGTGAAAGTAATGTTGGAAATCAGGAAACTGCTTGCTTTTTAAACAGAAAATCAAAAATGAGAAATGGAAATGAAACTGTGGGACAGCACTAAGGGGGCAAATGAACATGTCCATGGGATATGGCTAAATCGAATGCAAACAGGAAGAAGCAGGAAAAGATGAAGCCATTCTATCACACATACTTGTCTGCATTGAATTATTGCAGTTCCCAACGATTCCAATTATTCTTTAATCAAAGAATTATGTGCTCACTTACTTTGAGTGTCCACATCAGTTTTCTGTTATGATTCTAAGATGGCCCATTATGATATTTTCCTTTTAAAAATAAATTACACTCACCTGAAACACTAAATTACACCTGATTACACTAAAACTGAAGCTGGTAAAACAGTCTAATATTTAATTATTTCAGGCAACAATAAACTCAGGTTCTATACTTTGATAGGCCATAAAGCAATGATGTTACAAGTTACATCACTATCTTCCTATTGACTATTTGAATTCACCTACCGATCTCATTGCCTCATTACGCTCACTCACCATGCCCCATCCACACTGCTGTATGGCAGCTAATGCCCCTCTTTTATCCGCCATTCCATCTCATACACATTACGCCAATCCATGCTCTTGTACCTCATAGCCCCTTGTACCTCTCATATCTTTCTACCAATCCTCCAGAGCCCTTCATAGAGCCTTTCCATCATTCTTCACCTATCTACTTATCCCTTGCAGCCCTGAGATTCCCCATATTCCCTATGTTAATCTACATTGCAGCATCTACCCATCACCCATCGCCTTTTATAACCCCAGTCACAACATAGTGCCAACTTGTACCCACCCACACCATTTGCCTTTCTCTCCATGCCAACAAATGCATTAGTCAAGATGGGCACATCTCAGGAAGCGTCCTACCAGAAAATAAAATTATCAGTAAATTGATGTTGTCACTATTGAAGAAACATTGGGCAGAATTTTTTAGAGGACTGAATGACATGGTTATGGTGCGACTTGAGAGAGAAGTCCAATGAAGCTTATTGATATTGATGTTGGGAGCTAGGTTGTCAGTTAAGAGGGATTATAGCATGTTAAACACCTGATTGATGGCACAACACACCTTATTAATATTCAACTCCTTCGCTTACAAAATTGACACCCAATATTGTATGCTGTATTTTCACCTTTAGGATGATGTCCGTTTAAAAGGTCAACATATAAATGAATCAAGTACCTGGATGTTGTCACATGACTACAGGCTTCAACTCTGCAGATTTCAAAACACAAGCTGTGCCTGGATATTACTCTGTATGTAAAGATTAATTGGTCAAGCTTGTTCAGGCAACCAGTTGAATTAAACATTTCCTGTCTAAAAACTATTTCAAATTTAAATCATCAATAGGAGCCAGCAAGTGCTGAATTAAGGAAAAGCAAATATAAATATATGCAATGGAAATAAAAGAGGCTATTTTGAGGAACAGCACAGAGCCAACAGAGCAAACCCTAAAAGTTTCAAGCCAAAATTAGAAAGGAATATTGCATACAGTACTAAAAGCACAAAAGGAGTGAAACATATTAAATATAAAGTGAAAAGACAAATTAGTAGTAGAAAAATGGATACCAGATCCTGATGAAAGAATTGGAAAGCCATGGATCTGCTATCCAAGTTCAAACTTGTTTAAATAAAGGATTCAACCAAGCTTCAGAGATCAAACTGTTGCATATTTGCTTAAACTATTTAGGAACGTATTAATAGCAATTAGTAATGAGAGGTTGTACAGAGTCAAAACCTCAAGAGGAATGGAAAACTCCAGCAAAGATACGGAAATTCCTAGAAGGGCAGCCGAATATCGGAATCAACTTTAGAATTCATCAATTAGAATAGTTGTCCTATATGCAAAAGCCACATGAATCAATAGATCAATTTGTCAGCAGATGTTGTAAAATTTCAGGGACTGAATTTTTGAAAAAATTAATGCCTCAACACCTTTCTAAGCATTCCAAAAATACATCTTGAAGGAAGAAAAATGTCACAGCATTGAGCACTGTATGCATTCAAGACTGAGACTGGATTGCTTGTACTCCAATGAGTATGTTAAATTTAGAATTATGGATGTCTTACAGCAGTTATTACAGGCCCTTGGTCAGACTGCATATGTAATATTGTATGCTGTGTTGGTCTCCCTGTCTAAGAAACTATATAATTGTCATAGAAGTCCACATCACATGTACTACAGACTTTCAGGTTCTTATTGAGTTGTATATCTAGAAGTTCCACAGACTTCATGGCCTATATTTTGCTTAATGATATTGCTATTACAGTGTTTACCTAGTTGACTGCTTGACTGACTGACATTTTTAATCTGTTTGGTGCACTTGAAATAATTTCTGACAATGGGCAGCAGTACATGTACATATTTGTATCCATGCTTCCATTGTCCACTTAATCCTATAGACTTCAATTTTTCTTATTCGTTTGTTATTTGGTAAACACCTTTTAAAAGTGCAGATGCACGATATCAATCACCTAGCCTTATCATCCTCTGTGTTTAGCAAAGAACTCAATCAAGGTAGTCAAACACAATTTACCTTTAACAAATTTGTGCTTTCATTTATTAGCCCATACGTTTGTAAATGTCAATTCATATTCTCCATCATTATGCTAACTGGTTTATAATTGCTGGGTTTATCCCTGTCTACTATTTTAAACTGAATTGTAAAATTTGCAATCCTCTGGCGCTAACCTCACATGACTGAAGGATGTATCTTTGAAATGGAATCTATAAATATCGAAGAAATGGTAAGAAGTGAAAGTTTTATTCACAAACTGTGAGCAACATATTGATATCAATAGCAAATAGTCATAGATTCATTTAAGACACAGAGGGCAATTGTTTGACCATCGAGTCTTCTCTCCATTAAACAATCCACTCAGCCTTATTCCCCTGCTATGTTCGTGAAGGAATTAAATCTGCAGGGCTACATGTGTTTGTCAAATTCCTCTTTGAAACTCTTAATTGTCTCTGCTTCCATCACATGTGGTTGATGCAGATTCTTGATCATATGAACATAAGAATTAGAAGCAGAATATAACTATGTGGCTCCTTGAGCCTGTTCTTCTCTTCAAATGATCAAGGTGAAATATGCAATATTGCTGTCTATTCTTAATCATTTTTCACTCTGTTTCTAATCAAAAATCTTATATACGGCTGCCTGAAAAATATTCAAAAACTCTGCTTCCACTGTCTTTAAAGACTTCTATATGAAAATAATTCTCCTCCTCTCTATATTAAGTGGGTGACCTTTTTTATTTAACAGTGAACTTTAGTTCTCGATTTTCCCACAAGTGTAAACATTATTTCTACATTCATCCTGTCAAGACCCCTCAGGACTTTTGTATGTTTCAATCAAGTGATCTCTTATCTTCCAAAGTCCAGTGTATACAAGCTTATCCTGTCCAACCTTTCCTCAAAATACACTCTTCGCATTCCCAGGTATTAGTCTAGCAAACCTTCTCTGAACTGCTACCAATGCATTTACATCTTTCCTGAAATAAGCAGACCATTAGTGTACACAGTAGTCTGGATATGGTCTCACCATTTTTTATTTCATTCATTCACAGGATGAGGGCACCGCTTGCTAGGATAGCATTCATTGCACATCTCTAATTGCCCAGAAGGCAGTTAAGAGTCAACCACATTACTGTGGACCTGGAGTCACATGTAGGCTTCCCTGTATTTTATCAGATGTCTTAATTATTTGCTGTACCTTCACAGTAATCCCTTATGGTAGGACACCCAAGTCCCTCTGCATTTCAGAGATCTGCAATCTTTCACTGTTTCTATTCTTCTGGTCAAGATTGACAATTTCATATCTTCCTGCATTATACTCCACTTGCCAAATATTGCCCATTCTCATCATCCAAACTATACTTTTTTTTGCCTCTTTCTGCCCTCTTGCAAT
This sequence comes from Ginglymostoma cirratum, assembly GCA_024137785.1. NCBI lineage: Eukaryota > Metazoa > Chordata > Chondrichthyes > Orectolobiformes > Ginglymostomatidae > Ginglymostoma > Ginglymostoma cirratum. The sequence goes on from JAHRHZ010000267.1 coordinate 20,493,968, forward strand.
GCAGAATATGACCCAGTTGTGTGCCACGGTACAGGGGCCTCAACATTATAAAGTATATGCATATAGATATAAATGATGTGTAGAAGAGTAAGTCGTGCGTAATTGGAGCATAGCAGTTGCATTCTGCAGTAGTTGCTGTTGCAGCCAGGTATTATTGTTGACTATATCTGTGCATGCATGGTTTCCATATTGCTTTATGTATAATAATTCCCTTTCTGCAATAACCTTTGTGGTATATGTTATAATAATCTAAATGCCTTTTGAAAATCTGAATACATTTCATTCACCTGCCCCCTTTTTATCCAAAGTACATTTTATTTAGTCAAAAGAATTCATATAAATTTCCTTTCACTTAACAAATCCATGTTGACTCTCTGATTACTTTGAACTTTTTTTTTCAGTGCCCTGCTAAAACATTTGTCATAATAGCTATTGACGTCCTCCTTGTGGCAGACAGACCTGTAGTGCCCTGCTTTTTGAAAAAAATGTGGTTACATTCACTATTTTTCAGTCTAATGGAACTTTGCCTCAATGAAAGGAATTTTGGAAAATTAAAGCAATGCATCAACTATTTCACTTGACCTTTCTGTTAAGACATTAGTATGATGCCCAACTTGAACTTGAGCAATTCTCAGCCCACAAATAAATATCTTTTTCAGCACAATTACCTTGCTAATGATAATGTTCTTGAATTCCTCCTTCCCTTCCATTTTCCATGTACGGCCATTTCTAGGATGTTTCTTGCTTTCTCTTTAGTAAAGACCAATGTAAATTAACTGTTCAATTCATCTGCCATCACCTTATTTTCCATTACTAATTCACTAGACTTCCTTTCTACAGAATCAGTGCTCACTTTGCTAACTCTTCTCAAATATCTTTCGAAACTCTTAGTGCCGTTTGCATTTCTAACTATCATTTTCTTAAACTCTGATTTTCCCATCCATGTTAATCTTTTAGTCATTCTGTGCCATTTTTTTATATGTTCTATTCAATCTTCTGACCTGTTTCTTTGCACAATAATATAGTATTTCTTTAAGTTTGATACTATTTTCACTTTAGTTAACCATAAATAGTTGCTCTCCTCCTTGGAAATTTTCTCTCATTGGATTGTATCAATTTTGCGTCTTCTGAAATATCCCCTTATATGTCCGCCAATGCACCTCCAATGACCTATCCCTTAACCTAATTTGCCATTGAACTTTAGCTAGCTTTGCCTTCAGCTTCATAGTTGTTCTTATTTAAATTTCAATTACTCATTTTTAATGCACACTTCCCTCCCTCAAATTGAACATAAAATTCAATCATCTTATGGTCACTGAAGCTAGGGATGTTTTCACTGTGAGGTCATCAATTAATTTGGTTTCACTGCAGAATAGCAGGTCTCATACAGCCAACTCTCTGGTTGACTCCAAAACAGGCTGCTCTAAGAAACAACGCCAACCTGAGCCCCTCACCAAGGCTATCTTTGCCCATTTGCTTTTTTCAGTCAATATATAGATTAGAATTCCTCCAAGCTTGCTGTACCTTTTTGGTAAAATCTGGTTAAGTCTTCATTTATACTAAATGCTACTATGGGGTTACTGTTAATGGACCTGTATATCCCTCCTATAAGTGAATTCTTGCCTGTAGAGATTTCTCATCTCCACCCAAACCACCTCCACATCTTTGTGTCCTGAACTCAGGCCATTCCCCTCAATTATGTTAAGAAAATGGGTGGAATCTTATAGGGGTCTGAGTGATGTTTGCTATTGCATGATTTGTGGCAGAATCAGACAAAAAGGGCCTATCTCAACATCTTTAGTGCTTTTGACAAGGAGCAAGGTAAGTTGTCAATGAAGATAGATAATAGCTTACTAAAGACCTTATTAAAGGCACGTTTCACCTCATTAATATTCAACTCACCTTTACTAAATACATTGAAAAAGCAAAATGTTGATAAATCTTGACGTGGAAGTCAACCCAGGTACCTGGCAACTTCGCCTGCTGCTTACACCCTAAAACACCTCCACGTTGAACACTGGACTCCAACATTTCAGGGCACATTCAATGGGCAACAGTCAGATGCACCCTACTTCCATGAACATAACATCTCTTATGTACCAGAAACACTCAAGGCATGTCTCCAGTACACTTACAGGTTGTGTCTGCACTTCAGTGCTGTAGCTTAGACTATACAAGCAACTAGCAACGCACTGAGACAGCAAGGATACATTACATAGAAAAACACCAGGTTCTTGGACTGGACCAGGCATGTTCACTCACTCACTTTAAACCTACCTAGATGTTTGCAACTTTTCTGCCTTTCATTGACTTTCTTGCCTTTGATCAGTTTGCTCCTTCAGCCAGAGATACCAGGCTCATATTACTTCCAGCTGTTCAGCGCTGATATATACAAAGGAAACTTGTCATGATTGTCAGCAAGCCTCAGTCAGATTAAGGGGGAATAACCCTTCGCTCGCGATGCTGGCACAGTAAGTCAAGGGCAGTCTCTGACAACAGTCCAAAGGCTTGGGCATAGTCAGCCAGCAGTCAGAATGTCAAACTGCTTTGGTCATGCACTGAAAAGCAAGCCTCACTATCATTTTGAATTGAAATACCCAAAATTGCAAGCTATCATAGTTTCAGACACAGGTCACTAGAAAGCATGGGCCTCGCTTCAGTACATAACAAGAATAATCATTTATTACAGGTAAAATGGATTTTAGCTGCAGGTATACAATTACATTACATCAAGTGAACTCTGTAAATTAAAATTCTAAATCCTTTATAAATTCCCCTTCACTAACATACTCACAGGCAAACATAAACGGGAGAAAGAAAAACACATAGGCAGAGAAAAATCTGGAAAAGAAACAGTTCTTTTATGTTTGTTCATGTGATGTGTTGGATTGGTTCTAGATGATGCAAAGGTTTCTCCTTGACTTTGATTTTTCTCAATAATTCCATTGGCTTAGAATCAGGTGGCTGGTTCACTTATGAAAGGTCTTATCCAATTCAATGTTGTAATTTCCTTTATTTCTTGAGGGAAAGATAAGTTGAGTTTATTCAGGTTCTAATTAACTTACTACAGAGAAGTGAAATGTTCACTTTCGTCCTGACCAGCTTCTCTGTCTTGTTCATGGCCCCGGCTGTTCAGCTACTGAATTGATCACAGTTATTGGCAAGCAGGCTAACATTTTCATTAATAATTGGTCCCTAGTCTGCAAAGCAGTTAGCATCACTTACAAACAATCACTCAGCTCCAGTTGATCTGCACATTGCTAGAACAGGCAGCCACATAGGGTGTGTGAAAGGTATCACTTCCATGTTTTCAAAACATGTAGCTATCCTTGTAAATCCATAGATTTCAAAACAATTCTTTTTCATTTAAGTCTTCAGTTTGTAAAAGCACAAAAGTAGAAAGGCGCATTGTTTGCAAGAGTCAGGATGCTCTCCACATATGGGGTGAACAGCTGAATGTTTGAGACACCATCATAGTTCTTGTATTTTTCTGCCTTATTGTGACCTGTTTCCTCCTGCTATGAGAGAGAGAGGGAAAGATAGGTATTAAAGTGGGTAACACAGCTGGTACTTTTGGCGTAGGTGACCCAAACAAGTGTGTAGATGGCACAGAGGGCGTGCAGAATTAGTACTGTTTGAGGGTAGGTTGGGTGAGAGTGAGTGACAGAAGATGTTGCAGGCAATAGTGAGAGTGGTAGAGCAGGAGGTTTGCTGGGAGCTGACTGCAGTTGCAGAGTGAGCGAGTCTGACGTGTTGGAGAGAAGACAGTGGTACTTTATCTGCCAGAGTGGAGAAGGATATTGAACTTCTTCAAACAGTGCTGGGCAGTATGAGAGAGCTGAGAATGCTTTCAGGGGAGACAATGGTCTAATGGTATTATCATGTGACTATTGGTCATAAAACCCAAGCAATATTTTGGGGACCCAGGTTCAAATCCCACCATGGCAGAAGATGGAATTAGAATTCAAGGAAGAAAAATGTGGAATTAAGTGTCTAATCATGACCATGAAACCATTGCCGATTGTCAGTAAAACTACCTCATTCACTGATGTCCTTTAGGGAAGGAAACTTCCATCCTTGCCTTGCCTGGCCTACATGTGATTCCAGACCAACTGAAGTGTGATTGATTCTTAGGGCAGTTAGGGATTGGCAATAAAATGCTGCCACAGCCAGCAATGTCCTCATCCTGTGAATGAATTTTAAAAAAAGGGTTATCTTGAGCCAGGCTGGCATGCTCTAATGTTGTGGCCTTCACCTTTGGTCCTGGGCAGAAGAGGAAGTCCCATGTTTTCACCCATCCAGCAGGACTTCAAGGTCTCTGCTCGCCCACATCCCTTTCTCTGAGATCTGTACTCACCAACATCTCTCTCTCTGACGTCTCTGCTCACTAACTTGCCCCTCTCTACCATGTCTGGAGCAAGAGTCAGGCACCATGCAAGGTAGCCATGGGCTTACAGGACTTGTCTGAATCTTCAATGGACTTTTAAAGATGGTGCAGGCACAAGGGAAGTTGGTCTTTCAGTTGTTATCTGCTGAATGGTAAGGTGTTTTGGGTGCAGCACATGGTAGGATGGGGCTATAATCTGATGCGATGGATACCATAGGGGCAGGATAGAAAGTTAAACAGGCACATTTCGTGAGATAGATGAGAACGTTTGGAGCATTTCACAATGAGAATCGCTCCAAAAAAGTGGATGCAACTCGCAGTTCATTTAAAACAACCATAAGATTCAGCCCATAATGAATTAACGGAGCCACCCCTCCACCTTTATTCTCGCTCTGTGTCCTTCCCAAATGTCATGTACCTTTCAATTCCAGGTCCCAATCTATTTTATCCTGCAGCTATATCTCAGAAATGGCCATCAGATCATATCCCTGCTTGAGCTTCCAGTTCATTTGTCTTGAATGTCACAGCCTTTAGTTTTGTCCTTTTATTAATTTTGTAGGATCTAGCTTGTCAATATACTCTTAGGTATGTACTCCCACCTCTTCCTGTCATGGTCTATTTATGATTTGCCATATTAATAACTTTCTACCCTGCCTTGTATCTGCTCTTTGCTTCACCCCTTCTTTCTAAGTGATCACTTTTAAACCAGGGTCAGTGATTTTCTTTTCTTTCAAATGTTACTTGCCAGATAGTTAAGACTGCAATGCTATTCTTTCAATTGCACTAAAAAACTGGTTCTGTCGAAGGGAACAGGAGAGATTCAATAAATTTGTTTGAAACGTAGACAGTGGTGTGCTTAGACGTTGTGTAATAGCTGTATAAAAAGTAGAGAGTATTGCTGTCATGTGACTAAAGTCATTGCAGCACTGCACTAAAGTAAATATTGTGAAGTTTTGTTATTAAGTTATCATCCTTTTATATAGATAAGTGTCTGATTTTAATGGCATTGCCATGACAGACAGGACCATTAATTTTAAAAATAATTTTTGAAATACAAATATAGTATTCTATTCAGGGTTGCTGTCAGCGTTAGTATGTAAAGCTTTGTGCTTTCACAATACAAGATGTGACTGTGCAAAAGTCTGAAACTGCTCTCCTTTCCATCAATATCAGACTCCATCCAACAACCTTTTATTTTGTGAAAATGAAATGATGTCACGTTTCACGCACCTTTGTTCTCACTCTGTCACTAATTTATTTTTAGCCACATAGAAACCTCCCCGCTAACGTTTCCTTAATGTTTTTAACAAGCTCACAATTATCAGGAAAATGCTAAGCTCTTCATAAGAACCAATGAAGCTTATTACTCTTTTTTTGTCCTGCAAATGGCAATCCTTGCACAACTGTCATGTTGGTTTTAATTTACAACTCACAGATGACAGCTCTTTATAATTTATAGCATTGAAACGGAAACTGCAAAGTTGAAAAGGTCACCTATTGCATCACACTTTCATTTTATGCGTTATCACAACCTGTCTGCCAATCATTTCTCCCATTGACTCATACTGACTAACACCTAAGCTATTTTATGTTTTATTTTAGATCAAGCTTTACAGATTAATATTTTCATTTTATTTCTGTGAAATAGATGTATTTTATGAAAGTAGAAAGTAGTTAGAAAACTCACCTACAGTCATGTTTCCAGTTCCTTGAATCTCTGTGCAAGAAGACAGCTCAAGTGAAATTTCCCTGAGGGTACTCATGGCAAAATAATGTATAATATGTTTAACTAGATCATGTTTCAGAAAGGCTGCCTAAAGAGATTTATGCCAGCCAGTGCATTTACAAATGGGAAACATAAACATCCCAAAGCAAATATATTGTTGCACCAACTACCAGCCTGACGATATTATAAATCTTTAAAGCTATGTTCTAAAAGCTACAAGGACTGAAAATCAACTAAGAGCCACCAAACATCTTTTGTGAGGTAAGAAACAATGTTATTTCAAGAGGAAACAGTGGGGATCATTGCCGACTGATGTTGATTCAATGTTTTTTCCTGAAACTAATTAAACAAAAATCACTCAGACACAAAAGACGTAACACAACCTAATGTGTAATTGGCACATATTAATGAATTTCATTGACTTTTCATTATACTGTGGTGGCTATCTTCCAAACAACAACACAAATTAACTGTTGAAAATGTCAAGGTGTGAACATCAACGATCACAAAATGCCTATTGACTTATGTATCTCTCTAGTTAATAAATGACTAGTGACCTTTTACAAGGTCATAGAAACACAGAAGCTAGGAGGTGGCATTAACCATTTGGTCCTTCAAGTCTGCTCTGACTCTAAATAGGATCATGGCTCATCCTGCATCTCAATTCTAAATTCCCAAGTTCTCCCCAGATCCCTTGATGTCTTTAAAATCTAGAAATGTATCTCTTCCTGGAACATATTCAGTGACTTGGCCTCCAGGGCTTTCTTTGGTAGAAAATTCCACAGGTTTACTACCTATTCAACGGAGAATTTTTTCTCCATCTTAGTCCTAAATGGTCTACACCACATACTGACACTGTCACCTGGTTCTAGGCTCCCTAACCAGAGAAAACGTCTATGCTGCATCTCATCTGTCCAACCCTATTAAAAAATTTTTGTACGTTTAGATCAGATCCCCTCTTGTCCTTCTAAACTGTAGTGAATCCAGACTCAATCAAACCAATTTCTCCCTATAGGACAGTCCTACTATTCCCAGAGCCAGAGTGCTAAACCTCTGCACTCTCTCTATTACCAATATATCCTTTCTTAGGTAGGCAGACCAGAACTGCGTGTAACAATCCAGTTGTGGTCTCGTGAAAACCCTGTATTACTGCAATAGGACATCCCTACTTCTGAATTCAATTGTCTTGTAATGGAGGTCAATAGATAATTTGCCTTGCTAATTGCTCACTGCATCTGCCTGTCTGCCTTCTATGATTGGTGTAAAAGGACACACAAATCCCTTAGTACATCTGCATTTCCCAATATTTTGTCTTAGAGTCAGAGAGTCATGAAAATGCAGAGCACAGAAACAGACCCTTCGGTCTATCTCGTCCATGCCAACCAGATATCCTAGATAAATCTAGTTCCATTTGCCAGCATTTGGCCCATATCCCTCTTAACCCTCCCTATTCATATACCCATTCAGATGCCTTTTAAATGTTGTAATTGTACCTGCCTCCACCACTTCATCTGGCAGCTCATTCTGTACAGACACCACCCTCTGTGTGAAAAAGTTGCCCCTTAAAGTCCCTTTTAAATCTTTCCCCTCTCACCTTAAACCTATGCCATCTAGTTTTGGACTCCCCCACCTTGTCTATTTACCCTATCTGTGCCCCTCATGATTTTATAAACCTCTTTAAGGTCAATCCTCAGCCTCCAATGCTCCAGGGAAAATAGTCCCAGCCTATTCAGCCTCTCCCTATAGCTCAAACCCTCCAAACCTGGCAACATCCTCGTAAATCTTTTCTGAGTACTTTCAATTTTAACAACGTCCTTCCAATAGCAAGGTGATCAGAATTGCACACAGTATTCCAAAAGTGGCATAACCAACATCCTGGACAGTTGCAACATGACCTCCAAACTACTACACTGAATGTACTGTCCAATAAAGGCAAGCATACAAAATGCTTCCTTCACTATCGTACCTACCTGGTAGTCCACTTTCATCGAAGTATGAACCTGCTCTCCAAGGTCTCTTCATTCAGCAAGACTCCCTCAGACCATAACATTAAGTGTATAAGTCCTGCCCTGATTTACCTTTCCAAAATGCAGCACCTCACATTTATCCAAATTAAACTCCATCTGTCACTCCCCGACCCATTGGCCCATCTGATCAAGATCTTGTTGTACTCTGAGGTACAGAGATCTTGCTGTACTACTTCGCCGTCCACTACACCTCCAATTTTGATGATATCTGCAAACTTACTAACCATATGTTCACATCCAAATCATTTATATAAATGATGAAAAGCAATGAACCCAGCATCGATCCTTATGGTACACCACTGGTCACAGGCCTCCAGTGTGAAAAGCAACTTTCCATCAACACACTCTGTCTTCTATCTTCAAGTCAGTTCTATATCCAAATGGCTAGTTCTCCCTGCATTCCATGTGATCTAACCTTACTAACCAGTCTACCATGAGGAACCTTGTTGAACACTTTACTGAAGTCCACATAGATCAGATCCACCGCTCTGTCCTCAAAAATCCTCTTTGTTACCTCTTCAAAACCTCAATCAAGTTAGTGAGACATGATTTCCCATGCACAAAGCCATGTGGACTTTCCTGAATCAGTCCTTGCCTTTCCAAATGCAGGTAAATCCTGTCCCTCAGAATTCCCTGCAACAGCTTACCCACCAGTGATGTCAGGCTCACCAGTATATATTTCCATGGCTTTTCCTTACTTCCTTTCTTAAATAGTGGCACCACGTTAGCCAACTTCCAGACTTCTGGCATCTCAACTATGACTATCTAAGACAGAAATATCTCAGCAAGGAACTCAGCAATCACTTCCCTAGCTTCTCACAGAGCTCTAGGGTACACCTGATCAGGTCTCAGGGATTTATCCATCGTTATGCGTTTTAAGATGTCCAGCACCTCCTCCTCCATAATATGGACATTTTTTCAATATGTCACTATCTAGTTACCCATGTCTATATTCCATATCCTTCTCCATAGTAAACATGGATACAAAATGCTCACTTAGTGTCTCATCCATCTCCTGCGGTTCCACACATAGGTGGCCTAGCTAGTCTTTAAGGGGCCCTATTCTAATTAATACCCTTTTTTCTATTATTCACACCCAATTGTAGAACTTCGCATTTAGCTTTATTATCCTTAATCTGCCATATATTTGCCCACTCATTCATTGCCTAAATCATCTTAAAGCCTAAAATAAATTACTTTTATTTAAATGCGCGAAAGCTTGCCGCTGTTTTATTAAAATTGGGCCAATCACTCCAAAGGGAAGGAAAATATATGCACTCATAATCTTACTGAATGTCACAAAGGGCTGAATGGCCTTGCCTGCACTTTTTTAAAATGTTCTTATTTTGTTTTTAGCAAATGAGCACAAGGCAGGTACTCACGACATCCGAATAACCATTATCCCCCTTGTCCATCACCATTGTTAAGGTCAGTTTCAATTTTTTTCTCAGAGGAATACATTTGTTTCTTCTACTCAGCTTAGGATATTAGGTGCACAGACCTAGTAGCCTTTGTAGCCATCATCTTTAATTTGCCTTTTATCCTCTTTAACACATTGTTGAATAGAAGAGACCGCTAAAGCAGCTATTACACGAGGTTTCATGCGAAACAGGAAAAATGAGTGATTGAGACAGGGTGTTAAGTGGGCGAAGTGGTCCAAATGGCAGATCTTCACCAGTTCAGCATTAATGTCTATTTGACATCACATCTGCTGCTCTTCATATTTCCATTGCATGCAGAGTGTGCCCATGTCTAATGACTGTCAAATGCAGTCCAGACACGGTTTGGAACTTGTGTAGGATTGGCATCAGCCATGTGATATAAGATGGAATTTTGTAGCCAAACATATGACCAACTAATTCCGGTAGGATCACCCTACCATGTAAATCATTCTAAGGTGCATTTTAAGATGCAGTATTAGCACAGAGTGGTTTTATTTTACACTGATACTATAGCTGTCGTTAAATGAATCCAAGTTCAGTGTTTAAATTCCACCCAACAGCATTGCAAGGGCTCATTTTATATGTATAAGTTGTTACTCTAAATAATAAAATCAAACTTTCACTGACCATATGCTTACAATGTGCCATGAATAAATCTTGAAGAAAAAGGAAGAAATGCATCAATATAGTTTATTTCATGATCTCAGGATATCCCAAAGCACTTAATAAGAAAGCACTTCTGGTGTGTAGGCACTGCTACAATGTAGGAAACCTCAGCAGACTAATTGCCTCCAGCTAGATCCCACAAACAGCAATGTGATAATAAACAGATGATTTTCTCTAATGGTGTCGTTTGAAGGATAAATGTTGGACAGGATGCCATGGGAAAACTTCCCTCCTTTTCCACGAGATAGTTGATATCCATCTGAAAGGACAAAAGAGGCATTCGTTTAAAGAATCATCTGGAAGGCGGCACCGCTGACAGCGCAGTATGCCCTGGAATTGCTGCTGAAGTATTTGAACTCATAACATTTTGACTTAGAGGTTCAGAGTGCTACCAACTGAGCTACAGCTGATAGCAAACAGTGAGGAGCCATACATTCATCTATCTCACATGGCAGCATCTAAAAATACAGTTGCACATTCAATTGTAGACTAAGAAAAATCTGTCATAGGTCCTTCTAAAATTAATTTTAACAATCAGAGATAAGGGATAAATTCTTAAGAATAAATAATCACTAAACACTAAATTGGATGTTTTAAAATGCTGGTAGATAACCAGGAAAATTAAGGATCCAAATCATGTTCAGGCATCTTAAAAGACAACCACTGATGAACATATGTATATTAACTATTTTTAAAACTACCTTCTTTCACTTTGCATAATCACCATCAATAAAGTAATCATAGGATGCAGGAGATGGTCATTTGCATAAAGGAAGAAGTCTTTGCCACTTTGCATATTTATTATCCATTATTTTAAAAGTACTTTTGTTTTAATTTGAACCCAAAAGGATAAGTTTCACGATCTTCTTCGCCAGTTGTGCAGGCATAGATTGGGTGAGCACAAAATGTGTGAAAGCCTCATTAAGGGATACAAACTTATGTAAAATTATTTAAATATACCGAAGGTGTGATTTCCTGCTTTTCTTGCCAGGTAGTTTTCAGTTTGCTTTGTGAACACATCTGCCTTGGCTCAAAGGATGTGTGACAACTCTCTTCAAAGGGCAAGAAGCATTTTGCCTACTATTTCATGATTTCTTAATAATTTTTAATTGTTCTTGGCTATTTACTTCTTTCATGTTTATTGTTTATTGTTTTTCTGGTTTAACTTTTATGTTGTGTGACAGCAAGGAAGACTTAGTCCTACTCTTATTGAATACTTCAGTAGTATAGAGATACGTGAAAAATACAGACATAAAATATTGATGAGTGCAGTTTTGATGTATAGTAGTTAATAGTTGAAGTTAGTACAATTTGAAAGATGACAGCCCGGTGAGATCAATAGGCATCAGAACTAGATTGCTCACATCTAATATGCTGCCACAATCTTTATCTGCAGGCCTTGACTTTATGTACTGGCACTGATGAAGGGAAATTGGCTGAACTTTAGCAAGTGACAGGAATGTGTCATCTGCAGGACAACCTGTGCCACAGGGAACAGTGCCAGTAGCAGTCAAGTTCACCCAACCCTTCAACTTTGCTGCCAGTAACTATACATCAATGAAGAGAAACCTAGTAAAGTGTTTAAAGGTTAAGAAGGTACAGGGCTATAAAAGAAAGCAAGGCAGTGAGATTAGTCCTGAATTGTTAGGACAACAAACTGACAGGGATATAATGGGCAAAAAAAATGTCCTTTCTGTCAGGAATGAAATATAAGTATTGATGAAGAAAGATGTCCTCATGATTTTCAGCAACATTCAAGTTCTATAGTGCCAAGTGATTAATTAGGATATGATTCGCAAAAATATAGAGATCTACATACATTCTGATCAACTTGAAATAGGTTCAGGTGTAAGTTTCATTTTCTGGAAACTGCATAACGTTGTTTCTCCAGAAACATACCAAAGGAATAAATATTCTTAGATGGTGACAACTGTAGCTAAGCCAAAATAGAGCCCTTGGTCAGAAAAGGCTGTTATATTGGGTTCTGGATGTGAACGACTGGCACTTATGATTGGAATAATTTGCTTTCACTAAGCCTCTTTTCAATGTGGAGTCCAAGGCCCCATCTAAGTATCAGTGGTAAAAGATAGACCAATAGGCGGAATTCATTGCATTAACGTAACAGTTACAAGTAACATTTAATTAATTGGGCGTAATTACAATAATCAGAAGTCAGAAATGATATGACCATCTCCTTCAGGGCCTCATGAAACACTGCTTGATTCTTCATCCGTAGATTTTGTTTTACCATCAGCTTAAATGGCACTATTAGATGCTTAGTGGGAGAGGAATTGATAGACACCTAAAACAAGTAAACATTCTACCAAAATATATTGAAATTTTCAATCAGTCTTGCCTAATTAGAATATTTGCAGAAATATGTAATTTAGTTAAGGGTGTGGAAGTAAGATAGAAGACGCTTTCGAGGATCATTCCATATTTCACTTGTTTTCATAGCTTCATTGGACTTAGAATAAGCTAGATTGGTATTATGAACCATTCATTAGCAACAGAGAATGAAGAACAAAGAAAATTACAGCACAGGAACAGGCCCTTCGGCCCTCCAAGCCTGCGCCGATCCAGATCCTATGTCTAAACTTGTCGCCTATTTTCCAAGGATCTGTATCCCTCTACTCCCTGTCCATTCATCTATCTATCTAGATACATCTTAAATGACACTATCGTGCTCGCCTCTACCGCCTCTGCTGGCAACCTGTTCCAGGCACCCACCACCCTCTGCGTAAAGAATTTTCCATGCATATCTCCCTTAACCTTTCCCCCTCTCACCTTGAAATTGTGACCCTGAGTAATTGAGTCCCCCACTCTGGGAAAAAGCTTCTTGCTATCCACCCTGTCTATGCCTCTCATGATTTTGTAGACCTTAATCAGGTCCCCCCTCAACCTCTGTCTTTCTAATGTAAATAATCCTAATCTACTCAACCTCTCTTCATAGCTAGTGCCCTCCATACCAGGCAACATCCTGGTGAACCTCCTCTGCACCATCTCCAAAGCATCCACATCCTTTTGGTAATGTGGCGACCAGAACTGTACACAGTATTCCAAATATGGTCGAACCAAGGTCCTATACAACTGTAACATGACCTGCCAGCTCTTGTACTCAATACCCCGTTCGATGAATGCAAGCATGCCGTATGCCTTCTTGACCACTCTTATCTCCCTGCATTGCCACCTTCAGGGTACAATGGACCTGAACATCCAGATCTCTCTGTGTATCAATTTTCCCCAGGGCTTTTCCATTTATCACATAGTTCGCTCTTGAATTGGATCTTCCAAAATGCATCACCTCCCATTTGCCTGGATTGAACTCCATCTGTTATTTCTCCACCCAACTCTCCAATCTATCTATATTCTGCTGCATTCTCCGACAATCCCCTTCACTATCTGCTACTCCACCAGTCTTAGTGTCATCTGCAAACTTGCTAATCAGACCATCTATACCTTCCTCCAGATCATTCCTGTATATCACAGACTACCGTAGTCCCAACACAGATCCCTGTTGAACACCACTCGTCACAGTTCTCCACTTTGAGAAGCTCCCTTCCACTACAACTCTCTGTCTCCTGTTGCCCAGCCAGTTCTCTATCCATCTAGCTAGTAAACTCTGGACCCCATGCGACTTCACTTTCTCCATCAGCCTACCATGGGGAACCTTGTCAAACGCCTTACTGAAGTCCATGTATCTGACATCTACAGCCCTTCCCTCATCTATCAACTTTGTCACTTCCTCAAAGAATTCTATCAAGTTGCTAAGACATGACCTTCCCTGCACAAAACCATGATTCCTATCACGAATAAGCCCATTTTCTTCCAAATGTAAATAGATTCTATCCCTCAGTATCTTCTCCAGCAGCTTCCCCACCACTGACATCAGGCTCACCGGTCTGTAATTTCCGCGATTATCCTTGCTACCCTTCTCAGACAAGGGGACTACAGTAGCAATTCTCCAGTCCTCTGGGACCTCACCTGTGCTCAAAGATGCTGCAAAGATATCTGTTAAGGCCCCAGCTATTTCCTCTCTCGCTTCCCTCAGCAACCTGGGGTAGATCCCATCCGGACCTGGGGACTTGTCCACCCTAATGCCTTTTAGAATGCCCAACACTTCCCCCCTCCTTACGCTGACTTGACCTAGAGTGACCAAACATCTACCCCTAACCTCAACATCCGTCATGTCCCTCTCCTCAGTGAATACCGACGCAAAGTACTCATTAAGAATCTCACTCATTTTCTCTGACTCCTTGCATAACTTCCCTCCTTTGTCCTTGAGTGGGCCAACCCTTTCTCTAGTTACCCTCTTGCTCCTTATGTATGAAAAAAAGGCTTTGGGATTTTCCTTAACCCTGTTTGCTAAAGATATTTCGTGACCCCTTTTAGCCCTCTTAATTCCTCGTTTCAGATTGGTCCTACTTTCCCGATATTCTTCCGAAGCTTCATCTGTTTTCAGTCACCTAGACCTTGTGTATGCTTCCTTTTTCCTCTTTGCTGGTTTCACAATTTCACCTGTCATCCATGGTTCCCTAATCTTGCCCTTTCTATCCCTCATTTTCACAGGGACATGTCTGTCCTGCACTCTAATCAACCTCTCTTTAGAAGCCTCCCACATATCAAATGTGGATTTACCCTCAAACAGCTGCTCCCAATCCACATTCCCCAGCTCCTATCGAATTTTGCTATAGTTGACCTTCCCCCAGTTCAGCACTTTTCCTTTTGGACCACTCTCGTCTTTGTCCATCAGTATCCTAAAACTTACGGAATTGTGATCACTATTCCCAAAGTAATCCCCTACTGAAACTTCAACCACCTGTCTGGGCTCATTCCCCAACACCAAGGTCCAGTATGGCCCCTTCCCAAGTTGGACTATTTACATACTGCTCTGGAAAACCCTCCTGGATGCTCCTCACAAGTTCTGCTCCATCTAAACCCCTAACACTAAGTGAATCCCAGTCAATATGGGAAAAATTAAAATCTCCCACCACCACCACGCTGTTGTTCCTACATCTTTCTATAATCTGTCTACATATTTGTGCCTCTATCTCACGCTCGCTGTTGGGAGGCCTGTAGTACAGCCTCAACATTGTTACCACACCCTTCCTATTTCTGACCTCTGCCCATGTTGCCTCACTGCTCGAGTCCTCCATAATGCCCTCCTTCAGCACAGCTGTGATATCCTCTTTGACCAGAAATGCAACTCCTCCACCCCTTTTACCTCCCTCTCTATCCCGCCTGAAGCATCTATATTCTGGGATATTTAGTTGCCAATCTTGCCCTTTCTTCAACCAAGGTCTCAGTAATAGCAATAACATCATACTCCCAGGTACTAATCCAAGCCCTAAGTTCATCTGCCTTACATACTACACTTCTCACATTAAGACAAATGCACCTTAGACCACCTGTCCCTTTGCGTTAATCATCTGCTCTCTGTCTACTCTTCCCTTTAGTCACACTGACTTCATTATCTGGCTCCTTACAGGCTTTAGTTACTCCCTCCTTGCTGTCCACTAATCTCCTAATTTGATTCCCATCCCCCTGCCACATTAGTTTAAACCCTCCCCAACAGCGTTAGCAAAAGGAGCCCCTAGGACATTGGTTCCAGCCCTGCCCAGGTGTAGACTGTCCGATTTGTAATAGTCCCACTTCCCCCAGAACTGGTCCCAATGTCCCAAAAATCTGAAACCATCCCTCCTGCACCATCTCTCAAGCCACTCATTTATCCTGCCTATTCTTTCATTTCTACTCTGACTAGCACATGGCACTGGTAGCAATCCTGAGATTACTACCTCTGAGGTCCTACTTTTTAACTTGGCTCCTGACTCCCTAAATTCTGCTCGTAGGACCTCATCCGATTTTTTACCTATATCATTGGTGCCTATATGCACCACGACAGCTGGTTGTTCACCCTCCCCCTTCAGAATGTCCTGCAGTCGATCTGAGGCATCCCTGACCTGTTCACCTGGAAGGCAACATACCATTCGGGAGATAAAAGGTACTGCAGATGCTGGAGAATCCGAGATAACAAGCATGGGGCTGGATGAACACAGCAGGTCAAGCAGCATCATAGGAGCAGGAAAACTTGACGTTTCGGGCCTAAACCCTTCATCAGAAATGGGGGAAGGGAAGAGGGTTCTGAAATAAATAGGGAGAGAGGGGGAGGCGGATAGAGGATGGATAGAGGAGAGGATAGGTGGAGAGGAGGCAGACAAGTCGAAGAGGCGGGGATGGAGCCAGTAAAGGTGAGTGTAGGTAGGGGGGTAGGGAGGAGATAGGTCAGTCCAGGGAGGACGGACAGGTCAAGGGGGCGGGATGATGTTAGTAGATAGGAGATGGGGGTGTGGCTTGAGGTGAGAGGAAAAACAGGTTAGGGAGGTGGAGATGCCTCCGCGACTCCCTTGTCCGCGCCACACTCCCCTCCAGCCCCACCACACCCGGCACTTTTCCTTGTAACCGCAGGAAGTGCTACACCTGCCCCCACACCTCCTCCCTCACCCCAATCCCAGGGCCCAAGAAGACATTCCACATCAGGCAGAGGTTCACCTGCACATCTGCCAATGTGGTATACTGCATCCGCTGTACCCGTTGTGGCTTCCTCTACATCGGGGAAACCAAGCGGAGGCTTGGGGACCGCTTTGCAGAACACCTGCGCTCAGTTCGCAACAAACAACTGCACCTCCCAGTCGCGAACCATTTCAACTCCCCCTCCCATTCCTT
>JAHRHZ010000267.1:20511338-20537832 GCA_024137785.1 Ginglymostoma cirratum
ACCGCATCCCAAAACCAGCCCAGCTCATCTCCACCTCCCTAACCTGTTTTTCCTCTCACCTCAAGCCACACCCCCATCTCCTATCTACTAACATCATCCCGCCCCCTTGACCTGTCCGTCCTCCCTGGACTGACCTATCTCCTCCCTACCCCCCTACCTACACTCACCATTACTGGCTCCATCCCCGCCTCTTCGACTTGTCTGCCTCCTCTCCACCTATCCTCTCCTCTATCCATCCTCTATCCGCCTCCCCCTCTCTCCCTATTTATTTCAGAACCCTCTTCCCCTCCCCCATTTCTGATGAAGTGTTTAGGCCCGAAACGTCAAGTTTTCCTGTTCCTATGATGCTGCTTGACCTGCTGTGTTCATACCATTCAGGAGTCTCATTTTCGACCACAGAACTGCCTATATACTCCCCTTACAATCGAATCCCCTATGAGTATAGTGCTTCCACTCCCGCCCTTCTGTACAGCAGAGCCAGCCACGGTGTCATGAACTTCTGCCTTCTGCCTTCCCCTGGTGAGCCATCTCCCCCAACAGTACCCAAAACGGTGTATACCTGTTTTGGAGGGAGATGACCACAGGGGACACCTGCACTGCCTTCCTGCTTTTTTCTGCCTTTTGGTCACCCATTCCCTTTCTCCCTCAGCAATCCTCATCTGCGGTGTGACCAATTTGCTGAACGTGCTATCCATGACTTGCTCAGCATTGCAGATGCTCCAAAGTGAGTCCACCCACAGCTCCAGAGACGTCATGCGGTTTAACAAGAGCTGCAGCTGGACACACTTCCTGCACATGTAGGAGTCAGGGACATCAACCGCTTCCCTGAGCTCCCACATTGAGCAAGAGGAGCATAACATGGGTCTGGGATCTCTTGCCATTCTTACTTTTAAGCTTAACCTAGTCCTACTATAATATCAAAAACCAGATAAATGAAATGAAAAAAATTTGTATCAAATCACTCTACTTACCAGCACATGATAAAAAAAAAAGAAAAACACTTACCTTATCAACACAGCAGAGACTTTTTTTTTTGGTCAGAGGAGGAGAGTGGGTCATGTAGTGTCTCGGGTTTAGCCACTGCCCAAATATATCACTTCACTCACTGCCGAGAGCACAATTTGACTGCTCCCATTCAGCTCCGCTGCTGAAATGATGAACTTACCTCCCGGCAGTCCCCTGGTCCTCGCTCTCACTGCTCCCTCTGCTCCCCCTGCTCCCGCTGCTGCTGCTCCAAAAAATGGAGCAATGGAGCAACAACCAATGTAAACATTGAAGTCTCGAAAGATGGTACTGAATGGAGTTTCAAAACTTCCCATCTGGAACAGATTAGAGTGAGTTGATATTAGCTATAGGCCTGAAGCTAGTTGCAAATCAATGACATTAAAGGCAGGCTTTCCAACACAAATTTAGACAAAAAAGTCCAATTTTGTGAAGGTGTTAGGGACCAGACCAAACACCCTCAAAATGTTCAGAAGATAGTCTAGACCCTGATTTTTTCTTATTTTAAAGGTAAATATATGGTGTTGCATTCCAGGTGTAAATTGATTGGTCAGACAATTGGATTTAAAACAAAACACACTTTATTTATTCACTATAGTTAAAATACAACAAAGAAAGAAGGAATTAGAATAACTTTACTCCATTGGAAAACTTAACAGAATAATAGTTACAATAACTATTGCTACTTAAATGTTCCAATATAGTAACACCCCAGCAGACCGGGGGGAAATCATCCAGAGAAAACTCAGAGAAAGTAGCAGCTGGGAGAGATTCACTGCAGCTTCCAATCCTGCTGAGAGCCCAACAACAACTGCTGCTGAAAAAAAACTGAAAATCCTGGTTCTGTGAGAGCCCAACCCCACCCATTCAGGCTGCCTCTATTGTTCCAACTTAAAAAAAACTCAAGGTTGTTTACTCTAGTGGTTCTGGTAGACTGTTCTATACCTCTAAAACCTCTCTTCAAAAAAAAAACACCATGACAAAAATACCTCTTTAACACCTCTTATTGTCATGGGTAGTTCATAATAGTGTTTGTTTTTGATATAGGAAGGTTAGATCTGTCAATAATCCATCCGGGTGTCTGCCCCAGGAAAAGGGTGGAAAGTAAGAGACTGTTTGAGAGCTTGATGCAGCAGTTCGTGGAGAGAAATTCCTAGATCCATGTCAAAACTCGGTAATTTGAGAAAATATGAAGACATGAGGCACTGAGAAGAGGAGAAAGGAATACAGCGAAACAACTTGCAAACATGAAAGCAAAATGTTGTGGATGCTGGAAATCTGAAACAAATACAGATAATGCTGGAGAAACTCAGCAGGTCTGGCAGCATCTGTGGGAAGAGAAACAGAGTTAACATTTTGAGTGTGGTTTGACTCTTCTTTGGAGGAGAGTCATATTGGGCTTGAAACATTAACTCTCTTTCTCTGTCCATAGATGCTGCCAGGCCTACTGAGTTTCTCCAGCATTCCCTGTGCTTGTTTCAGCTATTTGACTGGTATTTACTTTGTCCCTAACCTGGAAAAGCATCGACTGCTTGTCACAGACATATGCTTTTGCTTTGTAATTTGCACATTATACTCTGTCTTAAAACTCCAATTAAATTTAATAGGGCCTGGCTTATTGGTTGTAATCAGTCATGATTGACTAGATGGTGAAAACATCAAATATCTTTCCAGGATTAAAATAATTGCATTCTAAATGAATGATTTTATTGTCAAGTGTACTTTGCAGTGGTGAAACAGTAAAATACAGTGAAAAACCTTTTTCTCTCCACTGTTGTCACAATTGGGCACCACTTTGAATAGTTTTAAGAACAAGAAAGAAAATAGAAAGGTATAGCTTAAAGACAGTCCATCAGTCCTGAGCCTGCTCATCACCAACAATGCCTATGCTGTCATCCTTCCTCCGCTGCCTCACCACTGTCTCCACCAGATCCAATCAACATTGAAGTCGCCTGTCTTCAGGCACCGTCTTTCAGCGCTGGGCCAATTCTCCTCCACCACTGCCTCGCTGCCACCTGGGCCAGACCCAACCAATGTCAGAGTCACATCTCTCCCCACTGGGCCCACCTCGTCAACAATGTTGTGATGTACTTCGCCATCGCTAGACCACCACCAGCGCCAGACCCAACCAATCTTTCGCCATTGATCCTACCTAGCCGATATCACCTCCACTGATATAACAGCCTCCAATTGCGATGCCAGGTCCCATGCTTGCTCCAGAAAAGTAAGTGAGGGCTCACTTGAGTCCAGTCTAGGCTCACTCATTGCTGCTGGTGCCATCCAAGATCAGGACAAGAGGTAAGTAAAAGAGAAAAAGAATAAAAGAAAAGTGGTCGGAGCAAAGAACCCCAGGTCAGAAGTCCTACTCCACTGCCATCTTGATTATTCTGCTGAATAACCTTCTAGGTTTTGTCGTCTTTGCCAACATATGGAAAAACTGCAACGTGAATCGATGAATTGTATTGCTGGAACTTTCTAAATAAGACGTGGATTAGGCTAGAGCTGGGATTTTGTTGACAATTCTGGTCATGACATTAAGAAAGGAGGCAATTGTTCCAGAGACCATACAGAAGGTACCTGCAAGAAGTTGTTGGGTCTTGCAAACTGCAGCTATGAAGAGAGGCTGAGTAAGCTAGGATTGTTTTCCTTCGAATGGGCTGGGGGATGATGAAGTACAAAATTGAAAGCGGCTGTGATTAAAAAGACAAGATTATTTGCTAAGGCAAGGGCTGATTAGGGATAGTCAAATTGGCTTTGTGTATCGGAAATCATGTCTCACTAACTTGATTGAGTTTTTTGAAGAGGTAATGAAAAGAATTGACGAGGAGAGAGCGGTGGATGTGATCTATACAGACTTCAGTAATGCATTCGACAAGCTTCCTTATGATAGACTGGTTACCAAGGTTTGATCACAGAGTGAACTAGCCATGTGGATGCAGAACTGGCTAAAAAGTAGAGGACAAAAGGGTAATGGTGGAGAGTTGCTTTTCAGACTAGAGGCCTGTGACCAGTGGTGTGTCACAAGGCTTGGTGCTGGGTCTACAGTGTGGAGCTGGAAGAACACAGCAGGCCAGGCAGCATCAGAGGAGCAGGAAAGCTGACGTTTCAGGTTGGGGCCCTTCTTCAGAAATGGGGGAGGAGAAGGGGGCTCTAAAATATGTAGAGAGGGGGTTTCAGTCTGGGGAAGGTAGGTGGGATGGTGATGGGTGAGTGCAGGTAGGTAGTGGCGGGGATTGGTCAGTGGCCAATCCAATCTTAGCATGAACTAGCAGATGCTGGAGTCAGAGGCAACACAGTGTGGAGCTGGAGGAACACAGCAGGCCGGGCAACATCAGAGCAGCAGAAAAGTTGAAGTATCGAGGTAGGGATCCAGTACTGAGATGGCTGTCTGGAACAATTGTTCAGCCTGAAATTCCAATTCACACCTCAGTCTAAGAGGACAATCAACTGGAGTTAACTGTTACACTTTGGGCTGATGGTATGAGACCTACAGAGATACCGGGCATTCAACCTCATTCAAAACCTATTCACACATGCTCTAACCATCGCAAAACCAATGGACTTCATGGAGAAAATCAAAAACGTAAAGAAAACTACAGATTGGAGGAGAGCTAATGGGATACACAGTCAGTACAACTGCCAACCCAATCACACCGGGGAAGGGAGAGACTTTTCGAACAACAAGCTTCTGCACAAACAGCTTCCCCACAGGCTTCCAACAGCTTGGAACATGCTTCGGAACCATGAACAATATAGACCAAATGGAGAAGCTGAACCAGGAAGCCACACCAAGAACAAAGGACACCCGAGAGAGGGGAATGCCAACCAAGCGCTATCCGAACAAAAGCTTCCGGGCGCGGTAAAAAGCGAAAGAACTGCGGATGCTGTAAATCAGGAACAAAAACAGAAGTTGCTGGAAAAGCCCAGCAGGTCTGGTAGCATCTGTCAAGAAAAAGTCAGAGTTAACGTTTCGGTCCGGTGACCCTTCCCCAGAACGTTTGTTTTAGCTTCCAGACACAGGCCTGTTCCGAACCAAGACTGACAATAGCAAGAACTTTAGTAACCGGACACACTTTAAAACTGTGTTTTCCTCAGTGCTGAGCTTAAACACCCGAGACCCCAAAGTTTCCGATCTAGCCAGCAGGGAGGGGAAGGTAGGTGGTGGCAATGCATTGGGACACTAAGGGTAGGAAGACTGATTAAAGTTTCTGTAATTAAAACTGTTGTCTTTAAGTTCCAATAATGTTTGATCTAGCTAATAGAATATTTAATAGTTTTGCTGTCCTCTGCATAGTTGATTATGTTAATTTCACTGTTTATTGCTTTCACCTTTATTTATTGTATTATGTTTACCTTTTGTACTTTAAATACACACATAGATTCTTTTGCCCTGAAACTCTTGTCTACTGCCTTCTTCATTTCACATTCCCTAAATAAGTCCAGAGCCTAGAACCAGGGATCTGGAAGTGATTTGAGGCACTTAAAAATCCGAAAACAACTGATTGTGAACCAAAACTCTACACTTGGACCGTCTCATACACCATGTCAGCCCTTCAGTGCGTTGGAGCTTGCTTCTGTCACGTC
This sequence comes from Ginglymostoma cirratum, assembly GCA_024137785.1. Lineage (NCBI taxonomy): Eukaryota > Metazoa > Chordata > Chondrichthyes > Orectolobiformes > Ginglymostomatidae > Ginglymostoma > Ginglymostoma cirratum. Next base: position 20,516,925 of record JAHRHZ010000267.1, read on the forward strand.
ACTTTGTGTGCAGGAATATAGATGCATCTCATAAAACTACACATGTTATGACTCTTAATTTGCTTTATTTAGCACTTTGCTAGGCTGTTTACTTCAAGTGGCTTTCTTAGCACACTCTTTCTTAGCACTGACTTACGGGCTGCCAGCTTTTGTGCGGTTAATATTGATTATTTTTTATTGCATGGGGTCTTCAGTAATTAACTACAGGCTACCAGCCTCTGTGGCTTGCACTGTTTTTGTTTTACGCAGAAGGAGAGACATGCTGATTGTGGCAGTGGGGAGTACTGCAAGTCACTGTGCAGCCTTGTGCTACGTCAATGTTACACTTATGGCTTGGGCCAGCAGTTTACATAGCAAACACACGCAATTGGTTATTGGTAAAAATCAGAAGAAGCAGTTGTCGGTGGGTTTAGGGGGACTGTGGTCAGCAAGGGGTACCAATGCAGTCAGTCAATGGACTCACCAAGTCCAATTCAGAGGATTGGCCAAGATCAGTCAGGGGTTTTTGTCTACCAGTGTCTGGGAATCTGTGTCCATGCAGTCCAGAGATTGTGCCATGGTCAGCCTTGAGGGTCAGGTAGAACAGGGAATACAAGTAGTCAGTAGGCATGATCTGAAAATATCAGGCCAGGGACTGGACTATGGTCAGTCTGAGCTGTCCTCCAAAACAGTCCAGGAGGTGAGTCACAGCCACTCCATTGGGGTTTGGTTAATAATGGTCAATAACTTTTTGGAGCAGTCCATGGAGTCCTGGAGATAGGTGAAACTCAAGTTGGTACATTGTACTGAGTCACTGAAGGAATGCTGACAGTGATGGGTACAACTGAAGATAGCAAACTGGGACTTCATAGTAAATCGGAGGATGCTGGGAACTTTGAAAAGGGGTTTCCACACAGGTCATGGTAAGATGGTGTCCACATGGGGATGGTGCAAAACTAACAAGGGCATGAACATTTCTGAAGTTATGGAGTCTGGGGGTAAAGTAGCATGTTAACAGTTCGATAGAATGGTCCAATGGAATTGGGAGTGGGAGGCAATGCAGTTTCAAAGAACGTCAAGGTCATAGGGACACGGACACAAAAGGGAACATCAAAGATGAAGAATATTTTTGCATTACAAGTGCAGTCTGCAAGTGGCTCATACTGAAACAAAGTTGGGATCTTCCCTTATCAGACCAGAGGTTAACTGTGCAAAATGACTTATACTGCATGCAAAAAGGATAGGGAAAGTTATAGACTTTGTTTTTATTTGGCACCGGAGTAAAATATTTAGAATTTCGAGTCCTGCTGGAGGTAATGGCAGTAATTATGTCCTATGAATTCTGTAATGCCACCCATCTGGCTTCAATTTGTATTTCATTAGCAGCTCATTTATTGTCCAAGACTGCATATTAAGCATTAATCTCTTAGTCAATCAATCATGACCATTTACATTGTGTGTACTCATTGTCTCCTTGTCATATCAGTTAAATAAATCTCATCAGACAAAGGCATTTCAAAGCAGCACCTGAGAATTCCATTTCACAAACACAATCCAGATCTAGCACTGGAAGCTGCTCCGTAGCTGCCATACTTGCACTCTGAACTGCAAGTTAGCCATGACATGGTTTGTGATGTGCAGTGAAGCCTTTCTTTTGGGCAGACTGATGTTCATGGTGGTTTACTGGCAGAACATTACTCCTCTAATTTAGCATGTAAACTTTGATTTTGCAACATACATGTGGATAAGGTGACATAACTAGACATTAGAGTGGCCTCCTGGAAAGTCTCCATACACACTGTGTGATGGTATAACATGAGGCGACACTGTGATGGAGGAGGTCTCAGGGGTTCCTTCAATGAAATGATGTTATCTTTTTGACATTCCCCATGGATTATATGTTCACGCACTTCATATGGTGATTGCAAGACTGGAGTCCTTCTGACTTGAGTACTATTTTGGAGATAGTAATTAGCACTTCATTGGCAATGCCAGCAAGCTCGTAGACAGCCCCCAGGGAGAGAAACAACAAGTGATGGTTCACCGAGGAGCTGCATGAGAATGATAACACCACGCATCTACATTGTCGTTTTCCTTAACTCTCTGAAAGAGGGAAGTCACTGATTAAGAATGACCCAGGCCATCATCATCAAACTGTGACATCGGCTGCAGCAGGACTGAGTTACAGTCTCATTCCAATAAACATTAAGGTCACAGCTGTCCTGAAATTGTATGCCAGTGATTTGTTTTAAGGAGCAACTGAGGGCTTGCATAGCCTCTCCCCATTCTCAACGTATAAAAGCATCCACGATGTAACTCACCCATTTTCACCAGATCCCAGCTGTTCATATCCTTCCACTATGAAAAAGTGAGTCAAACAACTCAGGCAGTGGGGTTCTACAACATTGCTGGCTTCCTTCAGGTGCAGGGTGCTATTGACTGCATTGACATTGCTTTGTGAGTGTTTCCTATTATGAACCCTGGTGTTCACAAAGCCAAAAGGCTTCCACTCCAGTAATGTTTAAATTAGACGTGACCTTTGAAGCCAAATTTTAGAGATCTGCACCACATATTGTGAAACCAGCCATGACACTCACATATTAGAGAACTCGAAGGTCCCTGTGTCCTTCCAAGATCCTCAGATCACGCAAAGCTGGCTTTTGGGAGTCAAGGGGCACCCCCTCCAAGGATGGCTCATGGCACCTTCACAAAACCCTCAGGCTGATGCAGAATGAAGATAAAATGTCGTTCTTGAGGTTGGTTGGCTCGCCGAGCTGGTTTGTTGTTTTGCAGACATTTCAGTGCCATGCTGGGTAACGTGTTCAGCGCAGCCTCTGATGAAGCGTCAGTGTGTTTTCCCGCCTGGCTTTTAAACTCTGGGGTCCGTTGAGATGGATTGCCTCAGTTCCAGTTTTCCTTAGTAGTGGAATGTATATGGGGTCGAGTTCAATGTGTTTATTAATAGCCTGCTTCGTGGAGTGCCATGCTTCCAGGAATTCCCGTGCTTGTCTCTGCCTAGCCTGTCCCAGGATCTTGGTGTTGTCCCAGTCGAAGTGATGGTTCTCCTTGTCCATGTGGATTGATATGAGTGAGTATTGGTCATGTCTTTTTGTAGCCAGTTGGTGTTCATGTTCTCTTGTTGTTAGTTTCCTCCCTGTTTGTCCGATGTACTGTTTCTCGCAGTCTCTGCAGGGAATCTTGTAGATGACATTGGTCCTGTCCGTGGCGGGAAGTGGGTCTTTAGTTCAGGTGAGCAGTTGTCGTAGGGTTGAAGTGGGCTTGTGTGCCACTCTGATGCTTCATCAGAAGCTGCACTAAGGATGTTACCAAGCATGGTAACGAAACATCTGCAAATTAACAAGCCAGCTCGGCGAGCCAACCAACCTCAACACCCACAACCTGAGCTACAGATCTACTCCAAAACCTTAAAATGCTGTTCACATTTCCACCAGGACCAAAGTGGAAGCAAACATAGGTCATCTTAGGATGATGCTTTTACCTTTTGTTTTGTTGAATAAATGTTTCATTGTGCATTGATTGTACGCGTGATATCTTCAGATGATGCCACTTTCAAGTATCCTTACATCACACGCCCTATTGACCAACAGCACTGAGACAGTGCCCTAAGATCACGTGATGCTGAGGTTAAGTGGCTGTACAGCGTCTATCAGGATACCATATCTGAGTATTATGCAGTGAAGTCTCTCATGATAGACAGCAAATTGAGGAGAATCTTGAGGAAAATACTTTTAACCCTTCCATCATTGCTGATCCTTCAATGTTTCAGAGCGTGCACAGACAGGAAAGATGTCTTGAAATGAATGATCATTCCCTAGGATAGCATTGCAGTTGTGGGAGGCAGTGCTTTGTGCAGATTTTCGGAATAATTGCCTAAGAAAGAAAGCAGATATTGGGTTGTCTATTTTCCATCTCCCAGCCTTAAATGGCAGTGCACCCCCTTGAAACTTTGATGATTGGAATGAACCTTTTCCTCCAGAGTTATTTGGGGATCAATACTATTTCCCATTCTTATTCAGAAGCTGGCTGTGACTGCGGAATGTTGTGTTCAGGCTACCTTCCCTACAGGATGCTCACTGGTTAGGAATGTGGGGTTGAAGTGCAGGCAAAAATTTAAAAGCAGACCCTTTCAAAAATAACTTAAGCTGTAAATGTAAATAATCCAAATAAACATGAAACACAGTTTCCTCCAGGTCACAAAATAAACCAAGTTTGACCTGGCAACCAGTGAATTTACTGAAATGTATCTTGCATGGAACTACCACTTGCCACGCTACCCAGCCCAGACCCTCTGACAGAAAGAGGGAAGATTCCCTGAGAGAGGATCCTCCACTGGAGATATATCCTCATGCTAATTTGTGTCAGGCAATATTGCGATCCAGACAATCTTTGCATTGGCTTTAGTAATGTTTAAAGTGTTGGAACCCATTACATTTTTTTTTGTCCCAGTGTCCAGTCACTGAGTACAATTTTGCATATCACACCATTAGGATTTCCCACTTTTTAAAAAAATCTGTAGCAGCCCCCCTAGCAGTCCTGGGCCACTGGGTCACTCACATTGTTGACATGAAGTTGACTCCATAAAATCAAACGAGGCTAGCAATTTGGCTGTGTATGAATCATGCACCACTTGAATGACGTTTTAGATACAGTTGAAAACATCCATCCTATTTTCACAAGATAAGAAGTAATGTGTCTGTGGCTAATTGCACTGCAGAGGAAAGGAAGTCAAAAATAGTAACCTAGAACTAACAGTTAATAGAATGTGTCAAACCTAAATAAACAGTAGAATCCGCACTAATTATTTCTTGTGGATGCCATTAGAGTTTGCTAGGGATGTGGGTGATATGCTCGGCATATGGTGATAAACTTTGTGCTTAACAAAAGGCCTTAATCAACACTAACACTGCTGCTTAACAGAGTCACAGACAATACTGGTTCTGACCAGAAACATTTGACTGCCTCCGCTGTCAAAAACTGGTAACTAGCTACCTCTGAGGATAACTTATTTTTTGGGAGCAATGATAAGCCTTTGTTGTTAATCCCAAACAAACCAAGGTCCCCTCTTTTCCAAGTGAGCCAAGCTGTAGTACAACTGAGGGATTAAAAAAATCACTGTGACTTCTTGACCAATATTTTAACAAAGATATTATCTTATTCATTTTAATACCTTCATTAAATTAATGCACAGAGGAATTTTCTGCAAACGTGAACACATTTGATGGTAATATTGCAGACTATGATTACAATCCATAGGCGTTCACAACGTTGGAGAAAATGGGAAAGCAATTAAAGTTAACATGAAATAGATAGATTAACGAAATGCCCTACTTGAGAGATTTTGGAACCCTATTAATGTTTCTTTAAAAAGACATCATATTTTTGTAATGATATTAAAATAAATTCCTGCAGTCAAAGAGTATTACAGAACCACAGTTATTTCAAATATAGAAACCTTTTAGACACTAATGCTCCGGATCTCCACTTAAAGTAGATACAGGCAAATACTATCTTGGGTGCAAAGTAGGCAACAGTGAGTCAGCTGTCTGTTTTATGCCGAAATGAATGGAGTGTAAAACTGTAAATTTGCAATTGCGCATTTTTGATTACTGCCTAAGTTGACTTTCATCTCCAAACGTTTACACATTAGGTTCTACGTTCACAGGCATCTCTGTAGGCTGTGTCTGGTGAAATTCTAATTCCTTCCACATAATTAAGTATCTGATTCACATATATAGCATAAAGAAGAAATCGTCTGCCTGCATCTGTTACAAGACAAACGTTAATGTATCTAAAACTTACAACTGTGTCACTGAAAATGCGATCAATGACATAAGAACGTAGAAATAGGGGCAGGAATAGGCCGTTTTGCTCCTCAAGACAGCCTTGCCATTCAACAAGATCATGGCTGATCAGCCCTAAATTTCAACTCTTCTTTCATGCCAGCTCAGCATAACCCTCAACTCCTTGATACTTCAAAACTCTGCTTCCCCGCTCTTTAAATACTTTTGGTGATCTATCCTCCACAACTCCATGAGGTAGAGAATTCCAGACATCTGCTGCTGTTCGGTCAAAGGAGTTCCTTTGCAGTTTTAAAGAAGTGTCCGCTTATTCTGAAATTATATCCCCACTTTATGATTCCGCCAATGGTAGAAACATCTTTGCAACAGTTACACTGTCAAGCCCTCCCAGAGGATTTTGTTTGAATAAAATCACTGTTCCCTCTTCTAAATTCTAATGAAAATATGCCCAACCCGTTTAGCCGTTCTTGACAAGTCAACCCTTCCATCCCAGGAATCAACCGAGTGCATGGTATGACTTTTTTTTATAAATTACTGAGACCAAATCTGTACACAGTACTCCAGGTGTGGCCTCACCAACTCTCTGCACAGTTGGAATATGAATTCTCCATTTTAAATCTCCAATCCCCTAGTAATGAAGACCAAAATTCCATTTAAGTACATGCTTTATTTGCATGCAAACCTTTTTGTGTTTTGTGCACAAGAACACCCACGACACTATGCTATACACAAAATGATAATACAGTAAACCAAATTCCCTCTGATCATGCTAAACATTAGTTATTTCTGTTGTGGAAATACACAGCATTATCATATTGTTGTGTATTCAAACTTCAAAATTAGCTTAAGTGCTGTGCAACCAAGAAAGGAGGGAGAGATGGAGCCACTCTTTTTAACACTATCTCAGTTGATTACAACAATTTTTAATTTTGTTTTTGCACACAGTTATCAAAACCTAGTTCACTCGAAAATGAAGGAGACAATTGCTAAGGTTTACTTGAGCAGTAGAAATAGACATTTTATTATGTACTAACCCCTATTAAAAGTTATAAAAATTTGACATCAAACAGACACACAAGTGCAGGCAAAAACTGGTAAAACCAGGACGAAATTAGGCAGCACACCTTTTGAGTCCTTAGAGCCTTTGATGTGTTCAATTTTAAACTTAAAGTTGCTGAGACTACATAGCAGGCAAATAATTGTCAGCAGCTTCAGAATTCAAGATGTCAGAGAAGACTGGTGAAGATTGAAGCACGATCCTTACACCGATTAGGCAGACGTTTAAGAATAAATGTGTAAACAAGGAAGAGGCTAGACTATGGCACCACTTGAGGATGAAGTTGTAAAATACATCAATAAAATCACTAGAATTGACCACCAGTTTCTCATAGATCTACCTGAATCTCTATTCTGAGCCAAGCAATATTATGAGGGAATAACATTGATGAATTAAGATTGATAGAGATAACCAATTTTGTATTGCAGCAAAAGACCAAGATTTCACAGTATCTCCCACAGAACCTGATGACAGGCTTGTTACTTTTCAGTGGTTCATAAAATGTTGACAAAAAGACAATACATATTGTTTTTTGAAACATGAACAAGATTCCTATGCATTCTGGCCTGCCTGTCAGTCAAATGGTGAACATTGCTAGAGATGAAACATTTCAATGAAGAAAACTGGTCTTGAAGAGTGGATTCATCATTGTGTTACTGTGTAAATCTAATGGGATAAAATTTAAGTGAATGCTGACAATCAAGAGAAAGTTCTTCCAGTGCAACAATTCTCAAAGAGATTAGTTATTATTGTTAACAATAAAAGATGGATGGATAAAGGCTACTTGCAAATAAGCCTGAGGAATGTTGGGAATTTCTGACCAGGAGGTTTACTTAAAGAAAAAGGTCTTCTGATCTGGGACATGGTCAGACCACTTCTAATTGTTGGTGAAGTTAGATAGCAAAACCGTGATACTGTGGTGGTTTGCAGTAGTCTAACCTTCCGATTGAACCATTGGATGTCTCTTAAAATAAACTCTACAAGGATAGCATAAGAAAAAAGTAGAATGACTGGATGATCGGAGAAGACATTCAATGCACGAGGCAACATATGAATTTTGAAAATATTAATTCTGCATGAATAGGTTGTAGAGGACTGGGATGAAATCAGAATGGATATCATCGTTAAATGATTCAAGAAATATAAGATGTCCAAAGCACTCAACGGTATAGAAAATATTAAATGTGGAAAATGTCTGATACGATGACAGGATTGCTAAAGAAATTGATGTTGATGATCCATCTGATGATTCAATTCAAGAAGCAGATTGGGACATGTTGTTTGCTTCTGAAGATGAGGAACAGGGTCATTTTTTATGAACTTAATGCACATAAAGTGCATGCTGTATTGTGAAGTTAGATTTTCAATCGAGTGAAAAACTGAATAAACTTGTATGAATCAATAGATATGGCTTCACCGTTTGTTAATTTGTTACATTTGATGCTCCTTCTGGCAAGATGATGGCGGCGTAGCACACTCCACCCAGCGCTCCTCTGCTCTGCCTATTCTTTTTCTTTCCTATCTTTATTTTTTTCTCATTTTAGCAGTCCAGGAGCAGCATTTGGGGAAGTAGTCCCCAGGGCAGCGCGAGGGGAAATGTGTCCCAGAGCTGCATGAGGGGAAACATGTCCTGGAGGGCTGTGAGAGGAAAAGTGAGTCCCAGAGCAACGCAACTTAGCTTGGTGCAGCTGAGTGTCTGGTGGAGCAGACTGGAGGCTGAGAGCAAAGTGGGTGATCAGACCATGTCCTCACTGAGCTGCTACAATGTAATGGCGATCTGAAATTCTTTACTGGACTGTAATGTCAATCCTTTAGCTATGTTATAACTATCTTACTTCTCACTTATTTTTTAGACACTATAAGTAATGCTACTACTTTTCTTTTTATTCTTCTTTTGTATCCAAGATTTGCAACAAAGCACTTGTACTTAAAATGGTACCATTAGAGGCAGCCATTGTAAAAACATTTCACAGTACTCCTGTACTGGAGTACACATGACAATAAAGGATATTCTATTCTAGTATACATAAGTTAGTGTTTGTCTCCAGGGAAGTTTTTTTTATGTATTAATGAAAAAGCAATAAAGATATGTGTCAGCTCCTTTTGCAATATTTCAGTGGGTAGTTGGTAAGAACAGTCTCTGACTTGGCGACTTAACAAAAATAAGATGGTGGGAAATTATTTAACTCCTGGATGATTGGAGAAGACATTCACCAATAGAGGCAATATATAAGTTCTTCATTTAAAAGTCAAACCGCTACTTATTGACTAAAAGTATAATCTTAGAACCTCACCGTTTCAATGATTACGAAATAATATATAGTAAGAGGAGTAGGTCTGCTAGTCTGTTGAGCCTGCCCCACTATTTCATACATTCATGGCTGACAAACCTTTACCCATGCCATTCCTATAATCCTTTATGCCATTGATAATCAAATGTTTATCAGTCTCTACTTAAAAACACTCAAAGACTAGGCTACCACAGCCCTCTGGGATAGAAAATTTTAAAGATTCATGCTGTCTGAGCAAAGAAAAACATTTTCCTCATCCCAGTTGTAAATGACATTGCCCTTATTTGTAAATGGAGTCCCCTGTTTCTCGAAAATCCAAGCAGAGGAAACATTTTACATGCAACTACTCTGTGCCTTTATGTGTTTTATAGGTTTCAATTAGTTCATAGAGTCATACAGCATAGAAACAGACCCTTTGGTCCAATCCGTCCACACTGACCATAATCCCAACTAAATTAGTTCCACCTGCCTTTGCTTGGCGCATATCCCTCTAAACGTTTTCTATTCGTGAACTTATTCGAATGTCTTTTAAACATTGTAACTGAACTGGCATTCGTCACTTTCTTTGGCAATTCACTCCAAACACAAATCACTCTGTGTTTTAAAAAAAATCTAGATAACATGAGCCCAATTTGCCCAACCTCTCTTCATAGGACAGTTCCACAATTCTGAGAACAAATGTGGTGAAACTTCATTAAACTTCCTCAATGTTCATATTATCTTTCTTGCGATAAGGAGACCAAAATTGCACACAGAACTTCAGGTGTTGCCCAAACTCCTATACAATTGAAGCAAGCCTTGATTACTCCTGTACTCAATTCCTATTGCAATAAAAGCTAACATTCCACTAGCCTTCCTAATAGCTTGCTGCACCAGTATCTATAACATATTTTTGTTTGGATGCAAATTAGCTGCTTGCACATTCTCTACACCAGAAAACTACCTCAAACCACATTAGGATGCCCTTAGATGACACAATGCTCAATAAAAATAGATTTTTTTTGTTCTTAATATAAATATTGAGTTATAAAGGAGGTAATATCCATTGCAGTGAATTCCAAATATACTTCTGTAAAATATCAACAGCAGAATATTCTGTAAAATATCATCAGTGAAATGTTTAAATATAAACTGACAGCTACTCCACCTTTCAGTCTGAGACTGTGAACACCTCAAGTCTGGAAGCCTATTTATTTGGAAATACTAGTGGTTTTGAGAAAATCCAAGCATCATTTTCATACAGGACATTGGCAATGGAAACATGGAAGATATAATACTTGGATAAACAACGATTTTTTCTTACAGCTTTGTAATGCTTTATCACTTTTATGTTATATATTTATCTATATTGTTTACTTCGTACGCTTGTAGTTAGGCATTCCAACAAGATTCTTCAGTCCAGAAAATTTGAAATCCAGAGACAACTAGTTCCGAACGTCACAGACAGAAGAAGTTGTAGTGCAATCTAAGTATGGTAGTTGGGTGTTTATATAAATATGTATATGTGCGGTAAAAATGTGCTTCCAACTATCCTACTTAAAATGGTTCTTCCTTGCTTCAAACTGAGAAAATAATCAAAAATAATGTCATCTGAAGAGCTGTAATTTAGTGTAAATCCCAATGGTCTCTAACCTTTTAGTGTGCCAATATTCTGTGTCGTTATGACAGTTCTCTGAGTTATGTACATAAGCATACGTTGGACTTTGTTAATGGGTGATAGTTGACACTGTCAGTGCCATATTTACCACCAACCGCTCATAGCTCTGACCAAGTAAATGGTGCTAGGCTGCTTTTGAGTGCATGATAAGTCAAGTACATTGAAAGGAATATTGCATAGAGAAAGTGGTCTCACCCAACAGCTTAAAAGTCAGGTTTGAGCAAATATCGACTGGGGTTGGATTTCCTTTCAGTGATTGAACAGCCCCAAATGATGACTCTCAGCCCTTTAGTTTTAGCAGCACTGCCAGGACTGGTAACCACTGCTTGTATTGCGGTCTGTCCTTAACAAAAAGGAGCCATTGGGGCTGAATTTTACAGAGCATGTGTTCCCCGCACCCCAACAACTTCCTTATCTTCCCAGTTAAAAGGATAAGCATGTGAGCCTCACCATGATCCTAAAACTGAGATGAGGAGGGATTTCTTCTGCCAGAGAGTGGTGAATCTGTGAAACTTATTGATGCAGAGGGCTACGGAGGCCACATCACTGAGTGTATTCATGACAGAGATAGATAGGTAAAGGGATCAAGGGTTAAGGCAGAAGAAGAGGGTGACATGGTGGCTCAGTGGGTAAAACCAGGGACTCAGGTTCATTTCCAGCTTCGGATGACTGGCTGTGTGGAGATTGCACATGTCTGCGTGAGTTTTCTCCAGGTGCTCTAGTTTCTCCCACTGTCCAAAGATGCGCAGGTTAGGTAGATTGGCCATGCTAAAAATTGCTCATATTGTCCAGGGATGTGCGGGCTGAGTGGATTAGCCATAGGAAATACAGATTTAAAAGGGGCCCGCCGCGGGGGGGGGGGGGGGGGGGGGGGCGGTAGGCTAGTATCTGGGTGGGATGCTGTTCAAAGTGTCAGTGTGCACTCGACCAGCCAAATGGCCTGCTTCCACACTATATTCTATGATTCTATTCTATGAGCAGGGTTGATAAACATGTCAGCCATGTTTGATTGGTGGAGCAGACTCGATGGGCCTAATAGCCTAACTCTGCTGCTATATCCTATGGTCTATTGCTCAGGAGGACAGGGGAACTTGAGAATTCAGGGCTACAATTAAATATGAGGAGGTCGAAGACTTCATTGTAAGCCAGGCTTCAAGTAATCAGATAAACTCAATTCATGCTCACATATGCAATATAAATGCGATGAAATTTATCCCCACTATAGAGTGCATCCCTGAACCTTTTATCCTCTTCCTTACCACAGACCACAGTATGATGTGAAAAAAAAAGTGGCCAAGGGAGTCTACGCAATTGCACTCAATGTATCAACATAATATGATCAGTGGCATGTATCTATGACCTTATCTCCCAATAATGTTATGTTTTATTGCTGTACTTACCCATCTGCCTTGAGAAAGCTACTGTCAACTAATTTTCCTCAGCAACCTTATAACACGATCAGAGAGCAGTTTTTATTTCAACACCAGGTAATTAAAATCCAATTCCCAGAAACAAAAGATATAATTCACATGAATACCTTTTGAAAGTAAGAACTCCATGGAAATAAATACACAGAAAACTACACAATAGCAGCCAAGCTATTTTTGTTCCCGTTTTAGATTGTATGTTTCGCGCATGCTTTCCCTAGATACAGATGCAGTTATTGAAATTAGTTTATTCATCACACCTCACAGAACAAAGTGAACCTGAGAGCTGCACAGCTTCTCAAATAGGACCAACTGTCAGAAGTTGCAGTTGTAAACTTCACAGTGCATGGAATGTTTCCCTTTATGCACCATAAGTCAACAATAGAGTGTTGTATTCCAAGTACCATGCAAACCCAACATTTGAATTCAGAGGAATATCAGCCCTTATCTTCAAATATGCAACATTACCAAGACTCCCTGCACAGCTACGTTTTCCAACCTAATCCAGATGTATCGGTGGGAGTCGCACCGTCTTTGTAGAGTCTAAGACCTGTCTTCAATTTGAGGATACCCTCCATTGTGCTGTGTGATACAAGCACAGTGCTAATTGGTTAGGTTTCGCACATACCTAGCAACTTTTAGGACTACGAGCCATCTGCATCAGAACTGAATTCGACCACAACCTGTAGTGTGATGACCTAGTATATTCTTAACTCTACAATTAGCAACAAGCCAGGAGACTAACCCTGGCTCAATAAAGAGTGCAGGATCTCCCAGGAGGAGCATAAGGCAGATCTAAAAACAAGGTGTCAATCTGGCAAAACTACAAAACAGGATTACCTGTGTGCCAAACATTTAAGCAACAAGCGATAGACAGAGCTAAGCAATTCTGCAACCAATGGATCAGATTTACATTCTGCAGTCCTGCCACATCCGGCTGTGAATGATGGTGGACAATTAAACAACGAAAAGGGAGAGGATGATCCACAAATATCCCCATCCTCAGTGATGGGGGACCCCAGGCCAGCTGTGCAAAAGAGAAAGCTGAAGCCTCTGCATCCAACTTTAGCAGAAGTGGATGATCCATCTCACCTCCTTACCCAGCATTACACATGCCAGTCATTAGTCAATTTGATTCATTCCACGTGATATCAAGAAATGGCTGAAGTCACTGGATATTGCAAATGCTACGAGCACTGATAGCATTTCCGCAGTAGTACTGAAGAATGTGTTCCTGCATAACCATACCACAGTCAAGATGTTGCAGTACAGATACAACACTAGCACCTATTGTAAATGTGTAAAATTACACAGGTACATCCTGTGCGCTAAAAGCAAGGTGAATTCAGCCGAGCCAATTACCGTCCTCTCAGTCTACTTTTGACCACCAACAAAGTGACAAAAGGGATCATTGACAGTGCTATCAATTAACAGTTGCTTAGCAATGACACACCCATTGACACTCAGTTTGGGTTCCAGCAAGGCTACTCAGCTTCTGACCTCCAGCCTTGCTTCAAAGTTGAAGAAAAGAGCTGAACTCAAGAATTCAGGTAAGTGCCTGTCCTGGACATCAAGGCAATAATTTGACTGAGTATGGTATCAAGGACCCAAACAAACAAAGTGAGTCATTAAGAAATTAAGCAAAATTCTCCACTGTTTGGGGTCATACCAAGAATAATTTGGAAGTCAATCATCCTAGTCATAGCATAACACTGGAGATGTTCCTTAAAATACTGTCTGAGTCCCAATACTCTTCAGCTGCTTCATCATAACATCAGAGATGAGGATGTTCACTGATCCTTACACAATATTCAGTACCATTTGTGATTCCTCAGATAACGAAATAGCCTGTGTCCACATGCAGTGAGACCTAGACGATGTCCAGACTTGAGTTAATAAGTGGCAAGTAATATTTGTGTCACACAAGTACCAAGCGATGCCATCTCAGACAAGAGAGGGTCTTACCATGTCCACATGACAACCAATGGCATTATCACTACTAAATATTCCATGATAAACATTCTGGGAGTATGACTGGACAAAAATGAACTTGACTAGATGATTGTGCGTGACCAGCAGCTCATCTCCTTTTTCCCCAGTGCCTGTCCAAACTTTATAAGACAGTAGTACGATGGAATACCATCCACATGTTTCCATTAGTGCATCCCCAGAAACACTCAAGAAGCTTAATGCCATCTAGGACAAAGCACCTTCAACATTCACTCACTTCACGACTGATTCATATTTGCAACAGTGAACACCATCCACAAGTTGCACTGCAAAAACAGGTCGTGGGTATTTCAACAACACTTTCCAAAACTGAGACCTCTCTCACCTAAAAGGACATGATGCTGTGCCTCCCGTCCACCCCCTTACCATTCTCCTGCCCCTACTTTGAGAATATTGCATTTGAAACAAAAGGATCTGGTTTTGCATAACCTCCAGACCTGAAACGTCAGCTTTCCTGCTCCTCTGATGCTGCCTGGCTGCTGTGTTCATCCAGCTCTACACTTTGTTATCTCAGACTCCAGCATCAGCAGTTCCTACTATCTCCGATCTGGTTTTGCAGTTTGCTATTGCTCCTCAGAAACCACGTTAGGGACCTGGAGCTGGAGCTGGATGAACTTCGGATCATTCGGGAGGCTGAGGGGGTAATTGAGAGGAGTTATAGGGAGGTAGTCACACCTCAGGTACAGGAGAAAGAAAGATGGGTTACAGTCAGGGTACAGAAAGGGAACAGGCAGACAGTGCAGGGGTCCCCTGTGGCCGTTCCCCTCAATAACAAGTATACCATTTTGGATACTGTTGGGGGGGGAACGACTTACCGGGGTAAGCCATGGGGTACAGGTCTCTGGCACAGAGTCTGTCCCTGTTGCTCAGAAGGGAAGAGGGGGAGAAGAGGAGAGCATTAGTCATTGGGGACTCCATAGTTAAGGGGACAGATAGGAGATTCTGTGGGAATGAGAGAGACTTGCAGTTGGTGTGTTGTCTCCCAGGTGCTAGGGTCCGTGATGTCTCAGATCGTGTTTTCAGGATCCTTAATGGGGAGGGGGAGCAGCCCCAAGTCATGGTCCACGTAGGCACCAACGATATAGGTAGGAAAAGGGATGGGGATCTTTGGCAGAAATTCAAGGAGCTAGGGCGGAAGCTTAGAGCTAGAACAAGCAGAGTTGTTATCTCTGGTTTGTTACCGTGCTAGCGAGGCGAGGAATAGGGAGAGAGAGTAGCTGAACACGTGGCTTCAGGGATGGTGCAGGACGGAGGGATTCAGATACCTGGATAATTGGGGCTCATTCTGGCGTAGGTGGGACCTCTACAAATGGGATGGTCTACACCTGAACCAGAGGGGTACCAATATCCTGGGGGTGATATTTGCTAATGTTCTTCGGGAGGGTTTAAACTAATTCAGCAGGGGGATGTGAACCTGAATTGTTGCTCCAGTGTACAGGAGGTTGAGAGTAGTCAGGTCATGAATAAGGTTTCAAGGTCGCAGGAGTGTACCGGCAGGCAGGAAGGTGGTTTGAAGTGTGTCTACTTCAACGCCAGGAGCATCCTGAATAAGGTGGGTGAACTTGCAGCATGGGTTGGTACCTGGGACTTTGATGTTGTGGCCATTTTGGAGACATGGATAGAGCAGGGATAGGAATGGTTGTTGCAGGTTCCAGGGTTTAGATGTTTCAGTAAGATCAGGGAAGGTGGTAAAAGAGGGGGAGGTGTGGCATTGTTAGTCAAGGACAGTATTATGGTGGCAGAAAGGACGTTTGATGAGGACTCGTCTACTGAGGTAGCATGGGCTGAGGTTAGAAACAGGAAAGGAGAGGTCACCCTGTTGGGAGTTTTCTATAGGCCTCCGAAAAGTTCCAGAGATGTAGAGGAAAGGATTGCAAAGATGATTTTGGATAGGAGCAAAAGTAACAGGGTAGTTGTTATGGGGGACTTTAACTTTCCAAATATTGACTGGAAATGCTATAGTTCAAGTACTTTAGATGGGTCAGTTTTTGTCCAACATGTGCAGGAGGGTTTCCTGACAAAGTAAGTAGATAGGTCAACAAGAGGCGAGGCCACATTGGATTTGGTACTGGGTAATGAACTAGGCCAGGTGTTAGATTTGGAGGTAGGTGAGCACTTTGGTGATAGTGACCACAATTCGGTTATGTTTACTTTAGCAATGGAAAGGGATAGGTATATACCTCAGGGCAAGAGTTATAGCTGAGGGAAAGGCAATTATGAGGCGGTTAGGCAGATTTAGGATCCATAGGATGGAGAAGGAAACTGCAGGGGCTGGGCACAATTGAAATGTGGAGCTTGTTCAATGAACAGCTACTGAGTGTCCTTGATAAGTATGTATCTGTCAGGTAGGGAGGAAGTGGTCGAGCGAGGGAACCGTGGTTTACGAAAGAAGTTGAATCTCCTATCAAGAGGAAGAAGGAGGCTTATGTAAAGATGAGGTGTTAAGACGCAGTTAAGGTGCTTGAGAGTTACAAGTTAGCCAGGAAGGACATAAAGAGAGAGCTAAGAAGAGCCAGGAGGGGACATGAGAAGTCTTTGGCTGGTAGGATCAAGGAAATCCCTAAAGATTTCTATAGGTATGTCAGGAATAAAAGAATGACTAGAGTAAGATTAGGGCCAGTCAAGGACAGTAGTGGGAAGTTGTGCTTGGAGTCCAAAGAGATAGGATAGGTGCTAAATGAATATTTTTCGTCAGTATTCACACAGCAAAAAGACAATGTTATCGAGGAGAATACTGAGATACAGGCTATTAGGCTAGATGGGATTGAGGTTCATAAGGAGGAGGCGTTAGCAATTCTGGAAAGTGTGAAAATAGACAAGTCCCCTGGGCCGGATGGGATTTATCCTAGGATTCTCTGGGAAGCTAGGCACGAGATTGCAGAGCCTTTGGCTTTGATCTTTATGTCGTCATTGTCTACAGGAATAGTGCCAGAAGGCTGGAGGATAGCAAATGTTGTCCCCTTGTTCAAGAAGGGGAGTAGAGACAATCCTGGTAATTATAGACCAGTAAGCCTTACTGCAATTGTGGGTAAAGTGTTGAAAAGGATTATAAGAGATAGGATTTATAATCAACTAGAAAGGAATAATTTGATTAGGGATAGTCAACACGGTTTTGTGAAGAGTAGGTCGTGGCTCACAAACCTTACTGAGTTCTTTGAGAAGGTGACCAAACAGGTGGATGGGGGTAAAGCAGTTGATGTGGTGTATATGGATTTCAGTAAATCATTTGATAAGATTCCCCGCGGTAGGCTATTGCAGAAAATACGGAGACATGGGATTGAGGGTGATTTAGTGGTTTGGATCAGAAATTGGCTAGCTGTAAGAAGACAGAGGGTGGCTGTTGATGGGAAATGTTCATCTTGGAGTTCAATTACTAGTGGTGTACTGCAAGGATCTGTTTTGGGGTCACTGCTGTTTGTCATTTTTATAAATGACCTGGATGAGGGCGTAGAAGGATGGGTTAGTAAATTTGCGGATGACACTAAAGTCGGTGGAGTTGTGGATAGTGTGGAAGGATGTTGCAGGTTACAGAGGGACATAGATAAGCTGCAGAACTGGGCTGAGAGGTGGCAAATGGAGTTTAATGTGGAAAAGTGTGAGGTGATTCACTTTGGAAGGAGTAACAGGAATACAGAGTACTGGGCTAATGGTAAGATTCTTGGTAGTGTGGATGAGCAGAGAGATCTCGGTGTCCATGCGGATAGGTCCCTGAAAGTTGCCACCCAGGTTGATAGGGTTGTTAAGAAGGCGTACGGTGTGTTAGGTTTTAATGGTAGAGGGATTGAGTTTCAGAGCCATGAGGTCATGTTGCAGCTGTACAAAACTCTGGTGTGGCCGCAGTTGGAGTATTACATACAGTTCTGGTTGCTGCATTATAGGAAGGATGTGGAAACATTGGAAAGGGTGCAGAGGAGATTTACCAGGATGTTGCCTGGTGTGGAGGGAAGATCTTATGAGAAAAGGCTGAGGGTCTTGAGGCTGTTTTTGTTAGAGAGATGAAGGTTGAGAGGTGACATAGTAGAGACATACAAGATGATCAGAGGATTAGATAGGGTGGACAGTGAGAGCCTTTTTCCTCGGATGGTGATGGCTAGCATGAGGGACACAGCTTTAAACTGAGGGGTGATAGATATAGGACAGATGTCAGAGTTAGGTTCTTTACTCAGAGAGTGTAAGGGCGTGGAATGCCCTGCCGGCAACAGTAGTAGACTTGCTATCTTTAAGGGCATTTAAATAGTCATTGGATAAACATATGGATGATAATGGAATAGTGTAGGTTAGATGGGCTTCAGATTGGTTTCACAGATTGGCGCAACATCGAGGGCCGAAGGGCCTGTGCTGCGCTGTAATGTTCTATGTTCTATGTTCTAAAACAGTAGTAAAATGATATTGAAAATTTAGCTAATATGCTGACTGCAATGTAATTGTCTTTATTGACTAAAGCCATAGCTGAACTTACTGTGAGCAATATTTCTATCGGTTAGAGTTGTCACCTCAACTATTTTCTCTCATTAAAGAAGTGTTACCTTAGAGAAGCTGTTATCTCAACAAGGGATTCCATTTAGATTCATAAATCTCACAAGTTCAGTGAAGCAAGGATTTTGTTTTTGCATTGTAAGCATTGCCAACCAAGGTGCAACAATTTATTGCAACAATGTTAAAAAGTTGCTCCCGAGCAGGGGACTAACGACAACTTTTCATCAATTTAATTGTTGGTTGTATGTAACCATTGGTTGCAAGTAACCAGTTCCATATTGGTGGGGGCCTGATGTTGGAAGTTCATCGCCTGCATTATTGCGTGCAGTAACCTAAGACCAACAGCACTCTTTGATTTTCAGAGTAGCCTGATGTGGCAGGAAACCACAAACAGTATTGGAAAGATGGATGCAAACTGTGGGCATGAAGCTTCTGAATTTGATGCTTAACTTGCAGCCCCCCCCTTCATGTGGCCTTAATGTGGTTGTAAAGGCTGCATGAGCTGCTGTTAAAAAGGAACAAAAAGACTCAGGCCTCACACACTGCCAACCCATCTCCAACCTCTACACCGATCTAATGTCCTCACCTATTTTTTTTTAAAATGGTACTATATCATGGTTGGATCAAAGAATCACACTTTGAGTAGCCACCATAATTTTAGTGATTGTTGATGTCCAGGGATGACCTTGTCTTATGCGATCAGTTCGGGTGACTGGTGTAACAGGAGTATGCAATGCTCAGCACCAAGGGAGGGTGCCTTATTAAATCCTGGATCTCACAAATGTGTTAAGCTTCAAACTAAACTTGAGTAAAAATCAAATGTAAAGTAAGCATTCACTAATTTCTTGTTACAACATCTACTATTTATGCTGTTTTATTTGGGGAAACGTGTATTAAAACCTTTAACATGGTGAGACTACCCATTGCATCACCAATCATTTTCTAGACTTCTTCAGTTCTGAAGAAGTGTCGTTCTCGATTTGAAACATCAACTTTTGTTCTCTCCCCATAGATGCTGCCAGACCTGCTGAGTTTCTCTAGCAATTTTCTGTTTTTATTTCATATCTCCGCCATCCACAATACTTTTTTTAAAACCAAAATTACTAGTTGTAGTTCAGTGGCTGCACATTGTAAACAAATTGTACATAACTATAGTTGATCATTAAAACTTTGTCAGACCTTTTTCTCCTTTCAGTCAGCCAAGTAGAGGAATGTAAATTCTATAGGCACAGCTGACAGAGGTAACTTAACTACATGGCTTTATTAACGTTCAATAGAAAATACAAACACATTGTGCATCCATAAACTTAAAAGTTGGATTTCCATTTCAGCGTACAAAATACTCAGCGATTTAGCTGAGGTTTCAGCAAGGTATATTGAAGAATTGCTCCATGTGATCCTGCTTGGAAACTGTTGTTTAAAATGATTAAGCAATATCAAATGACTTGTTCTAAACCGAACAAATCTGCAACAGTTTTCAAGAAAAGTGAATGGCATATAAATCAATATTCATCATTATTTTATAAATTGTATAAATATAAGTGCTATTACAGCAGTGCAAAGAATATGTAGTTCCTGTAATAAAGTTGAAAATATTGGCTCAGATTTTCCGACTTCCACATCATTATTCCAGCGTGGATTGGGACTCTGCGGAACCGCTATTATAGAAGATTCTGAAGGAATCGCCTGGGAAATTGAATGTTTCACTGGGTAACCTGGAACCCTCCATAGGTCTCCATTTATATTGGAAAATTTAGAGGGCGCCAATGAAATTAAGTAAATAGGTACGGAGGAAAAGTTAGACAGGTAAATGTATAGTTTATGTCTTCAGTAACTAATCGACTAACCCACACTTATCTCACATACCTCCAGTGACACCACTCTAAGACTACTCACATCGCCAGGCCAAGATCTGATAGCCCCCAGGACTCAATACCCTTGCCCTGCTCTGGACTTGACTCTTCATTACCCCCACTCCATACTTGACACTTCTTCTCCTGCTCTGGATCTGGCCAACCCCCTCTCTCATTCCAGAACCAACTCCCGTTCAGATCCCGTGACACTTCCTCAGAATCCAGCCTCTAACTTCCATTAAGGTAATCACGGTCCAAGCCCTTCCTTACCTAGATAACAAGCATGGGGCTGGATGAACACAGCAGGTCAAGCAGCATCATAGGAGCAGGAAAACTTGA
>JAHRHZ010000267.1:20538232-20604203 GCA_024137785.1 Ginglymostoma cirratum
CTAAACCCTTCATCAGAAATTTCTGATGAAGGGTTTAGGCCCGAAACATCAAGTTTTCCTGCTCCTATGATGCTGCTTGACCTGCTGTGTTCATCCAGCCCCATGCTTGTTATCTCGGATTCTCCAGCATCTGCAGTACCTTTTACCCCTTCCTTACCTACTTGAGCTCAATCTGCCTCTGGACCCACCCCCATGTTGTGCGTCACCCTTCCTTCATCACCAGACATGATCTGCCCCAATACTATAGTTCTGCTATAATGTGTATTTTGTTAACGCGAATTCGTTGTAACGCGATTGATGAATAGTAGACACTGTTTAGACAACGCAAACTTTCTGCTGTACAGGTATAGCAATTTTCTGTAGCGATTTCCCTGTAACGCAATTTTCTATGGTGATTTTCTATAGCGCAAGGTCACACAAAAACGCAACTATTGCAAAATCTGCAATCTAGCTTATAAACAAAAACAATTTGGAAATTGTGTAATATTATTCATTATCTTAATATCTTAGTGAATACTCTCTTATAAGACGTAACCTGTTACCACTAACATGTTAGTCCATTGTTTAGACATAAGAATTACTTGAGATAACGGACCATATGTTCTGAGGAGTGGAAAACCCACAATCCTGCTGCTCAGGGCTCCCTCAGAAATGCGGTATCATACTACCATTTTGCCATTCAGGACAGAAGGGTCAGAGGAGGGCAAACCACACTCATTTCTCACGGCAGTCAGCTGCCATATTCTGAAATTTAAAGATGACAGCTGTTACCAAAATTGTATGTACCTAAGTGTGCTATAAGGGTGCTGTGAGAGTAGAGGTCGGATGGGTAGAAGGTGTAGAGTGTTCGGTAAGTAGGGTGTTAGCATCATGGCTTGCCAGCTGGATAAGGGTAGTGTATCAAGGGTTAACATACTAAATGTGTTGGTGGTGGATGCCAGGTAAGTGTGGTGCTTAGTACCTGGCAAAGAAGGTATTAGTTAGGGAAGTGTGCTGGGGTAGGATGCCAAATATATCAAGGGTAGGGAGTCAACTGGGTAATGGAAAAGGTGCCGTGTACAAAAGTGTTACAGTGCCAAGGATGTATAAATGGCAGGTTTCAAGGCAGCTAGAGGGACAGGTAAGTTAGAGTAGGTGAGATAAATTGTGTCAGATGGGGGATGGGAAGGGTGGGTGTCAGGTCAGATCTGGCAATGGGGCAGTCGGGTCAGGCCCAATCTGGTCCAGGGTAGGGAGAAGGGATGGGGACAGGGGAAGCAGGAGAATGAGGGCATGTCAGGCAGCAAGGGAAGTAGTATTGAAAGTGCTGGTAGAGATGGGGGTGTGAGGGAGGTTGAGATCCATGTTGGTAGAGGAGCAATGGGGAGGGAAGTGTATCGAGTCGATTTTAGGAGAGGTGTAACTGGAAATGTGCAAATATATATGATTCAGAGTTTAACTATGTGTTTAATAGTATAACTTTTCCTGAGTAATGATAATTTTTTTTGAAACTCTGAGACTTAAGTGAATATTTTTGGATGAATAAGAATTGCCTAGCAGAATGTTCAATTTCTTGGGTAATTCCTTCAGAGTCTGCTAGGATGGGAATTACGTAGGGTCTTGATGTGTAACTCCTATTTACACTGGAACAATGAAGAGCCATCATAAAATATTGACTAAAGAGATAACATTCAAGTCAAAAATAAAAGTAATGCCTTCAGCCGATTTGAACAATACACTGCACCAAATAGCAATACACACATTAGTTGTAAATGAGTCAAAAAAATTCTTATGTATGATCACCCAAAGTGTGGTCAGGCTGCTACCAATTATCTCATCTAGCAGCTGACCAGGCTGTGCAGCTTAAACATGGAATCAGCGTTTGCAATGATTTTTATATCTTTTCTTTCCAAGGTGGGCAGGATGTCTCATTGACAGATCATACTGCTCTAGCAGAATCACTCTACACTATAATCACTCAATGAGCTGTCAAATATTTTGTGCAAACCACAATATTACACACTCCTTACAACATGCATATGTTTTAAATCTCCTTAACTGACATTCCATTCCTTGTAGATGTTCGAAGATTTTTATTGATCTCTTGTCATATGATAATAATCAACTGAAATCTCTAATTTACTGACTTGTTAGAAACTGTCGTTGGGAGAACTGAGCAATTCCCTTTGGCAAAACATATGTGTTTCAAAAACAAACATTGCCAATCAATGTCAGTTTGTGTTCTCGCTCAAGTTTTAATAGACTTAAAACTAACGGAAGTAGCATTTATAAAATATCTTTTGTTCTCAATCATGATGTCTCTAGGTTTTTGTGAACGTACAGCTTTTCTGGAGTTTGGAATTAACATGAAAGCAAAACACAGCTTTTAAAAATGTTTGTTTAGTAGTTACATCCCATTTACAACTTAAGTTCGATCAGATGTGTTCTATCAGTAATTGTGTATACCTGCAATGATAAGAATGCACCCTGCAGCTCTCTTATCTTTAAATGTCAGCATTCTGTACTTGACTTAAACTATTGATATTCCTACTGGTTTGACAGTTTCCACAAATTTCAACTTAAATATGATTAAGTCAGACCAAAACATATTAGCCTCTTACTCTACTTTTAAAATTTCTTGGAATATTTTCTGTGTGAGGTATAGAGCTGCTTTAGTTTGCAGCCTCGAAGCAAGGTGAAGACAACATCTCCAGTGGCATTAAAGGTGACTGTGACCATGATTGTCTTCATATCTGGCTCCTACCACTTATCTCCACCATTCCACAACTCACCATTGTTGCTGTATCATGCATGCAACTGATGGACTGTACACAAAGAGGGTTTAGGCCCGAAACGTCAAGTTTTCCTGCTCCTATGATGCTGCTTGACCTGCTGTGTTCATCCAGCCCCATGCTTGTTATCTAGAATTCATTGCCTGCTCTGTTTTCAGAGAGAAGCATATTGAACATAAATGTTACCCCACTTGGAGAGATGGTTTTGCTATAGTACAGAGTGCATTTGTTACAATAAATGTTGCTTCCAGGCTTTTAAATTCAGAAATTTCAGCACAAGCACCAAGTGTTTCATCTACCCCAATGTGCCCTCCCCCCAACCCTCCCGACCCCCCCAAACTGGATCAATCTGATCTGTGTCCATACTCAATGCATTCTAAATGTCAAGGCCCATTATACCGGCAATCATGATGCTTTTATTCTGCA
Organism: Ginglymostoma cirratum; assembly: GCA_024137785.1. Lineage (NCBI taxonomy): Eukaryota > Metazoa > Chordata > Chondrichthyes > Orectolobiformes > Ginglymostomatidae > Ginglymostoma > Ginglymostoma cirratum. The sequence continues at coordinate 20,541,430 of JAHRHZ010000267.1, forward strand.
TCAGTCGTCTGCTTCATCAGCATGTGAGTCAACACAGGAGAAGACTGGCTATAACTTCAGTCCTGACTCCAATTGTCAACAAGAATCATGCTGTCACACAAAGTATAAAAGCCACCTCAAAGCAACCTTTGCAAACTAACATTCAGCAATCATACTATCCAACATTGCAACTTTTTAAACATTTTTCTGTACTTTTGACTGAGGACTGAAGTGGGAAAAGGACAGATTTTAAATAAGCAAAGCTTATGGAAGCCATTACCGCATTTTTAAAAAGCAGGTTAGCAACACTCATAGTTATAGCTTGGGGCGGCACATTGGCTCAGTGGTTAGCACTGCTGCCTCACAGTGCCAGGGACCCAGGCTCAATTCCACCCTCGGGTGACTGTCTGTGTGGAGTTTGCACATTCTCCTTGTATCTTTGTGGGTTTCCTCCCACAGTCTAAAGATGTGCAGACTAGATGGATTGGCCATGCTAAATTGCCTATAGTCTGCAGGGATGTGTAGCTCCGATGAATTATAAGGGGATGGTCTGGGTGGAATGCTCTGAGGGTTGGTGTGGGCCGAAGGGCCTGTTTCCACACTGTAGGGATTCAATGATTCTTATTGCTGTTTACACTGTTCAAGCAGTGGGGACAGGTTACTGCAGATGTCCTGGAACCAGGGAGCCTGTGTGAAAGGAAATTCAGCTGACAACAAGTAGTTGATTGGTCTATTGAATGATGACTAATTGTTGATGACAAAGGCTTTCTGCCTGCCAACAACGATGTGGTTGGCTCACAGGTAGCTAAACAGCCAGAAGTGTTTAGTTCTCCAGAAAGGGAGATGCTGTCTTTTCTCTGCAGTAAGACAGAACATGCAAAGCCTAATGGAAGTCCATTTATCTTCCCTCACCAGTTGCTTTAAGCTGTAACTTTTGACCAATATAAGTTGACTTTATAAGCTGTGAAACTGTTGCTCTGTGCCTCCTGGAAGCAAGTGAAAGTATTGCAAGAAGAACTGGTTGTGAGGAAGGGTCACCGGACGCAAAACGTTAAGTCTGTTTTCTCCTCCACAGATGCTGCCAGACCTGCTGATCTTTTCCAGCAACTTTGTTTTTGTTCCTGATTTACACCATCCACAGTTCTTTTTGTTTTCACTTCAGTGAAACCTATGGATAGGGCCTCTTCCCAGACTTTTCCTCTACCTATAACATCAATTTGTTTTGTGTCTGTCCACATCTGTATTTGTGTGTAAAGGGAAGTTTTATGAAGGAGTGAAAATTTTAACCAGTAAAATTATATGTTGACAGTTTATAGTTGTTTACCTAAAGATATAATTTATTTATAATAAATAGTAATTATTATTAAGTACAAAAACCTGGTCAGTGCTTCCTGTTGACTTGGGTCCAAAAATGGGTAGATTGGAGAATTTTGTGAACTTCAATAAAATCTTGAATGTTTGTTAAGACTATGGGAATAGTGGAAGTTCATTTCCAGCAAGCAACCTCAGTAAGTCGCAACACTATTCCATTACAAAGATTGACTGATCAATTCACATACTCTCAGTGCCAGTCTCGTGATATCTTTGCCTGTAATAATTCAGTAGTCATTGCAAGGCTGATGGAACTCTGCTGATTTACATTGGGGCAGAATATAGATGACACTGTTGAGCAACTCTGACATGAAAATACCCAACTGTGGATTGCACTTTATCAGTAGAGGCAGCAGTCTGGACTCACTGACAGGCAAGCAATAGAAAGGGCTCAAGTGCAGTGGTGGGAGGATCAACGCTGTCATCATGTGTCAGAGAAAGCAGCAGCTTCATTCTACTTGGAATAGCTTGCATTTCCACATCAGCGCCCCAGCCACCTTAATAATGTGCTAGAACACACAAGGCTGCACTTCTATGAGAACCAGTTGGCTGCTTCGATCATTGATATCCACAGGCATGAGCTAGTATGGCAGCTTGCTGCACTTGTATGCAACCAAGCTAAGATCTCCTGTCTTCAACCTGAACTTCCACTATCGCATTCAAGTTTTGTGTGGCTGTTATTGTTCTGCAATGGAGATTAAAATATTGATCTTCAGAGCCTTCACCATTATTGGGCTCGCAAATATTCCCATGGAGTTGATCGTCACCTCCAATTTGGAAAGATTAGTTCTAAGTGTGACACAAAGCCTTGAGCAACATTGGGTTTGGACACGTCCATGCTTCTTATCAGTAACTAGAATGTTTCCCAGAAGGTTTGACAGTATACCAAACTTCAGTATACACATCTATCACTTTTTTTTTCTCTATGCCATCCTATCAAAGTTCTTACCCAAGCTCTCAACAACAAGACTCATGTGAGACTTCACCCTGTTGGGCCTCTGCAATTTCCTCTTTTATCTCTGTCAGCATCCAAGGAAGTATCCTGTCAGACTCTGGTTCTGTCTTCCTTTAGCTTAAATAACATTTTCTTCTTATAAATCTTAAGAATATTCATCTTACTCTCAACCACTTCAGGATTGACCTGTTTTCTGATACTTTTCCATTTAGTAAAGACTGATAAAAGTAACTTACTGCATATCTCTGTCATTTTTCTCATTACAATCCAAAACGTGACAGTCCTCTCCACCCTCGAGTCTCAATTTACTTTTAACCAATGTCTTCTTACTGATTGATTTGCAAAATATTTTACTGCTCCATTTGATTTTTTAAAAATTATTCCTCAGTCCTTTTCATTGTTTTGATCTTATTACTCCCTTCAATATAATTGGTACAATTATCTAACCTTCCTATTTATCCTGCATTTCAAAACAACTGGTAGATTAGTACATTTTTAAATTGAACATAGTTATTCCGTAGCTTTACAATTTCTCCTTTAACATAATCTCATTGTTGTCTTGTAGTCTTGCGCGCCAACTAGTTCCTTTCACCAACTGTCAGCTAATTCACTCCACAATCGCTACAACTCACTATAAGCGGGGAGCCAATGGTCTGATGATGCCACAGTGGCTTTCTCACTCGGTTAATGTTCTGGGGACCTGGGTTTGAATTCTGCCATGGCAGATGGTAGAATTTGAATTCACTAAAATATATCTGGAATTAAGCATCTACTGATGACTGTGAAACCATTGCCAATTGTAAGAAGAACCAACGTGGCTTGCTAAAGTCCTTCAGGGAAGTAAATCTGCCATCCTCACCTGGACTGGCCCACATATGATTCCAGAGCTGCAGCAATGTGGTTGGCTCTCAACTGCACTAGAAATGGCCTAGAAAGCTATTCAGTTCAGCGGATCAAGGGATGGACAATAAATACAGGCTAGCCAGTGATGCCCACGTCTCACAAGTAAATTAGAAAAACCTCAAGAAATTTTAGTTAATCAGTGTGAGTCAGCATGTATTTGTTAAAAGTAGATCATTCCTGACAAACCTCCGATTGTTTGAAGAGGTAATACAGGCAGTGGACAGAGGTATGTCGATGGAAGTTGTCTATATGGACCTCCAGAAGGCTTTTCAATAAAGTCCCACTTAAGAGATTTTTAAACTAAAGTGGAACCCAACAGAGTTGAGGGCAATTTACTGACATGGATAGGAAATTGCGGACTGGCAGGAAGCAGAGAGTTGGAATAATGAGTGGGTAATCAAATTGGCAGGACATGACTAGTAGTATTGCATAGGGATATATGTTGAAACCTGAATTACTCACAATATTCATTAGCAACTTGGATAATGGCATAAAATGTCAAATATGCAAATTTGCTGATGACATAAAATTGGGCAACATTGTAGGCAGTGTTGATGATAGCATAAAATTATATCAGGATATACATAGATTAGATCAATGGGCAAGGTTGTGGCAAATGGATTTTAATGTAAGCAACTGTGAGGTTATCCATTTCAGAGTGAAAAAGGATAGATCAGGGTACTTCTTTAGAAGACACAAAATTAAGTGCAGTGAAGGTCTGGTGAGATTTGAGGTTCAGGTGCATAGCTCTTTAAAATGCCATTAGCAGGTACGGAAAATAATCAAGAAGGTTAATGGAATGCTGGTCTTCATATCTAAAAGCCTGGAGTATAAGAATGCAGACATTATGCTGCAGTTATACAAACCCCCATTTAGACCCCGCTTAGAGTATTGTGAGCACATCTGGGCATCACACTTTACTTAGAATGTTAGTTCAAATTAGGTTTACAAGGATGATACCTGGACTTCAGTGGTTAAGTTAAGCAGAGAGCTTAGACAAATTAAGCCTTTTTTTCTCTAGAATTTAGAATGTTAAGGGATGATCCAATCGAGGTCTTCAGGATAATAACAGGGAATGATGGTAGATTAAGATAAATTATTTCCACTGTTTAAAAATTCTACAGCCAGGGATCATAGTCTAAGAATTAGGCCCAAGCCATTCAGGTTAAATTGTTTGCTGCATTAATGTTGTGCTAATGTATTTTGCTCTTCACTATTAACTGATCCTTCATGGTTTTTTTTTGCCTGCCTACCCTTTTCTCAGTCATTGAATATGTTCAACATAGAGGTTGTTAGATTTCTAGATGCCATTATTAGGTTTCCATATGGATCCCAATGACTGTGTGCTGCCTTTCTTGCAAAATCTTTCTACTCTTTACAATATGCCCCTTGCTGTATCACCTGGGAGGCAACAAAGCTTCCAAAATGGATGTTTGGATGTTGAATCTACAATCGCTATTGCATTTCTAGTAGAGCTGCTAACTTCTTCTTTACTTTAACTAACTGCTTTTCTGGTGCCATTGATGTTAATTTGATATCCCCATCCAGAAATCTAGAATTAAAATTTCTCCAGAAGTATTAATTCTGGTTGTTCCTGTTCTACCATTTCTTCCTGCATTCACCACCTCTTGAGTAGTCATCTTGATCTCATCCATCACTTTGTGCAGGGCCCTCTACTCTAGATATCATATGTGGTATACCTTCATTTTATAACAAAACAATACACACTCAATGCTGACATCTTATTCCCCCAGATGATGGATTTTTTTTTTTTGGGGGAGCACAATCTGCTGACAAACTCTCTATTCGTGACTTCCTTCTGAGTTTTTGACCAGGTCACTCTTCCTCAACTACAGGAGAGATGCTCCTGTTTGCTTTTTATTTATGCATTATGCAACGGCCTTGTGCCTTATTAGGTAAGCACATTTAATTGGTTTGTCATTTTGGCCTAACACAGTGGGCTCACAAGTCAAAACAAAATACTGGGCAAACTTTGGTGGTAAAGATGCATCATGTTGGACTCAAAACCTTAACTGTGTTTCTCTCTCTGTAGATATTGTTAGACGTGCTCAGTTTTTCAGCCTTTTCTATTTTTATTTCAATCTCCAGCATCTTGAGAGTCATTTTCTATTATTACAGTGGACTGACATCTCCTTCTCGAGGTGTCTCCTGGCTTAGCTTCTTGCAGAAATCTTAAGGCCTATTCTTGGAATCAACATAACTAATTTGGCTCTGCGTAGTTATCAACCTTCAGGGCCAGCTACTAAACAAGGGTCTGTGTCTTTCTCCAACAAAGCAGGCACTTCTGTACAGGCTGATTGGTTTTCCTCTAAATAATAAATCCATCAAGATTCTGACTTGGCTGAATTAATCATCACTTTCCTCTCTATGCCAGGCTGTGCAGTTCTTAAATGTATTTGGTTTTGTGTTGTTCTTTCACTTCAATGCCCCCATGTGCCCCAACTATGAGATGGTCCCAGACCCAAGGCTACACCACAGCTGATTTGTATTGATATAAAAGAAGTTACATCATTAAACAATAGAAGTACTTAATGAGGTGGTTCTCTGATATAAGATAACAAGGTGCAGAGCTGGATGAACACAGCAGGCCAAGCAGCATCAGAGGAGCAGGAAAGCTGACATTTCAGACCTAGACGCTTCTTCAGAAAATCATTTTATTAAACGTCTGTTATAACTTTCCCTGTGTCTGCATGGACTTCTTCCAGGTGCTCCAGTTTCCTCCTACAGTCCAAAAATGTGCAGCATAGGTGGATTGGCCATGCTAAGTTGCTCATAGTGTCCAGGGATATGCAGGCTAGGTGGATTTGCTATGGGAAATGCATGGTTACAGGGATAGTGTAGGGAGTTGGGATGCTGTTTGGACACTCAATGCGGATTCAGTGGGCTGAATGGCCTGCTTCCGCATGTAGGAATTCTATCTATTTATGAGGTCCAGTGACCTTTCCAGGAACTGTTCCGCAGAAGGGTCGCTGAACCTGAAACGTTAATTCTGATTTCTCTCCGCTTATGCTGTCACATTTGCTGAACTTTTCCAGCAATTTTGGTTTATGCTTCTGATTTCCAGCATTTGCAGTTCTTTTGGTTTAAATTTCACTTGAAGTAGCTGAGACAATAACAAACGCAAACATACAAGTACGCGCATCACTCCCCACACAAGTAGCACTACATAATTGCAGAGTTCCACTCTGTTCAGTTCTTTATTCGTGAAGAATTTGGCTGGAGTCCAATCCAACAGAAGTTTTCAGCTTCAAGGTTCATAAGTATTACTGTCAGCAAGTCGAGCTCTACAAACTCTCTCCCACTCAAATCATGATGGTGTAGCTTTCCAAAGAATTTTTTTCAACTGATCAATAATACCCATGTGGTTCACCATTTGATCAGGGCTAGGAAAACACCTAGCTCTTTAGCAACTCTGAACTATTCTAATGACTTTCCAGGTTTTGTATGTTTGAAGCCAGGTCATACATATGCTCAAACAGCCAATGTTTCATGTTCTGCCAAATAGAAAAAAAAACTCTTGAGAGCAATCATTTTTCTTACAAAGAAAAGATACCACTTTCTGCCTCTGTGCTTTCTCTTTATGCCTGCATCCACGCACTGATCATACTTTTCTTCCAGCTCTCCCATCTCCTTAATAGCAGGAGATTCTTTGCAGTGACTTGTCTATGCCTGGCCAAATGGTTTTTGTATTTGTATCTTCCATCCTGTTCCAGGTCGAGGTTTGCCTGGTCACGTGGACCAGGTTTTCTTATTATCCAAGGCAATTAAAATGTTCCTTTCAGAATTAATACAAATTCTTAAAAAATTATTTTCAAATATTTTAAAGTTGATTGCAGGTTCCAGACATATTAAAGAAAAAAACAAGTTTTTCTTACTGTAATTCTTCTAGGTCAAAGTCTCACACATTGTTACGTCAAAGGTGGTATACAAACACAAATTATTCATGTTTCCTTCTGTGTTCTCTCGAGGAAGTTGGTTAGACTAGTTGGCTTGACAGCTGGTAGGCAATGTCAACTGATTCTAACAGCATGGGTTCAATTCTTGTTCTGGGTGAGAATACCATGCAGGACTGTCCTTCTCAACCTTTCCATTGCATGAGGCACGGTGACCTTTAGGTTAAACCAGCACCTGTCATCTCTCTCTAATGAGATAGCAGCCCGAACATTCTCTAAGGCAATGGTGGCTTCACCTCTACTCTCTGCTCCTTATTTCTTAATTAGCCTGTTTTTCTACTGAAATGCTTGATCCAAAACCCTGCCTTCTAACCTGATGATATCCTTCTCAAATTCTGAAATAATCAACTTGAGCAATTTGATTTGGTAACATTTTATAGAGCCTTGTTTACCTGAGTCAACATCTGGTATACGAAATGTCCACATCTTGCACAAATGACACATCACTATCATTTCCTGTGCTGTCATTTTCAGGTTACTTATATTGCTCTGTTTGAAAGTTTATATTACTTGCGTTTAATAGCAGCTAATCTACTTAGCACCTCCTACTCTCGCTGCATCTAATTATCACTCTCATCAAATTCCTATTTTAGAAGGTTGCACTGTCACTCTGCGATGTGCTCAAAGCTGTTTCCCTTTCTATATCTGTTAGACATAAACCAGTTTTACACTCATCCCTCAACTCCCAACTATACGGCATCTAATTAACACCAAACCCATGTCCTGCTACAACTGACTGCAACTGACTTGCAGCTGATCAAATTGAAAGCTAAGATTAAGTTTCACAGTTATTAAAAGCATGAGTTTTGTACTGCTCTTCAGCGGTATTTTTTACATTCTACTCCACCTCCAAATTCACTAAATTACCTTTTTACTTGTCCTTACTCTCAGTCTTTACTGTCTTGTAGTATTCACAGCTCATCACTAAAGTAAGGTTCATGTATCTTGAATTCTGTCTGTTTGGGCTCACTCCACTTCTTTCACCCTGCCATGGCAACCATGCTTTAATCTGAGCAAGCCCCATGTTCTGGAATTGTCTTTCTCAGTATCTCTGACTAAATCTCCTCTTTGTAAGATGTTCCTTAACCAAACTATCTTTTAGTCATGCCTCAGTGTAAAATTTTATCTGATCACACTCCTGCTAAATACTTTATGACATTTTTATACTTTAAAGATGTTTTATAACCGCAAGTTACTGGTATTCTTATCAAGGATATACTCTTCAATTTTGGTGCCCTGGTAATGGGAATGTATTTGAAAATATCTGAAGATGTTTAGGCCAATGATGCTATGAGTAGACACTCTTACCATGATGTTTCAGGCCTGCATTGATTGACATCAACTTCCTTAACCATTTTCCTTTGTCTCATCATGATTTCTGTCATTGTTGTGATTTGGCCCTCACTCTCACTTTGCAAGCTCTGCACATGCCCAGAGTCAAATGTTATCCAACTTCCTCCAGGTGATTTTTTTTAGTTGAGGACTCTTTCCATAGCTTATTTGATAAGTGGGAGGCATAGTGTAAGTAAGCAGTAGTGGCTTGATAGACAGAAAAGTTATCAGGACAGATTTCTTGTGCAATTTGGAGATAGGATAATCCTGGATAGTTTTTCATCCTCTTAGAAAAAAAGATGGCATTGGTTGTGAGGCTGTTGTAGTGCAGTAGTAGTGTCCCTACCTTTGAGCTGGGTGGCCTGGGTCCAAGTTCCACCTACTCCAGAGAAATGTCATAACATCCCCAAACAGGTTGATTGTCTTGTGCAAGAGGTTGGTTAATTCTGGTGTGTAGGTTTATAGTGCTATAAATGCAATGTCAGTGTCCATGGTCTTGACTGGTTCAGAGCCATGAGCAACTATTTGATCTAAGATGTGAGGTGAAGTAAACTGAATTGGCAGGTATTGTTCTATATGATGGCGATGACCACTGCAGAGTCTGAGAATGTTTAATCACTTGATACTTTGGTGAAGATACTTGTTAATACTTAAAATTTGGTCATCAGTTGTACTTAAACATTAGGCTGTATTAAAAGATTAGAGGATGATAAAGAAAACATGACTTTTAAGCCACTCGATTGTTAATTTTTTTTTCAAAAAAAAATGATGCATGAGCAGGCATTACACTCTTGCTAGGGGGATTATATGACTGTATAATTTAGTATGAATAAATGCCAGCAGAAGATTACCAAATTGCTAATTCCTTTTTCCAGTGACATACGCAACATAAATGAGTTAATATTTAAGCAGTCAAACGCGGAGACACTTCCCCAGCTGTTTTAACTTGTGGTAATTCAAAAGGCATAAAGATCAGTGATGGGTCAAATATGTTACATGGTGATAAAAACCTTCATTATCACTAAACATTTGAAAAATGGTGTGAGTTCTTCAGAATCAACTTTTGGAAAAGGACGGCCAGACCATCTGGTGATGTGTGCATTTGTATGATATGCGAATAATAAAACTGTGGCTCGTTATTAAAATGTACAACTACATCACTTAAGTAAGAACCATTGACAGAGAGCTTGACAAGGTCCTATATTACCACAGTCTAATGGATATGCACAGTCGTGGCACATTAGGCCAAATTACACTTCAAATGTCTTCTGATAACTGAAAAGTCGCTGAAAATGTGAACTTTCAGAATTTCATGAGCTATTGCCCTAACTGACACCTTTTAATTCCAAAATAAAATTGCTAGGTAATTTATATATTTGAAAAATACTTCTGCAAGTTATTCAGAACAATTTATAACTTCAGCGTTGAGCTTCATATTTTGTGTCAAGAAAGGGAAAACACGGTTTTTGGTTTCATTCTGAAGAAATGTTTTTAAACTGGTGTCAAGAGTCTGGAGGTTTTTGTGTTTACATGCATTTCAGTGATATTTTATAGTCACAGGTGTCTACAGCACAGGAAAAGGCCCTTTGGCCTATCAAGTCTGTGCCAGTCAAAAACAAACAGCAGAATATTCGAATTCAATTTTAACACACATGGCCCATAGTCTTGTACGCCTTGGCCTCACAAGTGCACCTCAAAGTGCTTCTTAAATGTTAGGAGAGTGACATAAATCAATGGAGGCCAGTATCCCATCACAAAGTTATCCTTTATTTACATGAGCACAGTGTGACGAAGCTGTGGCTTTGAGAGGTGTATTTTGTCATGGCTTCTTTTAAGAGAGAAATTGAACAAGAAGTAAAGAGCAGTCTGTGGTAACGTAAACAAGTTGGGTTTTTCTAGAAAGTTAGAACAATAGAAGCCACCTGGACGGGCGTGGCCAGCTCTCTCAGATCAGGATTTTTAGTTTTTTTGTACCTTTTGGATTTGGCAGGAGTTTAAATAAGTAGAATATATCTTTTCCCCCTCTCTTGGTTACAGCTCGAAGCTGGGGTTTGTCTTTGTACTGCGGGCGTTGCATGTGAGAAAATCTGACTTCTGAATTTTGCCAAGAGGTGTGTATATGGGATGTTGCTGTGTTGGAACAGTTAATTAGTAATAGTTACTGTATCTATTATTCTGTTAAGTTTTCCAGTAGAGTTATTCTTTCTTTTGTTGTATTTTAAGTAAAGTGTTTGAATAACTTGTATTTTGCTTAATGTCAATTAATTTGACTAGCCAAATTGTCTTTTAAATAAGAAAATGTTAGGGTCTACGCTACCTTCTTAGAATATTTTGAAGCAGTCTGGGCTTGTTCATAACAATGGACTCTGACTAGTCAGTTCAGAGCCAGTCCCTAGAGTGAGGGGAATCCCTGAGACTCCTGTTTTTACCTGTCAGCCAAAGCTCCCTGATTGGCCTACCCAGGTTAGCAGCCCACAATCAGGGAACTCATTGTCAATTGGATCCATCTGGCCAACCTCATTCTAATCACTACAGAGGGCTTCTGCCCCTACCACCTTAGAGGCAATGAATTCCAGATTCCCACCATCCTCTAAGTCGCCTGTCGCATACTTTAAATCTATAACTCTGGTCAATTATTCCTTCATAAGTGGAAAAGTTCCTAACTGTCTACCCTACTTCTGCTCCGAATAATGTTACACATTTCAATAAAGTCCCCCCTCAGTCTTCTCTGTTCCAAGAAGACCAACCCAGTCTATCCAACCTCTCTTAAACAATTAGAAATCATTCTTCACTCTTTTAATCTCCAATCGAAACAAGCTCATTCTGTCCAAGCTTTTTTCATCAGACAACCAGCTCATTTCAGGGTATGAGTTGAGTAAAGCTCTTCTGAATCATGCCCAAAATACTAATACCCTTCCTTAAATAAGGAAGCCAGTACTGTACATTGGACAGCAGTGACTGCAGTGAAGGAGGAGGGAGCCATCTACTAATTTATCAAATGTTTTTGGCTATGCTGTGGATGCATTGCATTATGGTGCTACATGAATGCAGGTTCATTTCCCTACTTGTCTTTCCTTGGATTTGCTGACAAATGGGAATTACGTTGACTTTTTGAAAGTTGTTGCCGGTTTCAGGGAACTGGAGGTGACAGGTCACTAATCTCACCGGAAGAGGAACAGAAACATTTTCACCATCTCAGTGTCCTTGCAAGATAGAGGTGAGGGTTTGAAACGGGCATGAGTGCAGGCCAGGTGGATCTCAATGCACAGCCCTTATCCTGTTATGGTTAACAATTTAGTGTATAAGTAATGTATAGAATGGAAATTGGAGTTGTCTAGTGACAAAGGTCACATCCATGCAGAGAAAGACAGAACAATCCAGAACATGAATCAGTCTGTGTTGGTGGTGGGGATGGGGAGGGGTGGGCACCAGAAATTGGAAGCAAGGTTGCAAGACTCTGAATTTAGGGAACTTGTGTATTTGCTATAAAGTTAAACACGCAGTGAAATTAGTTTGCAGTTTCCCTGAGGTGTCTTAGGAAAGGATATCAGTGGAAGGAAAATAGCAAGTTGACGTGAATATGGGAGGTATGGTTAGTAAGTTTGCAGTTAACACCAAAATCGGTGATGTAGTCAACAGTGAAGAATGTTATCTCAGAATACAATGAGACCTTGATCAGAAGGGCCGATGGACTAAGGAGTGGCAGATAGACTCTAAATTTAAAAAAATATGAGGTGCTACATTTTGGTAAGGCAAATCAGGACAGCGCTTATACACATAATGGTTGGGTCCTGGGGCGTGTTCGCAAGCAAAGAGACTTTGGGGTGTAGGTTTATAATTCCTTGAAAGTGGAGTCACAGGTAGACAGGGTAGTGAAGAAAGCATTTGGTACACTCGCCTTTATTGGTCAGTGCATTGAGTATAGGAGTTGAGAGGTGATGTTGCGACTGTGCAGGACATCTACCAGGCCACGATTGGAGTACTGCAATCAGTTCTGGTCTCACTGCTATAGAAAAGATGTTGTTAAACTTGAAAAGGTTCAGCGAAGAATTAGAAGGATGTTGCCAGGATTGGAGGGTTTTGGGTGATGGGGATGGGCTGAATAGGCTGGTGTTATTTCCCCAGGAACACCTGATGCTGTGGGGTGATCTTATAGAAGTTTATAAAATCATGAGGGGCATGGATAGGGTGGATTGCCAAGGTCTTTTTCCCAGAGTAGGGGTGTGCAATCTAGAAGGCATAGGTTTAAGTTGCGAGGGTAAATATTTAAAAGGGACCTAAGGGGCAACATTTTCCATGCAAAAGGTGGTGCCAGAGGAAGTGGTGGAGGCTGGTCCAATTAGAATGTTTAAAAGGCATCTGGAAGGACACATGAAAAAAAGGATTTAGAGGTATATGGGTTATATGCTGGTAAATAGGACTAGATTAATTTAGGATACCTGGTCAGCGTGGAAGAACTGGACAAAAGCGTCTTTTTCAATGTCGTACAACTCCACAACTCTATCTAGTGATTGCACAGATAATTGCCGAAAGGAAACAGATTGCAGCTGTACCAATCTGAGTCTGAGCGCAGAGCTTTTGTGCAGAGATAATGGTAGCCTTCACGGAGGTTTGGGTATTGGAAGACTGGACACTTGCAGCATTAAAATCAGCTGATTATGTTAAAAAAACACCCACTCCTTTTTATTTATCTGACACCTTAGCACTTGTCTCTTTGTCATTTGTTTTAGAGCTGATAAGTCGTCATAGAATTCCAAGACCCTGCCACGGGATCTAAAACAACTTTATGTTACAGGTGTTTCACAACTGACAGAAACTTTCATTTTTAAAACATAACTTGAAAATACTGAAGTACTTTTAATATATTGATGTATCCATCACCTGTACAGCTGTTAGCTTAAAGCATTTAACTTCAACATGATTGACAAATTGCAGAAATACAATGCAATTTTACCTCTATGTAACACATTATGTTGTGCAACAGAAAAACGAGCTGAGAAAAATTGCTGTCATCACTTTACAAACAGAGGTAATTCAATGTAAGGACAATTTCCCTCATAGCATTCTCTGCTACAAAAACTTTTCTTGTTTGTTAAAATTTACAGAAAGCTACAAATGTTGTATTAATACTTTTATATATTGTTGTAAAAAAGGGAAAGTGCACTTGATGTTTCAAAAACATTCTCAAGGAGAATACTTTGGTGTTATTTTGCAACACTGCTATTACTTGTGCATGGTCAAACAATTGATCTCAATTGGAATCTATTTTAATATTTGTGAATATGAAGGAAGGTCTGACAAATAAATTTTTTTTCATGAATACAATGGACTAGTTCACAATAGTTAGGCAGCACTCTTCAGCTCAATTTTCTTTCCCCCACAAAGTTGTTGAAAGGTGTTAAATGTAATATTTCCTAATTTGCAGACGACATAAAACTAGGTAAAAGCATGCGTTGTGCGGAGAAGCTTCAAGGCAATTTAGAAAGGCTGATGAGTAGGTAGGAAATTGGCAGACAGAATAAAATGTGAAGCTATTGGAAGTGTTACCTTGGGTGGATAACCAAAAATAAAAGCATTTATTAAATGGTAAGGGGTTGGAAACATTGAAATTTAAAAGGAGTTCAGCACTCTTACTCATTTGTCAGTGAAGGTTAACATTCAAATACAGTAAGCAATTAAGGAGGAAAATTGTATGATTGCCTTTATCACAAGACAAATTTGTGTACAGCAGTAAGGATGTCTTACTGCAATTATACAGAGTTTTGGTGATACCACACCCAGAGTATTGAGTGCAGTTTTGATCTGATTATGGCAAGTATGGATATATTCGATAGATAGAGAGAGAGAGAACAACAAAGTTTCACCAAACTAATTGCTGGGTTGGAGAGATTAACCTATAGGGAAATTAAATAGACTGGGCTTTTATACTCTGAAGTATCGAAGGATAATAGGTGATTTCATTCAAACATGTAAAACTCTTATAGGTCTCGACATGATAGATAGAGGAAGGAATTTTCCATTGTCTAGGTGACAATCCGGAATTGGGATGACTCCATCCCAGAATAAGGGCCAAGTCAGTTGGTTGAGGTGATCATTGGTGAGTTGGGATTTAGGTTAATCATTATCTAGGAGTTAGAGTAGATTTTTATCCCTTAACCTTTGCTTTTAGATTTCATTCTGTTGGAACCATTTGAAGTCTCGGACATTAAGGGACAATCTAGAAGGGTTCCAGATGCAGGGATATTGCTCGTCAGAAGTTTTAATTTCCTGGGTCATTCACATGGAACCTACCATGTAAAGGATGTGTGCGCAGTGCCAATGTTGTTTTACTGTCTAGAATATCTAGGCTATTAGGAACCTACATCCTAGGCTCTGGGAACCTCTATCCAAATAATGGTTATCAATTGTGAATAGCTGGAGCCCAAGCACTGATTCATGTGAAACCCCATTAGTTACAGTTTGCCATTCTGAAAATGACATTTATTCCAACTCCTTGTTTTCTATCCATTAAGCAGTTTTCACTCCATGACAGATATTCCCCCAAACCTACGCATTCTAATTTGGCTTAGTAATCTCTTATTTGGAGCTGTACCTAAAAGCTTCTGTAACCCCAATGCGCAAGAACCATTGGTTTCCCCAGTACCTATTCTGCTATTTAGATTCCCAAAAATCCTAATTGGTTTTGGAAAGGGAAACCATTCCAAGATCTATAGAATTTTGAATGGTGAATACCTCTATGTCTGCAACTACCTGTTTAGGACTTTGGGCTGTAGATCATCAAGTCGAAAGGATTTGTTAACTTTAAATCCCATTAGTTTATTCAGTACCTTTTTTAAACTAATATTTATGTTTTACAGTAACTCATTATCCCTAATCCTTTTCTTTTCCTGTATTTACAGAAGCTTATTTGTATTTTCCTCCATGAAGACAGATCGAAAGTATTTGTTTATTTTTTCTGCCCCTTCCTTATTCCCCATTATAAATTCTATTGTCTGTGCCAATTGTGGATCTACGTTTGTTAATCTTCTCTTTTTTTTTCATAGAAATATTTACATAATATTTTCATGCTATCACTATTTTACTTTCATACTCTATTTTCTGTGTTTCATATAAGTTTCTTGGTCATTTATTGAATTTGAAATGCTCCCAATCTTCAAGCTTATTTTCTTTTTGCAACTTTATGCACCTTTTCCTTTAATCAACTACAATGCTTGCTTTCTCTCATTAACCATGGCTGAAATATTTTCCTTGCTGTACTTTTGTACATTAAAATAATATATATTTGTTGTATATTATATATATATTATTTCTTCAAATGTTAGCCATTGCTTGTCTTCCTTGAAGCCTTTTAATGTAGTTTTCCATTCTATCATAAACAATTTTCCTCTCATATCTTAACAATTTTCTTTGTTTAAAATCAATTTTAAATTTAATTTAAATTTTAATTTCTGTTTGAAAAATATCACTTAACAAACTTAACACAACATTCTATCAGATTATAGTTATTGTTTTCTAAAGATTTCTTTACAAAGAGATTATTAATCAGATAAAATCAAATTGCTGGAGATGTAAAAAATAAATAGAAGACTCTAGAGAAACTCTGCAGGTTTAGCAGCATCTGTAAAGAGAGAAACAAAATTAACCTTTCAGGTCTGATTTGAATTTTGTTAATTTGCTCTCCTCATTTACACAATGCTCGATGTCGAGTAGCCCATTCTCTAACTGGTACCTCAAAATTCTGTTCAAGAAAACCATCATGTCTATATTTCAGGAATTTCTTCTGCACAAGGCAGTTCTAACTAGTTTCAGCCTCTCTTTAGAATAGAATAGAATAGCCTTTATTGTCAAGTACACTCAAATGTTTGCAGTAAAAAGTTTGTAATGTTGCCACTTTGGTGCCATCTTAGGTGCAGGATACCTAGGTACTAATTCTGAAGTGTCTGTTACAAAATTGAAAGATTAAAAGAAAAATAGTCTAGCATAGGAATTCAAAATTTTACAAAATACCTGAATTATTCGAAGTCCAGAATAAGAATAAAAGGTATCTTTAAAACGTACTCAAATTATACTCATTCCTGCCGGGCTTCAGAACTCAAGCCCTCGCTGCCTCCTCACACTGGCCTCTGTCCCGCAACTCGCCTCCAGGACTCATCTCTCAGTCCGCCCCGGGCTCGGACTGCTTCCCTGTGGGGGTCCAGCCTGCAACTTGCCTCCGGGTCTCACCTCCCACACCAGCATGGTCTCCGACATGTCTCCCGCACCTGGCCTCAGACTCACCTACTCTATTCTCATTGCCTACAGGTAAGTTTAAGAAGTTAAAAGTTGCCGGGGTGGCGGGGTGGGGTGGATCTTCAGAAAAGAGAAGAAAAAGGAAAAGGATTTGGTGAAGCAGAAGAGCTCCAGCTGGAGAGTCCTACTCTCCCACCACCTTGCTTGCAATGGGGATTGAAGTCCCTCATGATTAATGTATTAACCTTGTTACATGCAGCGACCATTTGATGGTCTATAAGAACACTCTAAGTGATGTTTACTGCTTTTTGGTATTTCTTATTTCAACTAAACTGATTCTACATTTGATCATCCAATTTTCTGGTTTCCTTCCACAGTCCAAACATGCGCAGTTTAGGTAGATTGGCCATGCTAAATTGTCTATAGTATCCAGAGGTGTGCAGGCTAGGTGGGTTAGTAATGGTGAATGCAAGGATTACTGGGTAGGGATTGGATCTGGGTCTGTGATACTCTTTGGAGGGTCAATGTAGACTCGATGGGCTGAATGGCTACTTCCACACTGTTGAGGCTCTCTGATTCTATGACAGTATGATTCTAATCTAAGATCCCCTCTCACTGATATCCTGATCTGATCCTTCATTAGGAACACCATCGCACCTCCTTCACGTTTTTGCTTCTCCTTCCTAAATATTGAACATTCAGTTCCCAGCCTTGTTCACCCTGCAGTCATATCATCGTAATGGAAATTAAAACATATATTTTACTTCCACCCTAATGTTAATGCAATATGCATGCGTACGGACTGCCATTAACTTTCTTCCTTATTTTCTTTAGTATTTTCACAACTCCCCGCTATCTGCTATGCATTCTTAAGTTCGTATCCTAATTGTCCCCTCCTGTCTTACTCAGACTATTCATTTTTGCTATATTTTTCTCACTCTTTAACTGATCTGATCTTCCCTGACTTGATCATTTGCCAATACTAATTAATTTCAGTGCTACCCAAGTTATTGGCTCACCGGAATACTGGTCCTATTACTGATCCCATATTCCCTCCACGTAGCAGTGTCAGTCCCCATGACTCAAAATCTATTTCGCCCACACCAGTCTTTGAAATTATTCTCTTTAAGGTTTTGTTTTTCAACTAAACTTTTAGCTGCTCATGCTTTCTAAGCAGAACCTTTTGCTAGTCCTGCATATGTTGGTACCTACATGGTCCTCAACAGCTAGAACTTTGCCCTTTCACTGCAAGTTCCTCTCCAGTTCAGAAGCCTGGAACCGAACAAGCAAAATAGCCTCTGAACTCTTGCTCTTGTAAAAAGCAGGACTACTTGGAAATGAAAATGCTGGTCATACTGGAGCACCCTTTTGAGGAATACTAGATAAGACTTTTATGCATCATTTACAAGTATTATTGGTTTTTCTCCTGTGAAGAAAAAGATATACTGATCTAGAAATGTAGAATGTACTATATTAGTGTAAAAGAGTTTTGAAGAAAAATGCCAAAGAGAGATCAGATCTACATTGTTCATAGGTACAAGAAAAACTTCCCAATTCAGAACAGTTGATAGAATGGAATTCTCTACAATGCAGAAACAGGCAATTCATCCCATTAAGTCTGCACCAACCCTCAAGAGAGCATCTCACCCAGACCCAGACCCACCTCATCCCAGTAGCCCCAAATTTAACATAGTTAACCCATCTAGCCTATATGTCCTTGGATACTACAAAGCAATTTACCATAGTCAATCCACCTAACCTGCACATCTTTGGACAGTAGGAGGAAACCAGACCCTCTGGTGGAAACACACACAAACACGGGGAGAATGTACAAACTTCACACAGACAGTCACCCAAGGCTGAAATCGAATCCCGGCCCTGGTGCTGTGAGGCAGCTGTGCTAACCATTGAGATACCTTTTGCCCAACGTTACCCAAAGAGAGGACTAAATAGTATTCAAAATGGAATCAAAATCACTTGCAAAAAAATAAATCAAGGTAGGCTTTTACACACTCCTTGAATAACATTAAGAATTTCTATTAATTCTATTGATGTTCAAAATGCTACACTTTAAAATTTGACACAAAATGGCTCTTGCTATATAGAACATCTTGAAATAACCCTGGCATTAATAAAATGTATACTTTAAGAGCTGTAATTTACAATGGTTGCTTTAAATAACTGAAAAAAAATGTGCAAGTTTCATTAGAGGAAATATTTTGGTTTCCTGAAGGACTCTTTCCATTTTATTCTTTCTTATGTCATTGTAAGGAAAATGGAGTTGAGATAGAAGATCATCTATGATGTTATTGAATATTAGAGCAGACTCAAGACATCCTATGTTCTATTCCAGGTCCTATGTTAAGTTCTATGACAGCATGATTCTAATCTAAGATCCCCTCTCACTGATATCCTATGTTTTCAGTTCATGTCAGGCGAAATGCATTAGGATTTTAGACTGAAGTTGGATTTTCTATTTTAAAGTTTGTAAGGGTGTATATCAGGGTGGGAGAAAGTAAAGGACAAACTGTGATTTCCAATCAAAAATTGTCTACTCATTTATGATTAAGAATATTGCGTTAATTAACTCAATTTTTGTCCAGAACAAGAAGCAAAAAACCTAATTAAAGTCCAACAACATTGACAAATAGGCAGATTTTAATGAACTATCTAGAATCTTGGCAAAGAGACAGATCTTATGAAAGTTGGGCTAAATTAGCTCAAAATCAGGATGGATAACCTAAAAAAGAACTGCTAACATTTGAGGAAATTAAATTGGAACTCTGGAGACTTTCTGTTGTGTAAAAAATGATGCTGTTTTGAGTCCAGTGCTGTAAATTAAAATAACAGCTTGTCACGACAGCATATTCATTGCTATGAACATGGCTTTCAAATCACACGAGGAAAATAGCAGCCACGCCTTTGAGAAACTCCATGCATTTGATGATACAGTGTGGTTTCGATTTCTGTTGTTCTGACATGCCATTTGGAAAATCAAAATGAATATCAGACACTAGAATAGTGCCACTTAGAATAAAAAAAAATATGTGGCCGTAAAATATATTTGTTCATAAAATATATTCATACCAAACAGAAGATCAGTGCCTGGGTCTGGAATGAAACTGGTTCTACAGCTGGCAAAGCCATTTTGTGTAAATAGCATAGCACAACCCCATACAGATTTCAAAGGTACATTCATGAGGGTATTGAACAGTTATTTGGAAAGAAATAGTTTGCAAGGGAATGTGGGAAAGAGCAGATGATTGGCACTAGGTAATGATACTCGCTTGAAGAGGTGGTACAGGCATAATAGGCAAACGGCCTCCTTCTGTGCCATAACAATTTTGTAATTCAAATCTGTAAAAAATGAGTTGTTAATTTTGAAGTATTATTTTTCATTTTGGTCTTTGCATGCACTAGTGAAATGTTAGCTTCCCACAAGAAGAATCGCACTTCCCTCAGTTCAGCAATAGTTTGCTTTCCTTTGAAACGGTTCACTGTACAATATTTTCCAAAGTATATTATCCATTCAAAGGAATATCTTCCAATGTTTACAAATTTTGATTCATAAAATATGTTGCATCAAAAATAAGAGCAATTTATATGATTTTTGTATCTTTACTGTACCAATGGTATTTCACAGAAGCATAATCAACAATTCCAACACCTTACCAGCCAAAGAAACTGGCAGAAGCAATCAATGGTTTGGTCAAAGAAATATGTTTTAAGGCGCATATTCAATTGGCAGGGAGAGATAGAGAGGTATGAGGCTACAATGTAAGGGGAAAGCTTAGGGCCTGGATTGATGAAGGTCAGAAATCACACGGCATCAGGTTATCAACAGGCTTAAACCTGTTGGACTATAACCTGGTGTCGTGTGATTTCTGGCCCTGTCCACCCCAGGCCAACATCACCACCTCCAAATCATAGATTAATGAAGGCAGCATTGGCAAAGAGTGAGGCTCGAAAACACAGATGCAAGCAAGGTTGTAGAAAAGGACAATATTAATGCCTGTGGAGAAAATTTACCTCTGGCAATGAGCAAGACAACATGGTCATTGACATTTTGAAACAGCTTAATATATATTGAGTCTATGATATAAGTTTGTGATTTTTAGTTCTGTTTTCCTTTTCAGGAGACCAGATTGAACTCAAACTTCAGTCCCACTGCTATTAAGTCTATGGCCAAGAATTTCCTCGGAAGTAGCACCTTGTCATTTTTATAAAAATCAAGTAGAGCCTTGTGGCAAGTAAGATATGCACCATGAATTGTGAATTGCCAAAAGATGCTGGATCATTTATGCCTCTCCCTGTTAACTTCATAAAAATGGTGAGTGTGCTTATCACTCTATGATTTTCATGAAGCTACAGTATTCATACATTATCTATGGAGTTCACTGCAGAAAGTGAAATCCAGTAATTAACTGCACAAGTACCTTTTTAATTATGCAATTATTGTTGATGTCCTAATTAACCTTTCTTGTCCATAACAGTTAAATAGTGAGTCCCCTGCAAGTTATTGGGTATATTTGGCATTCTAAAAACTATTTTTAAATTGGTATATTGTCTTGCTTTTCTCTTTTTTTCCTTTCTCGATCTTTCCCATTGATAACGGAGCCTGACTGTTGGTTTAATCATTCCATCCGGGTCTTCTTGCTCTCACTGCATTGTAATTAATTGGCATTTCAGTATCTTTGTGAGCCCAATATTTTGAAATGAAGCATCCCCAAACAAGTCTGTCTAACATTGTATGCAGTGAGATGCCCCATTCCCGAAAGGTTTGAGCTTAAAAGCCCCATCTTAGTAATGTATCAGATCTTGTTTCCACGAAAGATGGTACACCTTGCTGTCAAATTCTATGATGCCATATAATTTAGTGTACCTGAAGAGAAATGTCAAAGAGAAGTCATTTGTTTTTATTATTAAAATGTCTTCATCTTGTTTTTGGTTGAAACGCCTCAGTTGAGAATGACATGAAAAGGTCCTCTGTGGACAATGAAGTTGGTGCTCAATTTCCATTTCCTTTGATGTACCCAAGAATGAACAACCTCTCCTTGCTCTTGCATTATATTAGCAATCCTTCTAACTTTGTACTCATTAACCATCTATGAATCTTTGCTTACATTCCGTATCCTTTCCCACCATCGAAAAGAATAGTTTACTTCATGACAGCAATAATACAGACAAGACTCACCTTAGAGAACTCCATAAATCTTCATTTTATCATTAAGATGAGCATATTAGACAGTACCCAAGGGATATTGAAGCTGTCCAATTGCATCTGGTCTGCTTCTCTGACATTCATTGAGAGACAACAACACAAGCATCTTATTAATTTTGACCTTTACTGCTCTATAAAAGTGCTATTACTCTTGTCAAATGCTAACATATCGTTCAAGCCTATCTTATTAAGACGGAACGATCAGTGGACATCCAATGAATCGAATTGGCCTTTTTATTGAAATATATACTGGAGCAACACAGTCCAATCGAACAGCATTGCGCAGCTTGTGAAATATTCAATAAGCATTGAAGCAAAAGGAAAAGTCTAATTGTACAATGGTTATCAAATGCCAACTTGACTGCTCAAAAAAAAAAACCTGGTATTCTCCTTTTGATTCTAGCTTCCAGAGTGATTACTAAACCATGTACTGGTTAACCTGACAAGGCTGACAATAAACTTGCCACTTTCCTTTTACAGAAAGCCTCCCCCGGGCTCCAGCTGATGATTCTAACATCAACCACTAGCAGATTGATCTGAAACCATTAAGGGAGACTGTAGAAGGAGTGTTAAATGCTCAGAAAGAAAATGTAAATTATAAAGTCAAATTGTTGAACCATTAGACGTGCTGCCGGGCCCAAAGTTTATAACTATTTTATATCATAATGTGTCGAGAATGCTGATAGCTACAAAGGAAAAACATTGCAGGGAAAATATCAGAGTAATCAACAATGCAGATAATAAAAAATATATTCAATGTGAAGTAAAGGGAAGAATATTGTGGTTCTCAACTATCAGGTTTGTGAGCAGGGGTCTGTAATATTTATTAGTTGACCTTGCCACCGCCATCCCAGAGACAGAAACAGTAAGACTTGGAAATAAACTTACCGTTCATGACAATTATCTATTTGGAGGTGCTGCAGATGATTCAGACTAATATATATCGCTGACACGCATTACTGGTTTTCCTTTTAGGCTCCCAGCTCCCAAGCCCACTCCAACCTGTCCTCTCCTCAACAACTCCTAGGACCTCAACTCTTCATCCCACCCTGTGAATCCCCACATAAACCAGTTCAGTGCTGGACATTCTCAACTTTGATGTGATGTAGAATCTGCGGACTGTTACCAGTCCCATTCATAGCCACTGCTGCTTTATCTGGGGCTACAGAGTGGCTTTCTGAGTAGGGACATCCGAACAAATGAACAAAGAACCAAGAACTGTACAGCACAGGAACAGGCCTGTTGACCAACTAAGACTGCACCAATACATGATACATTTCTAAACAAAAAACCTTTTGCCTCTACGCAGTCCATATCCCTCTATTCCCTGCCTAATCATATATCTGTCAAGATGCCTCTTAAACTTTGCTATTGTATCCAAATCCATCACCACCTCTGGTGGTGCATTCCAGGTACTTAGCCTCCCCTGTGTAAAAAAAAATTGGCTGTCTCATCTCCTTTAAACTTTTCTCCTTTTACTTTAAACCTATGTTCCCTAGTAATTGACATTTCTACCCTGGGAAAAAGATTTCTGCCTGTCATAATTTTTTTTTAAACTTCTATCAGGTCACCCCAACCCTTCAACATTCAAATGAAAATAAACTAAGTTTGTCCAAACTCTCCTCATAATTAATACTCTCCAAACCAGGCAACATCCTGGTAAACCATTTCTATGGCCTTTCCAAAGCCTCCACATCCTTCTGGTAGTGTGGTGACCAGAAATATAAACAATATTCCAAATGTAGCCTAAACAAATTCTACACAGCTACAACATAATTTGTCAATTTTTATACTCTATGCCCTGACCAATGAAGGCAAGCATGTTAAATGGCTTCTTGAACAAATTATACACTTGTGTTGCCGTTTTCAGGAAATTGTGGACCTGTATGCCTAGATCCCTCTGTATACTAATGCTTTTATGGGTTCTGCCATTTACTGTATACTTCCTTCCTGCATTAGGTCTTCCAAAATGCATTGTCTCTCATTTGTCCAGATTAAATTCCATCTGCCATTTCTCCTCCAAAGTCTCCAGCCTATCTAAATCCTGCTGCGTCCTCTGGCAATCCTACTCACTATCTGCAGCTCCCCCAATCTGTACCTCAAGAGTCTTGTTTTCAGCCAATACACGCTCCTCAAAGCATTACATAACTGTGAGACTGTTGTGTTTTGTTGAAATTTGTTCCTTGCCAACTCTTCAGGTGGAAATTCAGGAAATCTTGTCTTGCCTAAAAAGTGTTGGCACTCTTGCCTCTGATGCCGATGGTTGTCCATTCCTGAGACATGACCCCAAAATCTAGGCAGTACTAATAGAATGTTGCACTATCAGAGTGCTGTCTTTCAAACAAAAAAGGAGCAGAAGTAAATTATTCAAGCCCTTGACACTGCTCTGTCATTCAGTAAGATCATGGTTGATCTGTTTCTGTTTTGAATCTGACATTCTCATGTGTCACTGTTAGATCTCATATTTTCAATGAGAGCCTGTGTCATGGGGTGGATTCAGGTGACCTTTATTGTGATTTACCCGTCAGTTACAGCACACCAAAAAGGCAGACAAAAGCAGGTGACCTTTATTGCGATTTACCCATCAGCTACAGCACATACAAATAGCACAAAAAAGCTTCAGAACGTCTTAGCTTAGCTTATTGGTCAGTGGAACCAAATTTTCCATCTGTAATTGGCACTCCGGTACAGCAAAACAATGAAGAGATGGCTAAGCTTGTGGTCAACCCCTGGTCTTTCAAGATGTTTTCCAGACTCTTATGTCCCTTCTTGGTGATTTTCTCAATGGACACTGTATTCAAGTAACATTTGCCAGCTGCACCATGTTAACTGCTAATTAACTGGATACTTACCTATTGCTTCAGGACCTTTTGAATTTCTTATTACAGGAATACAAAAGAATATTGATTTTTGATCAGTTCCAACAAAGTTGTGTGGTTACACCTAATGTTAGAATTCTTTAACTAACAAGTTGTGTCTTAATGTATTAATTCGATCCACACTCCAATGTCTGCTAATCCCCGTAATCATTCCTCCCTGTAATGTTAAAGGAGGTTGTTTTTACTGTCTGAAACTGGTTTGAATCTTTTCCTTTAATGCTTTTCTATAGCTAATTCACATCTATAATTATTGATTAAACAACTAATTAGTGTGAGATGTTCTTATCTATGTCTTATGTGTCAGTTACAACCTTGAGCTGCTATTGTTCTACTATATTAATCAAATGTTAAATGTTATTATCTATGTCTTATGCACATTCAGCAACCTTAAAATGTTACCGTCAGCCTTGTTCTATTGCATTAGACATGGGCATTCATCAGCCATTTTGTCTGCTCAATTATGGGCATCCCTAACAATCACCAATAACCTTTGATTTCTTTGGCCAACAAGAATCTAACTACCACTGCATTCAAAATATTTAATGACCCTTCCTTCACCATTTTCTGAGGAACAATGTTTAAAAGTTGCATAGTCCTCGAAAAGAAAAAAAAATCCCCTTCCCTATCTTAAAGGAGTGGCCCTTTTAAAACAGTCCCCCTAGATCTGGATTCACCCAGAAGAGGAAAATTCTTTTCCACTTAGACATTTCCAAGACCATTCAGGATATTATATATTTTATCTATTACTCTTTTAAAGGCAAGTGGAAACAAACCCAGCCTGTCGAATCTATCTTTTGGACTGGCTTCAATGTATTTACATCCTTCCTTAAATTAGGAAAAGGGAGGCAATGGTCTAGTGATATTATCATTGGACTGTAAACCCAGCGACCCAGATAACGTTCTGGGGACTCGGGTCCGAATCCTGACATGGTAGATGGCGGGATTTGAATTCAATAAAGTATCTGGAATTAAGAATCTAATGATGATCATGTTTCCATTAGTGATTGTCAGAAAAAACCCATCTGGTTCACTAATATCCTTTAGGCAAGGAAACTGCCATTCTTAACTGGCTTGGCCTACATGTGACTCCAGACCCACAGCAATGTGGTTGACTCTGATCGGCCGTCTGGGCAATTAAGGATGGGCAATAAATGCTACCTAGCCAGCGACGCCCTCATCTCATTAATGAATTAAAGGAAAATACAATTATTTGTAATATTCAAGATTTGGTCTCATCAGGGCCTTGCACAACTGAAGCTTCGCATTCTTATTTCTGTGTTCTGTTCCTTTTGTAATAAACAATAGCGGCCCACTGTCCTTCTTGATCACATGCTGTACCTGCATAGTAACCTTTTGTGGCTCATGCATTGTATTCCTAAATCCCTCTGCACCTTGGAATTCCACTATCATTCTCCATTTAAATATTATTCTACATATTCATTCTTCCAGTGATCAACTTGACATTTTTCCACATGAAACTCCATCTGCAATATAACTACCCACTTCCTTAACCTATCTATATCTGCATGCAATCTTCTTGTATCTTCTGCACAAAATACTTTCCTACTTATTTTGGTGTCATCTGTGAATTTAGCTACCATGCTTTACCTACCCTTATCTAAATCAATTATGTAAACTGTAAGAGGTTGAGGCTGCAGGACAGACACCTGAAGGACTCTACTTGTCACATCATGTCAATCAGACAAAGATGTATGCTTGCAAAGACCCGAATTGCTAGTGAAACTCACAAGGTCTGGCAACATCTGTGGGAGAAAGCAAAGTTAACATTTCAAGTTGGGCGATTCTTCATCAGAAGTGATAGCAACTGGGGAAAACCATTTTGTATGCCTAAGATGAGGTTAGGGGAGAGGTGTACAAAGGGAGAGATGAGCAGATAGATGGAGATGGACCCCAGAGAGAAAGAGATATGAAAAGGGTGGTAAACAAAGGAATTATGGATGGCAGGCCCGAACAGGACAGAAAACAAGTTGAATAAGTGAAAATGAGAGCTGAGGGTAGCAGAGAATGGGTAGTCTGTGCTGAAAGCAAACTATATAATGTGCTAATAGGCCTGAGAATGGATGAAACTGGATTGACTGTACTAAAAGCAACCTACATCATAGCCATAGATAGCAGGAACTGCCGATGCTGGAGAATCTGAGATAACAAGGTGTGGAGCTGGATGAACACAGCAGGCCAAGCAGTATCAGAGGAGCAGGAAAGCTGACATTCGACCCGAAACGTCCACTTTCCTGCTCCTCTGACGCTGCTTGGCCTGCTGCGTTCATCCAGCTCTACACCTTGCTACATCATAGCCAGTATTTTTTGTGCAATAAGAAACATCAAGTGTGGTGGAAGTGGATACAAAAGTAGCTAGTATCGTTCATGAGCAGGAGAAGTGGTGAGTTGTCCCCGCTGAGTGAGTAAGAAGTACCAGGGGCATGAAGGTGTGTAGTTAGTGAGGATGTGTGCCCTGAGTGTTACATGCAATAATGAGAGCTTTGTTCCATCGGTCTTCGTTAGATACATGTACAGTGGCAGATTTTGACTTACTGGTGGTGTTATGAGTGGGTGATAGCAGAGAATAGATAGTGGAACATGCAGTCCACTGAAGATCATTGACTTTTATACTTTAAACATTTTTGCTTGAGATACAGCACTGATGCCAGCTGCAGTTTCTGCTCATACTGGTCTTTTGGTGTGATCACCTTTGACAGTCATCAGGAGGAAAAACATAAAACATAGAACATAGAACATAGAACAGTACAACACAGTACAGGCCCTTCGGCCCATGATGTTGTGCAGACCTATTATTCTACTAAAATCAATCTACCCTACATGAAAGATCATGTGCTGAGAACAAAAAACTAATGTCCTCTTCACCATCCCATCCACCAGCACCTTCTTTTCCCTGTACTGGAAGCAGAGAGATAGACAAGGAGGGAAATCATTTTATGCCCTTCACTCTATCTTGTTAACACTCAGAGTGTTCATTCTCTGTTGTTTTAAAAAAAAAGGAATGCTTCTTGGTTTACATAAATTACTGTGTGGACATGGCAAACTGTGTGCATTGTGATTCTATTTCATTTTTCAAAAAGGGGTAAGATACATTCATTTTGGGATATCTAATTATAGAAGGTCCAGAATCTAGATATTTTTAATCAACTGATTCAGATGTACACTGACATATTTCTGAAGTAGGTGGGACTGGAATCCAGGCCTTCAGACTCAGAGGTAGGGGCACTACCACTGTGTCACAAGAGCCTAAGGTCAAAGATCCATTTTATTCAATTTGTTAGTTTATAATTCTTGTGAGTTTATACTGACTTAATATTATTATTGAATAGAGAATACATGTTCTGAATTCTTCCATTTTGGTCAAGTTAAACCCTTTGTTCCATTTTGGATGTCCTTCATGTCAGAGATTTTAAATTACAACTTTTCAGATGCTTAACTCTCAGGTGACTGCTAGTAAAAATGGTGCCTTTGGAAAAAGAGATAATATGCTGCTGGGGTTTGGATCCAGTGTGTTCCAAGATATTCGCGTGAATATCTTGAATACCAGATCCAGTGACAGGATGAAGAAAATGTTGGAGTACTCTCGAGGTTACACTGGCATTGAACACTCCTAGTCGTTTAACTTCTTCAAATGTGCAGCATTTCCCTGAAGTATATGTATCCATCGCAGCTCTATTACAAACTTTTTTGAAAAGTCCTTCTCAGAAATAAGACAAGATATTATTAGAATTTTGTTTGGCTTTTACTTGGTTCAATTTTCTCCGCTCTTCTTGGGAGGAAAGTCATTTAAATTGTGAGGTTGCTCCTTGTGATGCTAAGTGGAATACAATGGGCAAAGTGGACTATGGAAATTGAACATTTATGAAATGCTGTGGCATTAAATAACAAAGAAAAAAGCTTCTGCTATCAACATTGTTGCTCTGAAGGGTGAAGGTGACCTCAAGCGAAGGAGAATTAAGGATCACTTCTCATGCTACTGATATTTATGCCTCAGCAAGCAGAAAGCATATTTAGTGCCAGGAAAGATTGATGGATAGCTGGATTTAGTATAAAGTAGGATGCCTCACCTACCAACTCCCACCCCCTGAGAATTGCAAAAAAGCATCCCACGCATAGTTCATGGAAATAAAATGAGTCTCTGTACTGCCAGAATTCAAAACCATGAAATTGAGGAGTTAACTATTAATGTCTCGTTGTTTTGTATTTGATAATGTTAGTTCATTATGTTCATATATGTTTTAATTTTTGATGCTGATCTGCCATTACAGACTGGTGCTTTGTGTGCTGTATACCACCTTGCAAATTTCCGGATAAGAATTGAATAACTATAAATCATGTTTTAAAACTTTGAAGCAATTAGATACAAAACTTGCTCAGTCAGTGCAACCTAAATTACAATTAATGTACAGCAGTGACAAAACATAGAAGCATTTAGTTATTTCCCCCTGCGCATTGGAAACATAAAAAAATACTTTCAGGGAGAAATTGGACTCTGTTGTTCCACAGTTTGAAAATGGCATCCATCTTATGTGCAAACACTTCTAATGGGAATTGCATTAAATGCCAGATATGTAAATAGCTATGACAATGCTCATTTAAACTATTGAGCAAGCAGATGACAATGTTAGACTGTTATTAGAATGAATAATGGCCACGCAGAGTGAACAGGGACCTGGAGGTCCTAATAGCTGGGGTGGCTTGGAGAAGGAGTGTCCTCTTCACCCAAGGGAAAGCCTGAGGAGGTGACAACACCAGATCATGCCAGCTTGGTCCAAGGTTACCTGTGGGGTCTCTATGGTCTCAGCCATCTGGAGGAATGCCCCGCAGTGTAGGAAGAAGGTCAATGACCTTCTCCACTCAGCCAGTGTAAGTGGCACCATCTTCTCTCCGATGCCTCACACTCACTCTATACTGCCACCAAGGGTCACCCTCTACCAATCTCACCACTGCCTGAAAAATCTTCTGTCACTTGTTCACACCCACCCCAGCCCCCCACATTACTAACCTCACATGCCCACTGCACTGCCTACTCAGGTCACTGTCCTAGCTGTGCTAGCGGTAACAGCAGTGCCACACGCTTTCATTTCCATTAATACATGCCTTTCTTTTATTCTATTGAGAAACAGTCCATAATAGGATGGAAAGTCAAAACATATGGTGTGCTACCTGAACTTTGGCTCCTCATTCATTGCAAGGTGAGGAACTTGACTCTGACTGCCCCAACCAATTGGTTGACTTTTCCAATCCCCTGGAATGGTATTGGAGACTTCCTGTCGCTTACTGTACCAGGATCCTGACCAAACCTTGTTTTCCTTCACTTGACTGAGGAATGCTGACAACCATAACAAGCTTCTTGGCTTTGTGTGTGCACGACACACCAGTAGAATACAGCAGTACATTGAGACTGGTATCTGGCTGAGGGAGCAATGTCCAAAAAGGCAAAACAAGTGAATGAATACAAAGAGAGGAAGCAAACAGCCCTGAGATGTAACCTAGTTCAGTCCAAGAGCTGGGACTGTGTTCCTGAGTACAAAGTAACCTTGCAGCAGCATTGCAATAATTATTGTTACCTCCCAGGGTGGAGCATTAAAGTTTGGAAGTGTACTATAAAAAGTTTTTAAAAGTTTTACAAGTTAGATGCCAATATCTATGGATGTGGGATGCATGCGGTATGTGCCCTGAAATGTTGGTGTCTGATGTCCAACATGGCAGTCCTTTGAAGAAAGCAGTAGTTGGAGTCAACAGGCACCCACTCTGAGTTCCGTGTTGAGAATTTTAAATGATGGACAGACTTTGGGGAGTCGAGAGGTGAATTAATCACTGCAGGATTCATCACCTCTGATTTGCTCTTGTCGCCTCAATACTAATATGTGTTCAGTTCTGTTTCTGACCGAAGGTGTTGATGTCCCACAATGGTAGTGCCATTAGTCGTCAAGAGATGGTGGTTAGAATCTCCCTTGCTGGTGATTGTAACTGCCTGGCACTTGTCTGATCTGAATATTACTTGTTACTTGTCAACCAATTCAGGATCTGGTCCAGGTCTTGCTGCATTTAGACATAGACTGCTAATGTCACTAATGATGCTGAACATTGTGCAATTACCAGTGAACGTCATCACTTCTGACCTTATGAGGGTAGGTCATTGATGAAGTATCTGAAGTTGGTTGGGCCTAGGACACTACACTGAGGAACACCTGCAGAGATGTCCTCGAACCAAAATGATTGACCTCCAACAATGATAACGATCTTCTTTAGTGCCGGCTATGACTCCATCTAGCAGCAATCTCTCCCCCAGTTTTGTTAGGCCCCCTCAATGTTGCACTCAGTCAAATGCAGCCATAATGTCAAGGGCACACATTCTCATCTCACCTCTGGAATTCAACTATTTTGTCTATGTTTGAACTAAGGTTGTAACGCAGTTAGGAGCTGAATGGTTCTGGCAGAACGCAAATTGAGATTCCGTGAGTAGGTTATTGCTAAGCAAGTGTTGTTTGATAGCACTGTTGATGACACCATTCATCACTTTACTGATGATCAAGAGTAGACTGGTGCAGCAGTAGTTGACTTCTAACTTTTAGTTTTGAACTTATCTATAGGTGGAAACACCTCCCCTATATCTGCACTATTAAACCCTGAACAATTTTAAAGATTTTTTTAACAGGTCGCCCTATTTCTCTCTTTTCTTGAGAAAAGTGTTCCATTCTCCTCAGTCTTTCCTGAAAGATAACAGATAAACTTGCTAACGGGTATCGCCAGTAATGACAGAAACTTCTGGAAATATTCAGCTTGATCAGGTAGTCTCTGTGGAAGGAGAAGCAGAAATAACGTGATAGGTCAGTGGGCTTTCATCAGAAATGGTTGGTCCATAAAGGGAATAAGAAGGAAATCCAGAGAGAAGGGTGATTTGATGTTAAGGGAGAAGGGAAAGAGCAAATGCATTTATTCATAGTAAATATGATTATTCTAAAGACTACAGTGTACAATATTTAATTTGTGCATTTTATTGATGTGATTTTTTTTTTGCAGATCCAAAGGGATAATGTCATCTTCTAACAAATAATTAATAATTGATCTTTGATTGTGATTCTGGTCACATTAGTTGACTTAGTTGGATTTATAGGTTACTTCATGCTGCAAAGCAGTATGGTGTAATGACAAATGTGAAAAGCAGCCATCATAGTTAGTCAGTCTATGTGTAAGGAGTAAGCCATTCAGGACTGAGATAAGGAAGAATTTTTTCTCTCGGAGAATTGTGAACCTGTGGAATTCTCTCCCACCAGAAGCTGTTGGAGCCAGTTCATTAGATATATTCAAAACATGGCCCTCGCAGTTAAAGGGACCAAGGTGTATGGGGAGAGGGCAGGAATGGGATACTGAGATTGCATGATCAGAGAAGACACTAGTGGAATTGGCCTTATATGCCTCCCAACAGCAACTATACTGTACAATAGAGAATGAAAGGCCTCATTCTGCTACCTTCTTGTTCATTATGCTGGGTGGTAGAAGGCAGATAAGAGTGGCTGTTTATTTCATCAATGGAAGGAAGTGGGGATTGGGGGAGTAGTAGGGTATCTCACCTGAGCTGCCCTGTGCCCATCAAAGGCAATCCCTAAGATTGTAAGCTGCATTTTTTGCTTCCCTGTCTAGCCTTCATACCCACACCTACAATTCTTTACTCCTTTCCTGACCCTATTCCACAAAAAAATGATCGTGGACTTACCTTAGTCCGGGTCATCTGAGATCCTTGCTTTCTGCATCACAGGGCAATATCAAAAGTGCCTGCTACAGAATTCTGGATGCTGGTTAATCAGATTTATTGGCATCCCCTGAGGACAGGACTTCCTTTTCACAATGGAAATCCATTCTCTGCCTGTTAAGGCAATCCAAAATGTAATATTGTTGTGGGACAGCCTTTTTTTAAAGTTAGTTGTTTCATACCCAACACTTCTTCTAGGGGCATAAGCAATAAACCACCTCATATGCATTCCTCCCTACTCAACACCCACCCATCAAATTCCGCTCTTTGTGCCATATATGATTCTAGATGGGTTTATGATCATATATCTATATCATTAAAACTACCTATTTCCACCTCGGCAACATCCCCAACTCTGCCCTGTCTCAGCGCATTTGTTGCTAAACCCGTCACCTCTGTCTTTATTACCTCCAAACTTTATTATTCCAATACACACCTTGACATCCACTCAGAGTCTACCCTCTGTAAACCTGAGGTAATCAAAAACTCTGCTGTCCACGACCATTCACTCATCACTGTCGTGTTTACTGACCTACATTGACGCATCATCAAGAAACACCTCCATTTTAAAATTCACATCCTTGCTTTCAAATTCCTCTCTGATCTAATTCTTCCTTATTTCCTCCAGTCCCACAAACCTCTAAGCATATCTCCAATCATGCCTTCTTGCACATCCCAATTTTATTTGTTAGACCATTGCTGACCAAGTATTCATTTGCCATGGCCCTAAACTATACACTTCCTACCCTAAGCTGTCTGCCTCTCTAAAATTCTCTAGACTAAAATTTTAGCAGTCTGCTCTAATATTTCCTGGGAAACATGTTGGGAGGTTGATTTGAGTAATTGATAGTTTGATTTATAGCCATGTGTACCAAAGTACAGTGAAAAGCTTTGTTTATGAACAGTACAGGCAGATCATAGTAAGTGAGGATGCACAGATCAAAAAGACATAGACAGAGGAATACAGGTTACATTGCACAGGGAGTGTGCTGGGCAAGATCAAAGTTAGCAAGATCATTATTATTTGAAGCTAGAGAGTCCATTCATCAGTCTATTAACAACCAGGAAGAAGCTGTTCCTGAACCTATTAATGTGTGTTCAGGCTCCTGTATTTTCTGCCTGATGGAAGAGATTGTAGCAGATCATTACCAGGGAGCAATGGATCTTTGATGATGTTGGCAGCCTTTCCACAACAGCAAGCTGTATCAGTCGAGTCCATGGATGGAAGGTTGGCTTCCATGATGGTCTGGGTTGTGCACAGCACCTTCTGTAGTTTCTTACAGTCCTGGACAGAGCAGTTGCCATATCAGGCTGTTATGCACCCGGACAGTATGCTTTCTGTAGAAGTTGGTGAGGCTCCTTATGGACATGCCAAATTTCCTGAGCTGCCTGAGGAATGTGAAAGGTACCATATAATTGAATGTGCTTG
This sequence comes from Ginglymostoma cirratum, assembly GCA_024137785.1. NCBI lineage: Eukaryota > Metazoa > Chordata > Chondrichthyes > Orectolobiformes > Ginglymostomatidae > Ginglymostoma > Ginglymostoma cirratum. The sequence continues at coordinate 20,575,476 of JAHRHZ010000267.1, forward strand.
TTGTTGCCTGGCTGACATCATTATAGAGTGTTTTCAAGAATAGTCTGGGAGTGAGATTTAAAGCAAAGACAGATGTGGGCACTAACTGGTGACAGACCACAAGTGCATGTCTTTTTCGCTTAAATGGTTAGTGTTTTTTCCAGTCCTGGTTCATGCCGTTTGCAGTTTGGAGTTTGGTAGACAGATCAATTAGTTTTCATCAAAGTCTTTTTGATTGATCAAGCTATTGGGCAGTTCACGACAAGGAATACAAACTGACAAAGGATGAGGCCTCGTGGAGGTGGTTGGAAAATCCAGCAGCAGTTTGAAAATCTGCTGAGCAGAAGAACAGCAGGTAATATGTTTCAAAAGAAAAAGAGGGGCTTAAAGACTTGTTCTGTAGAATTTCTGAAGAATTCATTAACTGGAAGGATGGAACCATTCTCCCTTTAGGCATTCACAGTAAGAGACTTTCTGGACCTTGTAGTGCATTGCTTGACTCTTTACATGATTTAAAACAAAAATAAACTGCTGAAAGATAAGTCACAGTGTGTTGTGCATGTTTCTTGTAAGTTTAGAGTGAATGGACTGGGCATGCAACTGCTTTTCATTGGAAATGTGTGACATATGATTTCTTAGGATTGAGAAGACTCTGGTGTATAGTAGTTATATTTATACTTTTATCAGGGTATCAGGCAGCTGTCTTGTATACTCTCTGTCATCTTTCCCTTACATAGAAGTTAATCAAAGTCACATAGGAGCCCGTCTACCACAGTTTGTTAGCAATGGAAACATAAGGGCAGAGTTCAAATGTACCAATACATGTTCTAAATTCATTTCAAGATGAGATCAAATTCAGTTGCTTCATGGAATAATATTTTATAGTGACACGTACAGTTGTGACACGTTCAGTCCATATTTGGATACACTTGGGTGACCTACTTTTGTTGTTACTCTGTAAGATGACTTAAACTGGACTGATCCGGCATAGCCTTTACGGGTCAGTTGAAAGATATCTACTTCAAATGACTCTGTTTTGTCATGAATTTCAACACTCCTGTTCACAACCTGAAACTCTGGACTCAGAAACTGAACAAACTAGATTGACAGAGATAACAAGGTGTGGAGCTGGATGAACACAGCAGGCCAAGCAGCGTCATAGAAGCAGGAAAGCTTGACGTTTCGGGCCTAGACCCTTCATCAGAAAAAAAAAGAAAAAAAATATCTCTAGAAAAAACTAGATTGACAGAATGTAATCCAAAAGACTAAAACAACCTGAAATCAAACGTAATCAAAAAAGATTTAAACATATTCAGTCACTAAATAATGATCATAATTATTTTATTCAGGGCTAATCTTCGATTGTGAGTTCTTTGACGTTAAGTGTTTCATGACGCTTTGTCAGCTTTTCTGAGCCTATTTTGAGCAGTCATGCCTGTCATCAGCATTTATTGTGATGTTCTTGATCAGATTTCTCTGTGATATTATCAAAAGGCAAACCTGCTTTGAGCAGCCATTTTCAATCTTCAAACTGGTGCCTAATGCCACCCTACTTGTCAACACTTGTAAGGATATGTATTTATCAGATGTACATCAGGATGAGCAACTTATTTTTAGAGCTGGCTGATGCAGAGTTTTCCTCGAATGGTTAGTGTCCTTAGTAAATAAATCTCAGCTGGGGAAACAGCAACATTATGGATAAGGGGTAGGTTAATAATGGGTTGATGTTCCTCTGCAAACGATTATGCTATTGTAAGATTATGTTTCCTTCAGGTAGTATTGTTCCTGCAGGAGGTTCCTCCACTCTGGCGAGCAAGTGACTCTAATTGGTTAGCAGCTCCTGAAGGACTGGGTCATTGATTTCAGGGAATGATCATGGGTGGCCACTTCATAGCTTGGGCCTTGCTGTAGGAGGCAAAGTGGATCCTTTGCCAACTATCCAGTGAACAGACAAGAGACCAAACTTCTCCACAAAGTCTCCCGCAAGGAGTCACTGGTTTAGCCAAAATGTGCAATTTGGCCAAGTGCCACAATTCTTCATGATGTAGTCACACTGTATGTCAATAACTAAGATTTTAAGGATAGGGAGTAGATCAAAATTACACACAAATAAAGACCAGATGCGTGTTTTAACTCTAAGCAGGAGCAATATTGGTACACAGGTTATCCTTCACACCCTAATCAGAAACACGTTTTGTCAGTGCATTTGTTCTTAACTTTATGTAATGAACATATAACTTTTTGGAACAGATGCCGCTGGTTTGGGGAATGATATGTAAGAATTGCTCTGATTTTTGTACACCAGCGATGTTATAGACTCAGCAAGAAGATTGCAAGATTTCCTTTGTTATTTCCTGCTAAAGTATAAATATGTTTCAAAACAAATAAGCTTTGATTTTACCAGACATAGCAAACAGGAGCAAGACTTTGCCGCTGTGCTTTGTATATCCTTCTCATACACTTTATTTTATTAGTTTATCACACTGTAAGCAGATAAATGCTGACTTATGTATTTTACAGTTTGTATGTTAAAACCCATCTGGGAAATGTGGATTGGAAAATCATGTGGAAAATCTTCCTAACACCTGGCACAGCCTGCTGGATTTGTGCTCATTTATTTCTGTATACAGTGAATCAAATAATATTAGTTTACAGTGTGGATCCTCCCTGCAAGAAATTCTTTCCTTGTAACGTTTAATGCTTCAGTGGTTAAAAAAAAATCCCATGTCCATCATGACCGTCAGAAATGTCCACCCAACACTAACTCACCCTCACACCATCCCATCCAAGTGTGTTATAAATGCTAGCCATTGGGAGAAGGCTTAAGGAAAAGAGTAGTGCAAGTGCCAACCTTTAAAAGAATCAGCATAACGTAAAAGAGTATGCAGCAGCTTGGTTTGCAATAGATATGGACAAAGGATTTGTTACTCATGCAGGGAAACTAAGGCAGATGCAAATATAGAAATTTATTTATGAATTCAAGGAATTATCCATCCACAAAATTTTTGGACCAGTTTGGATGTCTGCTTGAATCAGGACAATTGTTGCTTCCATATTATGAGACACTGAAGTAAAGCAAAATCCAGTGATAGGAAGGAGTGTCTGCTAAATAATGAATCTCAAGTAACTTGTGACTTAGCAGTCCCATGCTATTGACTAGGAAACATTCAGAATGCTTTGTAGTCACAAATATTTTGACTCAAATTGAACTCTTGTTATACATGAACTAATTGCAGATTTTTCAATAAATTGAAACGTATAGTCACATCAAAGAAGCTGTGATTTAAGAAATGGAAGATGAACTTGGCATCTTGCCTGGGTTGCTGTCACATTTTGTTACCACACAAAACATTTGCTGGTTTTTATCTGGGCTTTACACGGAATTATTTTCAGTGCCCTTTCTTAAATATTTAGGAAGCATAGGACATGTTCAAAGGATATCATATCCAATTCAGATCATGAGATGTCCCTATTGTTTCCCTCCTCTCCACATGTCACACTAAACTGCATTATTAGGTAGGGATATTAGGCAAAGTCCTATAAATGCAGTGGCATAATTATTGGTTCAGATTTAAATATGGTGGCATAAAGATTTAAACTATAAGCATGAATATTCGGCTTAAGAAAAGAAAAACATCCACATTTCTGGTTCTTAAAAGGATTTCAGGGAATACCGCATGGTTAGAGGAAAACTTTCCATTCAATGGGCAATTTTTTCCTGTCTGCAGTTGGATTGTCTTTACTCATCCATTCCCTGAAATCATCTACATCCCCAAAAAACAGAGGTATCAAGTTTTGTCAAGCTATCTACCAATAATCCTTTGACTTCTCAGTCACAACATTCAGCAGGTAGACAGGACTACCCATCACTTGCTCCAATGATGAACGACACAAAAACTGCCCCTTAATTTCTGAAGGAAAGACTTACCCAGTTGTTACAATTACTTGACATATATCAGCATAAATAAACAACATATATTGAGACTAGCCTCAGGTAGGAAAGCATTGTCAACCCTTCCCTCTGGGTATTCTTTAACAGGCCTTCTTGCAAGTGTTATATTATAATTGACTATCAATAATAGGCAGTCTAGATGAAGGTTATCATAATGTTAAAAGTTATGAATCAATGGGCAATTGTCAAGTTATTGGATGTGTACCTTGCCTTTTTGAGTGTTCTCCTTTAATATTCCACTGTTATTTGTATGGAATGATACAATTTTGTCTGGCTGTCAGTCTGCTTTTGGTTTGTAATCCGCATACATAGAAATGTGTTAGTTACTGTAAAGTCTGCTTCATAACTTACTAAATGTTTTACTAGCCCACGGAATAAATCAATCCCTGCCAAACAACTTATTATTAGATCACTGTCATTAGCATGGAGGTGATGGGGGTCTTGGCCACTGGCTGGAGAGCCAACAAAAGCCCTTGTGTCTTTTCATTTTGGGAACAGTAAAGGTCCCTTGTGCTACTCAGTCACTTGACAGACCATTGTTTGGAAGTCCCATCCTCTGGGAGCTTGCATGATGTGAAAGCTTATCCTATCTCGAGAGATGGTAAAAAAAATTGTGTTCTTTTTATTCATACGTGGAATATGGCCATTGCTGGCAAGCTAACAGTTATTGTCCATCCTTATTAACCCTGTGGTGGTGAGCTGCCTTCTTGAACTGCTGCAATCCTTGGGGAGTAGCTATACCTGTGGTGCTGTTAGGAAGGGAGTTCCAGATTTCTGACCCAGCAACAATGAAGGAAGCATGATAGTGTTCCAAGTTGGGATGGTGTGATTTGGAGGGGAACTTGCAGGTTGTCTTGATGTTCCCATACATCCACTATCCTTGACTATCTGGGTGGTAGTAGTTACAGGCTTGGATGATGTTGTCATAGAGGGCTTGATAACTTACTGCTCTTCATCATGCAGTTGGTACATGTGACTATGCATTGGGGTAAAGGGAATGAATGTTGATGGTGGTGGGTGGAGTGGCAATAAATGGACTGCTTTGACCTGGATGGTGCTTAACTTCTTGAGTTTTGTTGCAGATGAACCCATCCAAACAATTGGTGTGTATTTTCTTATACTCATATGGATGATGGACAGAAATTGGGGAGAAAGGAGTTAATTTCTCACTCCTAGCCTCTGACCTACTTTTGTAGCCACATTATTTTAATGATGGGTTCAGTTCATTTTCTGAATAATGGTATCTCCCAAGATGTTAATAGTAGAGGATTTAGCAACGATAATGACACTGAATGTTGAAGAGCAATGGTTGGATTTTCTCTTGTCAGAGATGACTATTGCCTGGTGTGTGTGTGGCACAAATGTTACTCACCACTTCTGAGTCCAAGCCTGGATATTTTCCAGGTCTTTCTGCACATATGCACAGACTGCTTCGGTATCTGAGGAACAAAGAATGGTTTTGAAAATCGTGCAGTTATCAGCAAGCACTTCTGATCCTATGATAGAGGGAAAGTCAACAAGAAAGAAGCTGAAAAAAAGCTGAAGTTTGTTGAGCTGAGGACACTACCCTGAGGAAATCCTACAGAGGTGTCTTAGAGCTGAAATGATTGATCTCCCAAAACCATAACCATGCTTTGTGCCCTAGTATAACTCCAACTTTCCCCCAATTTATGTTGTTTCCAGTTTTGCTGTGAATCTTTTGTCCTTACAGACAAATCAGCTGTCCTCCCTATGTCTATAAATTCTTACTTTCCCTGTGCTAAATTACTGGAGCTATTACACTGTCTGTAACAACAGCTGCACAACAACTAGGCAATTCTTGCCTTTCACGTGATGTCTCTCTCAAACCTTTTAGTTAATCAGCCAAGCAGTTTAGGATGTGTGCTCCCTCCGCGGCCTGACGCTGATGACCTCCAAGAGGTAACTGAAAACGCTAAATCTCTGCTGCACTTTATTTGTAGCTCAGGTAAGGTGGTCCTTCATATCCTTTACTCTGATCATCCCTGGAAGATACCTGAAAGGTCACAAGCTTCGGCTACTCTTTATTTCTACCCAAGGAAAGGTGCTTCCATACAGACCAGACTTCACTTGCTTCAAAAATACGCCAAAAATGAAGGTTAACAATTAGTTTCAACACTGTCATTGTGTAAAGGTTTGTAGTGTGACGGTCACATCTGGGAAATCTAATCATCCCTTCACTGCAGGTTAAAAGAAAGGACCTCTCTCTCTCTCTCTCTCTTTCTCTCTTCACTAGAAACCATAAAGCAAGAGAAATCACAGTCAAAAAAGAAAAAGACGAAGGCCTTTCAACTGACTGAAAAGCTAAGCATCTTGAAATCAACTGCTCACCTACTAACATCAGTCCTGCCGGTATCACCCAATCTAATAGCCACAATATCTCATTATCTACTGTCCATGGAACTCAGAATGGTCATATAGCTTTTTGAAATGTTGTCTTCTTTGGGCTCATCTCTCATTTCTAGTCTGTGTGTTGCGTTATTATTGCTTCTAATGTCGAGTAATTAATAAACTCTCGCTTTTGTTAACTTGAGAGAACCTGGTTAAACTGTTTTCTTTTAAAATATAAATTCATTTTGTCCAGGGAGAAAGAAGATTACAAAAGAATGGATCTCTTTCAAATTAACCTTGTTGCAACCTGTTGAGTAGTTGGTGAATAAAGGAATCAATTCACCCTCCCTCACCAAGGAGCTTGACAATTTGGTGAATTCAGTCTGGAAACAATGACATGGGGATCCTTGTCCAGGGGCTGTTCGTAACAATGGCTTTTGCTATCATATTTCACTTGAAAGTTTCTCACACATGTGAACAATCTTCACTTTTCAAATTCAGATACAATTCAAAAGACAACAAAGTTAATTTTCATATAATTTCCAGAAAGTGAGAAAACATTTTCCATTTTAAAGATTACAGAGTGTTGCACCCAAGCATTTCTACCTTGAATTAATTTTGAAATACACAAGTCTGTCCCTGATTATAGGCAAATTACATGATTATTATACAAATCACACACAAATGCACAATTTATGTCCTTCCAGTTGACACCAGAGAACCTGAAAATATTCTGGATCTGCATTTGTGAATCAGCTCTACAGATTGTGGAAAATCAGGAATAGAATTATCTCTGTGGAGATGTAGTGAGAAATTCTAATTACTTTACCTTTTCTCTTTTGTTTGACACTGAATGAAATCGTAAAGGTCACAAACCTTTCTATGATTGTCAAGTACATATGTGATCAGCTCATAATTGATGTCCTTCTGGGATGCTGGAATTTTTTGCTATTAGATTTACGTCACAGTTAAAAGAAAGGTTGGTTGGAAAATAAAATATTTTTACCAGATTTGCCAATCCTAGGAGAAAATTATAGCAAAATTGAAAACAAAATTTCAACTTCTCTGAACATTTCTCTCTTTACCAGATATATAAATGTTGAAAATTGCGGGGTGGTGGGGCAAGGACAATCAAGCATTGTACAATCAGAGTCAGATACAATAAATTTAAAGTCTTTCTTTGTTTTCCAATTAATGTTGCGAGACAGTCTGTCACAAGGGAGGAGATGTTGGCTGACTAATGGCTGGAGTATGGGGAAGAAAGTATTACCGTCAGGAATTGATTTAATTGCAGTCAGCAAGCACAGGTTTTACCTCAGTTGAATTCTGACCAATGACTGAACCAAGCTCTGATTTAAAAACTTCATGTAACTAGAATTTAAGATGCAGTTCCACCCCTTTATTTTCAATTGTACCAAATTCCATTCACCAGTTAGCAATCTGCGAATTCATTAACATTGTTTTCTGGTCTGACAATGCTTTAATTTTATATTTTTCGTCCTTGATTTTGGGTCCCTTGATGGTCTTTGCCCACCCTATCTCTGTAAACTCCTCCATCTTACTAGCCATTTATCATTTTTACTCTTCTCCAATCCTGTTTTATTCCCTAACTTTAATCCCTAGTCAACTCTACCGACTGTGCTTTCAGCTTCCTAGGTTCTAAGGCCTGGAACTCCCTCCCAGATATTCTCGCATCTTAAATCTCAGCTCCTGCAAGGCACACCTGAAAACTTACCTCTTCCATCAGGCTTTGATCATCGGTCCTAATATATTACTATGTAGCTTGATGTCAAATTTTGTTTGATAACACTTACATTCACTACAAGGATTCTTTTCAATATTATATTGTTAGATGAATGCAAGTTTTTATTGTTAAATGCAATTTTAGTTTTATCACAGCTATTTCTAAACATATATTTGACCCATATCTTTCCAATTGTGAAATGTTTTTTCATTGCAATTTCACCTGTTGTAGTTTCCGTATGTATACAAATATGTTATGCAAAAGAGCTTGCTTTAATGAGACTTGTTACCTTTGAGACTAAGGTCTTACTTCCAATTTTGGTTGGTTTGGTGATCAATTTGTAAGATGCTGCAACAAATCATCACTGCTGAAAAGGAATACAGATACATGAGCATTTTTCATCACTTTTTAAATATATTGTTTGTTTCACCCTTGGTCTAACATGTTAAATATGATTTAGGCAAATAAAAATTGTTAATCATTAAACAAGACTTGTTTTTTGTTACTTTGAATTCTATGTGTTTAATATAAATAGCTGTGAGAAAGTCGTTTGCACATTTGTGGGAAGCAATTAAAATGAAGGAGATTCCACTGTCATATGTTCGGAGATGTGAGGTCAGAACTCAGTATTTTAAAATTTAGTAGCAAAATCAGGAATTGCTCAAATAACTCTACAGGTCTGCTAGCATCTGTGGACAGAAAGCATGGTTAACATTTCAGGTCCAGTGACTCTTCTGAAGAAAGGTCACTGCACGTGAAACATCAACTCTGCTTTCTATCTGTGGATGCTGCCAGAACTGCTAAGCTTTTCCCAGCAATTTCTGATTTTGTTTCTGATTTCCAGCATCATTTTTTTTTTGTTTAGTGTTAAAATTCAGTGTTTTGTTGCTCTGATTGAGCCACAGGTTATGTTTAAATCTTTAGCCATGAGCAAGTTATGTGGATGGCTCTGTACCTTTCTATCTATCATCTTGAAAACTGCTTTTAGTCTGTCCTTTTGGCAGCTGTGAGGGTGGAGTCCAAAGCTGTCAACTCCTTTACAATTGCTTTGTGTTTCAACTAGCAAGAGGGGGTCTTGTCTTAGGACAGCTCAGATGAACAAGGAAAATCTTTTTCAGAGGGAATATTGCATCTAGCTGTTTGCCACTGTCAACTTCAAACCACATCCACCGGTTCACAAACCATGTATTCCACTAATTAAATCTTACTGCTTAAATGAGAAAGTTATTACATTCAACAGGACCCAGTGCTTCAAACATCCCAAGTATTGTGTACTTTAATGGAAAATTTAAGACTTTGTCATTTGCAGAAACAAATGCTGATAAAAGAATAAAAATAAACTTGAAAGAGATTAATTACTAAAATGCATTAATTCTAGAATATCATGATGAGCAATGATGCGTCTCAGTTTCTATTGTTTACACTGCTGCTAAATAAAACTTCATTCAATGTGGTTATGTAAGGTTAGTTGAAAACAGCAGGCTCCAAGCTATTCGTAGAAGACTCCTTTTTACTGCACTTAAAATGCGCAAAACCTTGAAGTTGTTACTCACCTCTTAACTCATTTGTTTTTACATTAAATTTAATAAGAACATTTGAAATTATGAATATTACATTGATATTTGAAATTATTTTTCCAAGGAAACAATTACGTGCAATGTAGCAATGCTTCCACACGTGGTACCTGTAATTAATAAGAAACTAACTCTTGCAATTTTTATTGAGTGAGATTTTAATCATATACTGATAACTCACAATAATACAATGCTGTTAACATACATAAATATCAGAAATGTCTTTTTATGAGTATCATTAAAATTAATCAGAATAATACATGTCAGTGAAGTACAGGGCTAAGTGGGATGGTACAGGACAAGATAAGGGAAGCATAATTTGAATGAGATGAATGATAATTTATGGGAGTGAAGGATGGAAATTGAGCAAGGAAACATTGGAATAGTCAACTCAAGTTGACAAAGGCATGGACAAGGATTTTAGAAGCAGTTGGACTGAGATGTGAAGGCATTATTGTGGAAGTGGAAATTGATTGACTGTTCAGAAGTTTAACTCACAGTTGAATTGAGCACAGATATTCAAAATAGTCTGGTCCAGATTAAGACAATGGTCAAAAATGATGGATGAGGTTTTATGTGCATGGCAAAGGCTAAAGGAAAAAGCCCAGACATCCTGCTGGTAAGTTAGTCAATTCTACACAGTAGACTGAAGTTGCTGTTAGAACCATGCGATAGCGCTGACAAAGTTGACGCCCAAGGAATTGCCTGGGAAATTGAAAATTCCAATTGGCAATTTCCTTGTTTGTAGAAACATCCAAAAATCCCCTAAAATCAGGGTATTTGCAGGTTTCCTTTTCACTCAAACTTAATCATTACCCAGGAAAAGAAAAACACTCAAACTTGCTCTAACTGTTGTGTGACTAATGAAATGAATCAGGCATTCCCCTGACTAACTGAAACATCTGATCATCTAACCCCCACCAATACAACCCACAAACACCTCCACCTGACCATACACACCCACTCCTCCAACAAACTGACACTTACCCAATTGGAAAGTCTTTGTTCACATCAAACTAGGTCTTTTTAAAATTCCATATTTATTCATTTAATTCCAATTTTACCATCTGCCATGTCCCCAGAACATCAATCAGTGTCCCTAGATTACCAATCCAGTGACAATACCAGGACACCACCACATCCCCCACCTGCCACCCTACCTAGCTCACCCAGCTGGCACCATACCCCTTGCCCACCTGGCCCCAACATGCCACCTCCTACCCTACTCTACACCCTCATTTACCTTATATACTCATCCTTTAATAGTAGCTTTCATGGTGCTCACTGAACATTGAAACTTTTGAATGTGGCTCTCAGTGCTGTAAATAATGTAAGGATTCCAAGCTGCTTCCTTTCACTGCTGCATTGGAGAATCTCTTGACAGCTTTGTAACTGGAGGCCCTTTTCCAGGAATCGCCAGTCATCAAGTGGTAACTGAGTATTTGTTAAAACTCTGAACAGGATCAGGAATTCCTTTGGGTTCCCTACCCTGATGACGATATCTGTGTCAATGTCTTTGGTCATTCCAATACTTAACTGGAGAAAAGCATGGCTCACCCAAGAAAGAATGACAGATCAGCAGTCTAACAAAGTTATGATGACATGCAAGGAAAAGTAGTAGATGGGAATCAATTTCTTAACAGTATGTACTTGGAAGTTGACCCCACTGTGGATGATGTCTCTAAGCCACAGCCTGTAGGTAAGTACAAGGAAAGGGCCAAGGTTAGATGCTTTAGAGATGTCTTGAAAAGGATGGTGAGGGCCAGGAGGTGATGGCATTACTGGAGCAATCAGATTGATAAGAATGAAGCCAGATATGGACAGCCGCAATAAACTGGATAATGCACAATCGATGTGGGATGAGGATGGTTAAATCAGCCATGTGAAAATATGCAGAGAAATTGAGGAAGCTGAGTAGGATAATGTGCCATGGCACAATAATGGAGAATGGCATCAGGTAATTTTGTTGCGGGAGACAGAAAATGATGAATTGAAAGATTCAGACGCAGAATTGGCAAAAAAATGGGCATGATTGAAGACCCTAGGAGAGCCCAGAAATTACAAGGCAACATCAAAAAGGAGATGCAAGAATTTATATGCCCTCTACTTTGAGCATGAGAATTGTCTTCTTCACTGTTTACCTCTGATTTGAAAACGGCTATTTCTCCATTTCTTTTTCTTGCTTCTCTATCTCTTGTTCTCCCTTTATTGCCATTGTGAATTAAAAAGGACTGAAGTGCTGTCTTGAACTTTTTTCAGGAAAACCATGCCAGTGGCAGGATGGGAATATTTCAAGTATGTTGTCTGAATACGCAAACAGAGTGCACCTCAACTTCACAATTAACCGAGCAAACTGTGAAAACATGGCTTCCTCACTATGAAAATAAAATCTGCACTGCACCATATGCTGGAAAGGAACTCATGCCATTATTTAAGGTTACAAGATTTAGGGGGAATTTTACCTGCCCTGTCCCAGGCAGCAGAGTTAAATTTCCATGGGAGGATACATTATCATCTCCCAGCTTGATCCCTTCCCATTTTCATATTAGCTGAGCTTCTGGGCAGCCAGCAGAAGTAGAAAAGTACTCATGGATGCTGGGAGACTGGGATAATGTGAGGTTATAGGTATTTCAATGCATTCTTTTCATGACAAAATGCAAGTCACATTCTTTGCTGAACTCAGAATTAAAGTCCAAAAAGAATTGTTTCTAATGACCACTGGAAACATCGGAAAGAAAATGTTTGCCCATTCCCTTTATCTATTCAATTATGAACACTAAATAGGGGGCAAAACCTGGGGACTGGATTCTGACCCATTTCATTCATTCAGCTCTTTACTACTGTACAATACAGCAATCTCAAAAGTAAATGCAACCTCCATTTCAGAGGGACATGCACACTATGAACAGGCCTCTGGAAATCCAGCAGAATATCTTGCTCTTCTTTTCATTCCCAACATAAGCAGTGAGGCAGCTTTACAATGTAACATTAATGAGGCCTTGTAGTTTAAACCCACTGGACATTACACTTATAGTGAGAGGTGGCAAAGCTGCTTCACCATCTCCCAAATCTCCAGCACTTAAACCAACAGTTTAAAATCTCTTCTTTAGTTTCACAAGACCTTTTGAATTTCAGGCTTAGTGATGCGCACTTTTAGTCACAACGAAGTATCTGCAGTAAACTAAAGCCTTATAGGCTGTGATAAAGGTCAGCATTTTGGGGTATGACTTTCTTAAAATCAATCTATCTTTTTGATGTACAGATAATGACTATTTTCTTCTCTGTCACTTTCATCGTTGCTGTTTAAGATTTGTAGCATTTTCAAACTTTGATTATTATTAAGTAATTTTTTGATTCAATATAGGAGCTTGCTGAAACAAATCCAGTCACACGTACTGCCAAGTTAGCCATATAACTTGCTGCATTGATTGATGACCCATTTTACTGCATCTGAATAATCTTGCAGTTTTATCTAACAAAGTCACTGAAAATTGGTGTCAAAAAGGCAAAAGGGACTCCATTTCAGTGGTGTAACACTGGTAGTTGTTGGGTTGCAAGGATCTGCAATATGAATGATGTTAGCTTTTAAACTTCATAGTAGACATAATAAATACAAAACTTGAAGGTATTTTCTTTTCAAAACAAATTGCACTTGTCTTAAATTTTGGATGTCAACTTAGCAATGAAGAAAAACTATATTAGAATATGACAATGTAGATCCTCTGTCAGTGAGGGCAGAGAACAAAATCCCATCTAGTCCTTCATTTCATGAGCCTATGTTTGTATTCAAAGCCATTAATCCATCTGTCCCACAAATCTCCTTGTGATGTACACATATTCAGACAATGTTTTGGTAGATGGCTAGTGCGCTGATTTTTATATATTCTAAAGAAAATGAATAGGGACCATCTGTCTCAATCAGACAACTACACCCTTATCTGCTTCTGCCAGCACTAAGCCTAGTTACATGAATTATATAACTCCTCCTGCTTTGTGTTTCTAAATATGTTTAACAGATTTTGAAAATTTGAACGTTGGAAGATAAGTAGAATTCAAGGTTTTAAAGTCGCTTTTACCTGATCAAAATGAGTAAACTTCAGGCAGTTTAACCAATTCATATTTGATGGCTCTAAAATCAAATGAATTTTTTGTTTTGTGAAAGCAGACAGCTTGTCACACCGTCCACCCTACTCACATCAAAATCCCAAATTATTTAAATTCCGACAGATAACCGTCTGTCTCTCTTGCAGCCAGAGCATCTAAGTCCAAACATAATCCCAGCCCTGTTATTCCTTTCTTGTTCATTTCCTTTTGCCAGGTTGATGTTTTATACCTGATCTCAGCTAATGCTAAGTATTCCATTTCCCATACTTGGTACTAAGGCAAAAATCTTTTCAGGGTCCCTAGAACATTATTTGGGTCTCACTGGGTTAACAGTCCAGTGATAATTCCACTAGGCCATTGTTTCCCTGTCATCACTTGGGCATTAGAAAAGACAACAGCAGACCTGTCGACTCTGCCAATACCCTCTTCCCTCATCTGTGGTCTTGTGCTACTGAATTAGTCAGCAATGTGCATGGAAGTGAAGTGCACAACAAACAGGGAGTCAATGCATTAGGATGGCCAGGGATTAGGGAGCCCACAGTTCTGTGTCCAACTCAGTGCATGGGTCTGTTTGTAATGTTGTTTTGCTTTAAATTTCACGTCATTGGTGGTCCCTCCCCTTCTCTCACAGGTTGAGTCACTTAACCCGCCCACTTCAAGTGTAGTCATAGCCATTTTCTTCCTGGTTGTGCATGTTTTATTTCCAGCGCAGTGGAAGGTGATGGTATGTGCATTGTGTCCCGGCTGTAGATTTTTAATGCTGGTGGTCAGCGTGCTCTGCAATGCAAATCTGTGCTTCCAGAGCGCTCTGCGAGTGTATCAGAGAGGTGCCATGATGGTCATAACTGATTGGCAAATGCTGGATGCCAACATCCCTGGAAGAAAGATGTACACAGCTGGTGCCCATGGGTTGTGTCCTGAGATGCTGCTTGGTTGTACATGACATGGGGCAACTTTAGAGCAAGCTGAATTCACCAGGTACCGTTGTGCTTCTATGCTGAGATTTTTGTTAATGTTTACCTTGTTTAGTGTGTTTAGTAAGATGGGAATTTGAATGTTAATGAGCTGCGTTGGGGCATTAACCAGGCTTTTAGGAAGGAATAATCCCCTCAACAGGCAAATCCCTGCTACTTAGCCTGAAAATCATCATGCGTCTTGTCTAAAGCATGAAAGATGGAACAAGATGATCCTGATATTGAGATCAGTCTTCATGGATTCTTGTCTGATTCTGCCCTAAATCTTGCCAGAGCCCAAATTGCCCATACCCCTCCAAGATGCTGCAAAATATAATTGGTTCCTTCATTTTTCTCTGGTTAACTACATTTTTAATTGACATTTTATGTAGTTGCACCTTTTTATTATCGATAGCAATGGGTGAGGTACCAGAAGACTGGAGGTTTCCTAATGTGGTGCCACTATTCAAGATAGGTGGTAAGGAAAAGCCAAGGAACTATAGGCCCGTGGCCCTGACCTCAATGGTGAGCACGTTGCTGGTGGGGATTTTAAGGGACAGGATTTACATGTATTTGGAAAGACAAGGACTGGTTATAAATAGACAACATGGCTTTGTACATGGGAAATCATGTCTCACTAACATGATTGAGTTTTTTGAAGTGACAAAGAGGATTAATGGTGGCAGAGCAGTGGAATACTGTCTATACGGACTTCAGTAAGGTGTTCAACAACGTCCTGCATGGGATACTGGTTAACAAGTTTGGATCATATGGAATACAGGGAGAACTAGCCATTTGGATGCAAATTGGCCCAAAGATAGAATACAGAGGGTGGTGGTGGAGGGTTGCTTTTCAGACTGGTTCCACAAGGACCAATGCTGGGCCCACTGCTTTTTGTCATGTATATAAATGATATGGATTTGAATGTAGGAGGAATGGTTAATAAGTTTGCAGATGACACCAAAATTAGTGGTGCAGTGAATAGTGAAGAAGGTTATCTCAGAGCACAACGGGCCCATGATCAGATCTGCCAATGGGCTGAGGAGTGGCAGATGGGGTTTAATTTAACTATATGTGAAGTGCTGCAATTGGGAAAGGCAAATCAGGGAAGGATTTATACACTTAATTGAAACGTCCTGTGAGTGTTGCCGAGAAAAGAGAGCTTGGAGTGCATGTTCATGGTTCCTTGAAATTAGAGTTGCGTACAGACAGAACAGTGAAGAAGGCGAGATAACAAGGTGTAGAGCTGGAGTAGAGCTGGAGGAACGCAGCAGGCCAAGCAGCATCAGAGAAGCAGGAAAGCTGACGTTTCGGGTCTGGATCCTTCTTCAGAAATGGGAGAGGGGAAGGGGATTCTGAAATAAATAGAGAGAGAGGGGAGGCGGATGGAGGGTAGATGAAGGAGCAGGTAGCTGGAGAGAAGATGGGCAGATCAAGGAGCCGGGGATGGAGCCAGTAAAGGTGAGTGTCGGTGGGGAGTTAGGATGGGGATAGGTCAATCAAAGTAAGACAGACAGGTCAAGGAGGCGAGCATGAGGCTGTTAGGAAGGAGGTGGGCGTGGGGTTTGAGGTGAGAGGAGCGGATAGGTGGGAGAAAAGATGGACAGGTCAAGGAGGCGGGGATGTGCTGGGCTGGTTTTGGGAAGAGGTAGGGGGTGGGGAGATTTTGAAGCTTGTGAAGTCTACATTGATACCATTTGGCTGCAGGGTTCCCAAGAGAAATATGCGATGCTGTTCCTGCAACCTTCGGGTGGCATCATTGTGGCACTGCAGGAAGCCCAGGATGGACATGTCATCCAAGGAGTGGGAGGGGGAGATGAAGTGGTTCACAACGGGGAGGTGCAGTCGTTTGTCGTGAACCAAGCACCTCATCCCCTCAGGTGACCTCCCACCCAGAGCCTTCAACCTCATTATTCCCCAACTCTGCACTGCCCATTTCTATCTTCTTCCCAAAATCCACAAACCCGACTGCCCTGATTGACCCATTGTCTCCACCTGCTCCTGCCCCACCGAACTTATCTCCACTTATCTCGATTCCATTTTCTCCCCCCCGGGTCCAGGAACTCCCCACCTACGTCTGTGAAACTGCCCACGCCCTCCACCTGCTCCAAAACTTCCGATTGCCTGGTCCCGAACACTTCATCTTCACCATGGACGTTCAGTCCCTATATACTTGCATTCCCCATGCAGATGGCCTAAAGGCCCTCCGCTTCTTCCTGTTCCCACAGGCCCGACCAGTCCCCCTCCACTGACACCCTTATCCGCTTAGCTGAACTTGTCCTCACCCTTAACAACTTCTCCTTCAATCCCTCCCACTCCATACAGACAAAGGGGGTGGCCATGGGTACCCGCATGGGCCCAAGCTTTGCCTGCCTCTTTGAAGGATACAAGGAACAATTCCTCCTCCGCAGCTACACTGGCCCGATTCTCCGCCTCTTCCTCCGTGAGATCAAAGACCGTATCAACACCGCCTAGTACTCCCACGAGGTGCTCGAACAGTTCATTCACTTTACATACACTTTCAACCCCAAATTTAAGTTCACCTGGACCACCTCCGATACCTCTCTCTCCTTCCTGGACCTCTCTATTTCCATCTCTGGCAACCACCTGGAAACTGATATCTATTTCAAGCCTACCAACTCCCACAGCTACCGAGATGCACCTCCTCTCATCTACTTTCCTGCAAGAATGCCATCCCCAATTCCCAATTCCTTTGCCTCTGCCGCATCTGCTCCTGAGTTGAGGCATTCCACTCCTGGACATCCCAGATATCCTCATTTTTCAAGGACTGCAAATTCCCCTCCACAGTGTTCGAAAATGCTCTTGAACGCACCTCTCGCGTTTCCCACAACTCATCCCGCACACCCCCTTTCTGCAATAACAACAAAAAAAGAATCCCCCTCGTCCTCACGTACCACCCCACTAACCTCCGGATCCAACGCACCATCCTCTGGCACTTCCACCATCTGCAATCTGACCCCACTACCAAGGACATTTTCCCCTCCCCACCCTTATCTGCCTTCCAGAGGAACCGCTCTCTCCGTGAATCCCTTGTCCAGTCCCCCTTCTCCACCAGCCCCACCACCCCCGGCATTTTTCCCTGCAACCGCAGGAAGTGCTACACCTGCCCCTACGCCTCCCCTCTCACCCCCATCCCAGGCCCTAAGAAGACCTTCTACATTAAACAGATGTTAACCTGCACATCTGCTAATGTGGTGTACTGTATCTGCTGTTCCTGATGAGGCCTCGTCTACATCAGGGAGACCAAGCGGAGGCTTGGAGACCGCTTTGTGGAACACCAAAACTCGGTTCGTGACAAACGACTATACCTTCCAGTTGTGAACCATTTCAAAACCCCCTCCCACTCCTTGGATGACATGTCCATCCTCTGCCTCCTCCAGTGCCTCAATGATGCCACCCAAAGATTGCTGGAACAGCAACTCATATTTCGCTTGGGAACCCTGCAGCCCAATCATATCAATGTGGACTTCACAAGCTTCAAAATCTCCCCTCCAACTACCGCATCCCAAAACTAGCCCAGCTCGTCCCCACCCCCAGCCTCATCCCAAAACCAGCCCAGCACGTCCCCGCCTCCTTGACCTGTCCGTCTTTTCTCCCACCTATCCGCTCCTCCCACCTCAACCTCCACCCCCACCTCCTATCTACCAGCCTCATCCCTGCCTCCTTGAGTTGTCTGTCTTCCTTTGATTGACCAACCCCCATCCTAACTCCCCACCGACACTCACTATTACTGGCTCCATCCCCGGCTCCTTGATCTGTCCATCTCCTCTCCACCTATCTGCTCCTTTATCGACCTTCCATCCGCCTCCCCCTCTCTCTCTACTTATTTCCGAATCCCCTTCCCCTCCCCCATTTCTGAAGAAGTGTCCAGACCCGAAACGTCAGCCTTCCTGCTCCTCTGATGCTGCTTGGCCTGCTGTGTTCATCCAGCTCTACACCTTGTTATCTCAGATTCTCCAGCATCGGCCGTTATCTCTGTAACAGTGGAAAAGGTGTTTGGTTTGCTTGCCCTTATTTGTCAGTGCATTGAATACAGGCGTTGGGAGGCCATATTGCAGCTGCACAGGACATTGATTAGGCCGCTTTTGGAATACTGCATTCATTTCTGGTCTCCCTGCTATAGGAAAGATGTTCTGAAACTTGAAAGAGTTCAGAAAAGATTTACAAGGATGTTGCCATAGTTGGAGAGTTTGAGCTGTTGGGAGAGGTTAAACAGGCTGGAGTCATTTTCCCAGGACCGTCGGGGTAGGGGAGTCCAAAACTAGGAGGCACAGGTTTAAGGTGAGAGGGGAAAGCTTTAAAAGGGACCTAAGAGGCAACGTTTTCACACAGAGGGTGGTGCATGTATGGAATGAACTGCCAGAGGAAGTGGTGAAGGCTGGTCTAGTTACAACATTTAAAAGGCATCTAAATGGGTATATAAATAGGAAGGGTTTAGAAGATATGGATCAAATGCTGGCAGATGGGACTAGATTAATTTGGGATATCTATTCAGCATGGACAAGTTGGACCAAAGGGTCTGTTTCCTTGTTGTACATCTCTATGACTATGAAAAATATGTGTTGTCACAGACCAAGCGATGGTTAGAAGAGAGAGAGCCAAATCACATTTTCACACTTGGTGTGACATTCTTGATACTCAATTTGGATTCTGCCAGGGCCATTCAGCAGATGTCATTAAAGCTTTGATCAAATAAAGTGGTGAGATGAGAGTGACAACCTTTGACATCAAGTCAACATTTGCTTGAATATGGCAGTAAGGAATCCAATCAAAACTTGACTCATTGGGAATTGGGGAAATTCCTCCACTGGTTAAAGTCACACTTAGCTCAAAGATGGTAATCGTTGAAGATCAGTCATCTCAGCTCCAGGACATCTCTGCAGGAGTTGATCAAGTCACATCCTAGGCTCATTAATCTTCATCTGCTTCATCAACAACTCTCCCTCTATGATAAGGTCAAGGTGGTGACATTTACCGATGATTACACAATGTCACCATTTGCTACATCTCAGATACTGAAACAATCCATTTCCGCACACAGCAAGGTCTGGGCAACATTCAAGCTTGGGCTATATTTGCCAAGTTAGATTCCTGTCAAACAGGTGTAAAGAATACAGATAACACTGTTTCCCCTTAATATTCAACGGTATAAATCCCCCATGGTCAACATTTAATCTCTTAGAAATTGAACTGGACCTACCATATATGCACGGTTGCAAGACCATATGAAAGTAGAAATTTTGCAAAGAACACTTCACCTCATGACATCCTAAAGTCAAACCACCATCTACAAGGTGCAAGTCAGGAGTGTGATGGAATACTCTCGACATGCCTGGATAAGTGTCTTTCCAACAACACTCAATAAGTTCAACACCATCAAGATCAAAGCCACCATCTTCATTGGTGCTCCAATGACCACCTTCAATATTCACTTCCTCCACCACTGACGCAGTGGCAGAAGTGTTTGCCATCTGCAAGATGCACTGCAGCAACACACCAAGACTCCTTTGAAAGGACCCTCCACTCCATGGCCTATACCACACAGGACAAGGGCTACAGTTGTTAGGGACTACTACCACCTGCAAATTCCTCTCCAAGTCATACACCATCACAGCTATTGATTGATGCTCCTTCAACGTATTGGGGCCCAAATCTGATATTCCCTTTCTAACAGTACTCTGAACGTATGCATGCTACATGGATAGCAGTGGTTTAAGAATATATTAAATCACTACCTCCTCTCAGGTATTTAGTGATGGACAACTCCAGCGCATTAAAGAATTTTTAAAATCTCCAAATTGGCTTAAATAAATTGCTTGACCTATTCTGATTAATTGATTGAATCAAATTATTTGACTGTATTGTATGTTAGAGTCTTGAATTGCAGGCAATATTTGTGGTGCATGTGACCTGATTCAACTGTTAACTTGCCACGAGGTCACTGCGTTACTGCCAGGAAAGTAATGACATTGTATCTTTATCAAAAGACAAACAGCATCATGTTGATACATATGAAGGAGAGTTACACTAATTATAAACAAAACATGTCATTTAATCAGCCAGGCACTAGAAAGTCCCGCTAGATTGAGAGACACTTCACAAGCACTCCAGTTTCAATGAAGTACAAGTCCCTTCATACAACATGTTGTATAAACCATCTGAGCAAGAATATCAAATTGCTGCTTCTTTTGAATCAGATCCACCAGAGGTTCTCCATGAATAAATGAAAACTATTATCTCCTGCTACTGAATTTAATGTTGACTTTTTAAAAAAATGTCTCCTTGGATAATGATAATCACTGGCAAGATTAGCATTTGAAGTCCATCCCCAGCTGCTCTGAGCACATAGTGGAGAGCTGCATTTTTTAAATTCTGAAGTCCATATTGTTCTTCGTAGCATTTTTGTATGTCTTTGAGCTCTTCGGTTAGTTTTTGTTCAATCAAAAAAATGGAGACAGATTTGAACCAGATTAAATGAGGACAGCAAGTTTAATTTCTTTTGATGGCAGTGATAAATCTGTTCATATTTATGTCAAACAGCTTCATGATCATTTCAACTGTTATCAAGTTGGTTTTTATTTCACATTTTCTAAAACTCAAATGCAGAATTCAAATTTTCAGGCACGGTAGGATTTGAACTAATATTGTCTTGATTATCCAGGTCTTAAAACCCACAACGAGTAGCCTATTATAAAAACCACAAATAGAATGTACTCAAGTAATACCATTTTGAAATCTTTAATAATGCCATATATAGCTTTTAGTATTGTCCACTCATTATGTGATGGCCACACACTATACGTCGAACAAACTGCTACATGAGAATAGATGCAAACCAACCAAACTAAGTCTGCTGTATTGATTTATCCTTGTTTACCCATGTATTGAGCTGAGTCCGATTATAAATGAAATATAGGGCTGCACCATATGGACATATGGTGGGGAATTTTAAATCCCAAAAAACAGGTCGGTTAGAAATAGGTAGGAAGTTAAAAATGTTCAAATTCACAAACCAGTTCCCCATATGCCCACCTCTGGTTTTAACCCCATTAACTAATATGAAAGCAAATCATTCCCAGAAGCTAGGTTGTTGACTAAGGCTGCATGCCTCCAAATGTACATCAACAAAAGACTTCAACATGTCAAGACTAAGATTTTCAGGCCTCATGCTTTGTGAAACTCAACAAACGTAAGGAAGTGATGAGTACTGGATTCAGGAGATAACTGTTTTAATTGCGCTGCCTGTGGGCCAAGAGGAGTAGAAGCAGGAACTTCCTTTATTGCAAATTAAAATATGAAGCAGTTGCCATGGGTTTCTGAAAAAAAAGTTGCTATTTCTCAAAGTCCCATTTCCTTCAATAAATGGTGCATTCTCACCTAATATTAGTAATGTTAATTAAAAATGTACAAAAGAGAATAATGAATTAAGACATGATTTATAATTGGATTTAATGTCAAGAATATTGAACTAATTGGGTAATTGGCATCTATGAATATCTTATCCTCAGCAGTGAAATATTCCAGACACATGGAATGAAAGTACTCAGCAACAAGAAAACTAAGCATCAATTGTTCAAGGATATCCATTTATGGAGTAATTACACAAAATGCCTGTTATAATGACAACTGCATATGCTTCAGATAGGGCTGATGATGTCAACTGGTTACAACAGACTTCAGGACTCATCCGTACCTGCTCTGCTCAATCTAGAATCCCTGTGATGTGGAAGCAGATAGTTCAGACCGCCTAGCCTACACATCCCTGTACACTACGGACAGTTTAGCATGGCTAATCCACCTCACCTGCTCATCTTTGCACTGTGGAAGGAAACTGGAGCACCTAGACAAAAGCCACACAGAGAAGGGGAAAATAAGCCAACTCCACACAGACAGTCACTGAAGGCTCGAATTAAACCCGGGCCTCTGATGCTGTGAGGCAGCAGTGCTAACCACTGAGCCACCATGCTGTGCTGATGTCATCACATCTCGCTTGCAAGGATGCCAATGCAGACTGCCCCACCTTTTAGTTTTTACAGGTGATGCCCAATCCCACATGCCACTGCAATCACTCCTCACGCTCCATTCTGGCTCTTCAAACCGTTTCAGTTCCATGTGGCAGGTTGGGGTGTGTTGGGGAGAAAGTGGCTGTTCAGAAAGAAGAGATGCCTCTATTGGCCATGATCCCAGAGTACATGAGTAGTCTGCAACTACGAGCAGCATCATATTGATGATACACTACTGTCGCTGCTCTGTCACTGTATAGTGATATTGCTACATTCTTGAGCACTCACACTCACTGCTCCCCCTCATTGGTGGCATTTACCAAATAAATGCAGCCTTCAATTTAAATGCCAACTTGCTGTCACAAACTGAAACTAATAATCTTGGTGTTTACCTGGGGTGAGATTTTGGAATGCAAGAGAGGAATGATCCCAATTACCACGGATCTTCAACTCCACCATGTACATAATTTATGACACTGCTTCCTATCGTGCCTCGCTGGGATTGTACACTGGAAATTAAGCCGTGCTATATCCAGAGTCATTACGAAAATTGAAAATGTTATTCTTTGTATACTTGATGATAGATGCAGCCTAACAGAAAACATGGACCAAGTTGCCATCCTCAATAAGGCTACTATATATTTTCAATAAATAAACAATTCTTATGTAGCTGTATGGCTACTATCTAAACCTCTACAAAGTATGATGGAAAAAGAAGCCAACCTCACATACAAATCACTTATAAATGCGGAAAGGAGAAATGGAACCATACAGCTAACTGAACAGGCACTTGGTGACAGCTATAACTCAACCTCTATCAAAAATTGCTAAATTAAGGATTAATAGGCAGACAAGAGCAAATGTATCCCATTTACATGACCCCTGGATGGATCATCTCAAAATCACGAGGGTCTTGGGCAGAGGTACATCATTGAAATTCTGGAGGATTGGTAAAAAATGTATGAAAAGAAGGAACATTAGAGGCATTGGTAGCAACAACCCAATGAAAAGGAACAGCCGAGTTCGGTACTCAGAGAAGACTATAACCCATTGGAGTGAAACTGGCCAGCACACCTCACAAGGGTAATATCTTTGTCCAAGCCATGAGTGTTGAGATTTAGTGTTATGTGTGACAAGCCAAAATAATGAGTTAAATGTAAGTTAAATGTTAAGAAGAATTTGCCTGTATATCTTAAGTGATTTGAATGCTAATAAACACAAAGTTGTAGGAGACTTTAGGTTGAGTGTCTCTTTCTCCATCTTGTCAGCTGACACCCTATAGAGGCAACAGGATCTGCAGTAACCACATGGAAACAACAATGAATGTTAGATGTATAACTCTACCAGGTGAAACTCTAACTAACTTCTAAATCTCCTCCATATACACTTAAGGGGAGAAACAGAAGAATAAAAGGTTGGTGTTATGGCTGGAGGAAAATAATCTGGGAGAGTGCTTTGGTTTACTTTTGGTGATATTTTTGGTTGCCAGGAATTCAACTGATTCTGTTCATCATCTGTTCTGAATGACAGCCATGTAGGAAACCAGGCAACAATATTTCAGGGCAGGGTCCATGGGCGCTGGCCACACACACTCCATGTCCATGGACATTGACATCTAAGAAACTCCTATGGTACACCTCTGACCTACTTACCCCTCTGTACTTCAATGCTACACCTTGGGCAGCACCCACAACTATCACTGTAATGTACCAAAGACACTGGCATTTAACCTGGGAAAGTGGCCAAGGATGAATCATTGAAAATGGAGGCTGTTTTAAGATGCCTTACCATTGTTCCACAAGGATAGAGAAGGTGTGAGAACAGAAGTGAGACAACAAGAATGAATGGGATAAAAATAAATATTCAACCGTGGCTCGTATCCAAAAAAGGGCACACAGAAGTCAGAGAAGGGAAGAATCTAGACCTGTTTGATTGGATAAATGGAAGAGTCAGGATCTGTTAGATTAATTACACAGAAGAAGTACAGTCTCCACCGAACTTGCATAGCATAGAATAGAATTGAGTCTGATCATATTTAATACCACTGTCCTAGCTAAAACCAAAACAATTAGGAAGCTAATATAAAATGTTTAATTAGCCAATTGTACTTAAGCTTCCAACTATTGAGTACTATGTAAAACTAAATTTACTTCTTTATTAATATTTTATCGATACCTGTTCTATTAAGCAAAGTATTAAATGGCAATTTTATATAAAATGTACCAATTTGCCAAATTACCAATTTATGATGTACAAATACTTTTCTATCTACTAACCCTTAGATATGCTAAATTTCTTCCTTCACTAATTTGTATCCAATTAATGGAAAATAGTGTGCTTTTAACTCCCTGATTCCCATTCACGATTTGGAAGCAAGCATGCAAATTTCTATACCAGTTCAATATGTAACTATAAAAGGTGCAATTTGCACAATATTTTCTATCTTTAAGGACAACATTTGATCATGTGTATAAAACTTGTACATATTTTGCAGGCAAATCAAAATAACAAGTTTGAAGAGCTGTTGAAACCAACCACATTTTGCAAATCGATATGTACTGTATGGAGATCTTATAAGGCTCATTTTAGAGCACAGAACAGAAAGAATGCTGGATATAGGTGAACTGGAGGATTCAAACCACTAAGTTGTGTGTGGAGGGGGTGTTGCAAGGGAGCTAGTGAGAAAGGAGATCAGTGTCAGGCTAGGTGCAATTGGGAAAAGGAGCAAGTCAAAGAGTCAGGACAGGCAGGAAGAAAGCAGAGAACGAGGTAGAACTGATGAATTAAACTGTATTTATTTCAATGCAAGAGTCCTAACAGGTAAGGCAGATGAACTCAGGGCATGGTTAGAAACTTGGTGTTGTGATTTCATGGCAATTACAGAGATTCGGCTCAGGGATAAATCGGACTGGCAGCTTAATATTTCAGGGTATAAATGCTACAGGAAGGATAGAGAGGGAGGCAAGAGAGGAGGGGGAGAGGCATTTTTGTTTAGAGATAACATTACAGCTATACTTAGGGAGGATATTCCTGGGAATACTTCCAAGGAAATTACTTGGGTGGAACTGAGATTGGGATTGTGATATAGAACACCCAACAGACAGCAGGAGGTTGAGAAACAAATTTGTAAGGCGACCTCCATTATCTATAAGAATAAGAGGGTGGTCATGATAAGGGATTTAATTTTCTAAATGTCGACTAGGACTGCCATAATGTTAAGGGCTTGAATGGAGAAGAATTTGTTAAATGCGTACAAGAATATTTCCTGATTCAATATGTGGATGTACCTATGACAGAAGCTGTGAAACGTGACCTACTCTTAGGAAATAAGGCAGGCCAGATGAATGAGGTGTTAGTGGGGGAACACTTTGGGCCCAGTGACCATAATTCTATTAGCTTTTAAAATAGTGATAGAAAAGGATAGAGCAGATCTAAAAGTTAAAGTTCTAAATTTCAAGAAATCAAATTTTGACAGTATTAGACAAAAACTTTCAAAAGTTGATTGGGGGCAGATGTTCACAGATAAAGGGATAAATGGGAAGCATTCAAAAATGGTGGTGGAGGGTTGCTTTTCAGACTGGAAGCCTGTGACCAGCAGTGTGCCTCAAGGATCAATGCAGGGTCCACTGCTTTTTGTCATTTATATGATTGATTTGGATGTGAACATAGGACGTAAGGTTAGTAAGCTTGCAGATGACACCAAAATTGGCAGTGTAGCTCACAGCAAAGAAGGTTAACTTAGAGTGCAACAGGATCTTGATCAAATGAGCCAATGGGCCGAGGTATGGCAGATGAAGTTTGATTTAGATAAATGTGAAAGGCAAATCGGGGCAGAACTTATATACTTAATGGTAAGGTCCTGGGGAGTGTTGCCGAACAAAGAGACCTTGGCGTGCAGGTTGCAGGAGACAGGATAATGAAGAAGGTATTTGGTATACTGGCCTTTATTGTTCAGTGCTTTGAATATAGGAGTTGGGAGGTCATATTGCAGCTGTACAGGATATTGGGTAAGCCACTTTTGGAATACTGCATGCGTTTCTGGTCTCCCTGCTATAGGAAAGATGTTGTGAAACTAGAAAGGGTTCAGAAAAGACTTACAAGGATGTTACCAGGGTTAGTGGGTTTGAGCAGTAGGGAAAGGCTGAATAGGCTGTTTTCCCTGGAACATCAGAGGCTGGAGGGGATGTCCTAAAAGCGGTTTATAAAAACATGAGTGGTATGGATACTAAGAATAGACAAGGTCTTTTCACTGGGGTGGAGGCATCCAAAACTAGAGGGCATAGGTTTAAGGTGAGAGGGGAAAGATTTAAAAGAGACCCAAGGGGCAACTTTTTCACACAGAGGGTGGTGCGTGTATGGGATGAGCTGCCAGAGAAAGTGGTGGAAGCTGGTCCAAAATACAACATTCAAAAGGTATTCGAAAGAGTTTAGGGGAATATGTGCTGAATGCTGGCAAATGGGTAGAGGTTTATTTAGAATATCTGGTCGGCATGGACGAGTTGGACCAAATGGTTTGTTTGTGCTGCATATCTTTCTGAGTCTATGACTCTAGTGAAGCCGGAGAATAGGAAGAGGTGATGGCCTAATGGTATTATCAATGGACTGCTAATTCAAAGATCCTGATAATGTTCTGGGGCCCTGGGCTTGATTCCAGTGGAATTTGAATTTAATTTTTAAAAAATCTGGAATTAAGAGTCTAATGATGACAATGAATCCATTGTCAATTGTTGGAAAAACCCATCTGGTTCACTAATGTCCTTTAGGGAAGGAAGTGCCTCCCTGATAAAGTGTATAAACCTGAAACATTGACTTTCCTACTCCTGTGATGCTGCCTGACCTGCTGTGTTCCTCTCGCTCCACACTGTATTGGCTTGAAACTGCCTGTATGTGAATCCAGACCCACAGCAATGTGGCTGCCTCTTAACTGCTCTCTGGGCAATTTGGGATAGGCAACAAATACTACCCTAGCCAGCGATGCCATCATCCCATAAATGAATAAATGATAAAGTTGGTAGCAATGAGGAGATAGTTGTTACACCATGAAAGGCCTTCTACAGAAATTGCTATTTTTTCTGGAGCAATTTGTCAAATTATGGGCTATCACACAATTCTTCTCATCAAATATTTCATGGTATTGCTACAGTGCAGAAGCAGGCCATTTGGCCCGTTTAGTCCTCACTGACCCTCTGAAGAGCATTCCTTCCAGATGCACACCCCTATCTGAACACTAATCCTGCATTTCCCATGGCTAACCCACCTAGCCTGCGCATCCCTGGACACTATGGACAATTTAGCATGTCCAATCCACCTAACCTACACATCTTTGAACTGTGGGAGGAAACTGGAGCACCCAGAGGAAAGTCAGAGGGAGAACATGTAAAAACACTGCACAGTCAGTTGCCCGAGGCTGGAACTGAATCCAGGTCCCTGGCACTGAGGCAGCAATGCGAACCACTGAGCCACCGTGCCCCTATGCTAGCTCTGTGAAAATTTAACTGCTTTAAGACTATTATAGGATCATGATTATATCTGTATCATGATAGTTTTTTTTTGTCTGTGATTCTGGCTGTTACGTTTGAGTTTTGCATGTTTGCTGTCAGGGCAATTTGGGGCTCTGCCATAAATTTCACCTGCAAGTAATTGTTGAATGCTACAAAACAATTAAAGCTGGGGTGCTCAGCAAAGTTGAATTTAACTTGAAAAGTACTAACGTGTTGTATGAAACAAAGGAAATTAAGTCCTCAAAATCAACAATTCATAATATTTATTGTGCAGGGATAATTATAAAAGACAGCACATATATTATTTATGACATGCAACGTACTGAAAGATAAAATTTTCTTTTGTGTGAGTGCACAGTTGTTAAAATAGAACAAAGAAGGAACATAGGAAAGAGAAAAGACCATTCAGCAATTTAAACAGAGATAGTAGGAACTGCAGATGCTGGAGAATCTGAGATAACAAGGTGTAGAGCTGGATGAACACAGCAGGCCAAGCAGCATCAGAGGAGCAGGAAGGCTGACGTTTCGGGCCTAGACCCTTCTTCAGA
>JAHRHZ010000267.1:20604603-20626596 GCA_024137785.1 Ginglymostoma cirratum
CTAGGCCCGAAACGTCAGCCTTCCTGCTCCTCTGATGCTGCTTGGCCTGCTGTGTTCATCCAGCTCTACAGCAATTTAAACAGCTGTTTAAGTAAATCATGGTTCATCTGTAACAGGACACTAGTTATCACTTAACATTCTTCAGTAGACTGGCATGCCATCTCTGTGAGGATTTGCATTGAGACAATGAATATTAATATTTTAAAGGTAGCTTTCTTGCAGTATGCAAAGTGGGTTTTGTTTCTCCAAACTGTTTGGACATGTTTGTGGCTATCACTTGAACTTAGACCGTCTTGCCGAGAGGTAGGGGCAATGCCACTTCATCGCATGACTCTGAAACGATATGAAAACCAACACTGCACTGTAACTGTGGTATGAAGTTGTGTGGATTGTATTAAATTGTAAAGACCTCCTCAAGAAGCTAATTTCTTACCATTTCTGCTGCAGTCATGACCCAATACCTGGGGCTGTACAGGGTCTACTGTATTTGGACTGGGGGCAAGCACCAGGACTCT
The DNA here is from genome assembly GCA_024137785.1 of Ginglymostoma cirratum. Lineage (NCBI taxonomy): Eukaryota > Metazoa > Chordata > Chondrichthyes > Orectolobiformes > Ginglymostomatidae > Ginglymostoma > Ginglymostoma cirratum. The sequence continues at coordinate 20,605,119 of JAHRHZ010000267.1, forward strand.
GGGCAGGAGCCTGTGTTTTCTGTCCCTGGCACTGGCTAAAGTATAATGAGTCAGGTATTGCAAAGTGACAATCGTAGAGCCATGTTGCGTGGAGTTAAATGGAGAGAGATGATTCAGGCATTAAAGATGGTATTAAATGATTATTTAATTGAAACAATATTCATCCTTCTTGGGAAAAGGCAAGAGAGTAGCACTAAGTCATACTCATCCACAGAGATGTACAATCATTATGAGGCAGATATAATTGTCTGAATGGCTTCCCTCTGCACTGTAACTGTTCTGCAATTAAACAATTTTCATATTATACAAAAATTCACTGTGTGATTGATAATGAGGAAGCAAGCCTTTGATTGCAGGTTGATTTTTTTTCTGTACTCATTCACAGGATGAGGGCATCACTGGTGAGGCAGCATTTATTGCCCATCTCTAATTACCCAGAAGGCAGTTATAAGTCAACCACATTGCTGTGGGTCTGGAGTCACATGTAGACCAAACCAAGTAAGTTTCCTTCCTGAAAGGACATGAGTTTTTTCCAACAAACAACAATGAATTCAAAGTCATTCTTAGACTCTTAATTCCAGATATTTATTGAATTCAAATTCCACCATCTGCTGTGGTGGGATTTGAACCCAGGACCCCAGAATGTTATCTGGGTCTCTGGATTAACAGTCCAGCATAATACCACTCGGCCACTGCCTCCCCCACTCCCTGACACCTCCCCATTTCAATGAACTGGCCAGTTGAGCAGAACAGTGACAACTGAATTCTATCTCGATAAGTATGACGTAATCATTTAGAGCAAATAAGAAAGACAAAGAGACGCACAATAAATGATACGATTCTGATAGTGCAGTGAAACACAAGAACCTTCGGACATGTCCATTAATCGCTGAAGCTAGCAGGACCAGCAGGTAAGGTAGTGCAGGAGGTACAGGGAAGGAACTTCTTTTCACAGCCAAAGCATAGAATAAAAGGCAGGGAAGTTGTATTTAGTTCTTCTTGTTGTGTTCTTTGTCTAAAGGCAGGTCCTACCTACAGCATCACAGATGGGATCATGAGGCAAATTCCAAATCCATGCCAGCCAGAATTTGGATTGAACCCCAAACCTTTGATCCTACTCTGATCCCCACCAGTCATCTAGCCAAATGACCACCCCAGGGGGTGGCACAGTGGCTCCATGGTTAGCACTGTTGCCTAACAGTGCCAGGGACCTGGATTCCAATCTAGCCTCGGGTGACTATCTATGTGGAGTTTGCACATTCTCCCTGTGTCTGCCTGGGTTTCCTTTGGATGCTCCAGTTTCCTCCCACAGTCCAAAGGTGTGCAAGTTAGGTGGATTGGCGACACTAAAATTGCCCTGTATTGCCCAGGGATAAGTAGGTTAGATGTGTTATATATGGAGAAATATGGGGTAGAGAAATGGGTCTGTGTGTGATGCTCTTCAGAGGGCCTGTGTGGACTTGTTGCGTTGAATGGCCTGCTTCCACACCATAAGGATTCAATGAATACACATTGTAGTCCCAGAACTATGAAAACTGTTGGTAGATCTCAGTTTGTTCAGTTGCATTATGAACAGACCTTTCATGGCTATCAAGTCCTGGACTGGAACGGAGACTGGGACTTAAACCTGGAGTATCTGGCTCAGAGACAGAGAAGCAACATCACAAGACACCCAGAGGTCATACTGGGAACTGTGGGAAACACAGGTTAGGCTGGAGTCCTGAGTGAAGTTCTGGTCATCATAGAACAGGAAGTGTTTGATTACATTAGATAGAACACACAAGGGATGTCATCAGGTTGGGAAAATGTTGTAGAAAGATTGGATAAGCTGAGGTTATTTTCTTTGGAAGAGAGGAGACCGAAGGGAACTTTAATTGACATAAATAAAAGATAAAGAGAATCCTAGATAGAATAGGTAGAAGAATATATTTCCCTTCAAAGAGAAATCAGTAACACGGGACTGTAGATTTAAAAGTAGAAGGATTAGTGGGGGAAGAGGAAAAATTGGTCTTGGGAGCTTTGAACTCACCATCAGAGGTGATGATGGCAGAAACGTTCATCATATTGGCTACCTATCGGAAGTGTTGTAGCCTACAAGGCTCCAAACATAAAATTGGGAATCGAGATGAAGACTTTTGTTTTGCTGGCACAAGCATGATGTGCCAAATGGCCTCTTCCTGTGCATTCCTTTTCTATGATACTATGATCCTGTACAACAAGTATTAAACACCACTCATGTTCACATTTGGTGAATCAAGATATTGATCTAAAATATTTATTCCCAGTTAGGGCATTATTTTTAGAGAGGATGCTGGAGATGACCTAATAATGTCAGTTCAGTTTACTTTAACATCTGTGATGAGCAAAATTTTAATTTTAATTAAAGATGAAATTTCTAATATCTAGATAAAGAGAAAATATTTAGAGATAACATAGGTTTTTGAAAGTAAGACTGTACTTGACAAATGTGTTACAATATTTTGATAAAGTGGTAGATACAAGGATTAGCAGAAATGCAACAGAGGGTAATATATATGAATTCTCAGAAACCCTTTGATAAGCTATCATACAGGATACTATTGGAGAACATTATGGTAAATACACCTTGGGAAAATTTGGATTCAAAATTGATAGCAAGGAAAAAGTATTGAGTAGAGATTAAGGGCAGATTCTCAGAATGTGTAATGTGTTCCCATTGCTTTTTCATCAGGGACTGGTTCTGTTCAGTCTGTACACCAATTATGTACGTATTGAGTTAGAGAAAATAATGGATACATTTGAAGAATGGGAACCCAGTAAATTATTCTGAATGAAAGACAGGCTGTGCCACCCTGCCTGCTCTCTCTGCGGTCCAGAACCCACTGTATTTCTGGTTTTCCCTGTAGTGACACCTAGTGGTTCTGCATCGAGCTTTATTCACGTTCCTTTTTCTTACACTTTGTTCAGTTTGGATATACTAAATCCTGTTTTAGGTAGCCAATTAGAAATCATTCATCCATTAGGAAAGTGATTGATACAAGACAAGGTGAGTTCTTTGCCTTTAAAGTGTTTGTGTAAGATATGCTTTTGGGTTTTGACTCAAAATAGTCACAGCAGCAAAGTAAATGGATAAAAGCATTAAAAGATTTGCTTATTACATTAAAGTTAACATGTAAGAATGAATATATATGAGAAATTTTAGTTAGACCAAAGCGTCCATACAATGGGACAAATGTTAAGACTTTAGAAAGTGTACAGCACAGATTTACTGAGATGCTGTCTTTAATCTGAAAATGTAAGGTATCAGGTAGTGGCTCTACCTATGGACTAGAAGCTCTGAGTTCAAGTCCAAATACAGGACTCAATGGTCATGGAAAGTGTGTCATAATGCCACCACAAAGGTTGATTATTAATCTTTAATTACTTTTGATATGCTGATGTCAGGTGGTAAGAGCGCAAAAGTATCTTGGTTAGCTCGAAGTGTGGTAGCTGCAATGCAACAGCCTCCCCGTCTTAAGAAACACTATGTGTGTGCTTTTACTATGAGCGAGCTTTATCTTTGCTCCAAGGGATTACCATACAGACAAGTCAAAAACACTTGAACAATCGAAGCTCTTTATTTTGTGAGAACAGAAAAATTACATACTAAGTTAACAGAGATTGTGTTAAAATGACACTACTGAACAGATACAAAGAGATTGTAAGTATTCAGAACAAGGTCACATAAACAAAATGATAAAAGTTTAGAATGAGGAGTGAAAGAGGTATTTTATGTCGTGAGGTTATGAAGTGCTGTATCAGATTAAAGCAGACTGTGTGTAAATTTAAGAGACAGTTGCATAAGCTGTCTGAAGAAAAGGAGAATAATGGGTCCCAGTAATACAGTGAGTGCATGATAACAGGAATAGAAAGCTTATGTATGACGGAATACCAACATGGGTTGATTGAGCAATCAACCTGAAACCCCTTGTAATTATATTCGTTAACAAGGACAGGTCTTTAGGTGTGATGTAAATCCACTTAAAAACCAGCCCTTTTACCACATGTAAGATTATTTTCACGTGGAATTGAGTAATCAAGCAGCAAGTCATGCTACACGCAGTGCACATGAAGTTTCACAGGGTGCCATGATGCAATGTATCAATTGCCCTCATCAAAATCAACTATAGAAGAATTGCATTCTACTGATGCAGCAGATTTTGTTCTGTTTGATTTTACGTCTTAATGAAACTAAAGGTTTTCTTCACAATTGCCAGCTCCAGTGAAATGTTCTGAGGTGGAGATTTATTTATTTAACCTATTTCTCCATGCATGGAAATTGCAGAAAGACTTTGGTCTACAGTTAAATTCAAAAAATTGGGTCCAAATTCTGCATTTTCAAACATTCAATAAATAAAGAACCTGCTTGAACTGCACATCCTGTTATCCATTGGTAATAATTCCTGAACAACTTCGCAGAAAAATTAAAGATAATGTGGTAACAATGCAGAAAATTTGCTTATTATCAATTCTATTTAGGTTGATGTACAGTCTGAATTCCTCAAGAGAATTTGATAAAAGTAACTAAATTGCAATGTCCTCTAGCACGTGCATATTCTTGAAGTGATTCGTTATTTGGTCATACCCCGCAGATGCATTATAGATGTACTTTGTTTACAGATTAAAAGTGTTAGTTAAGAAAATTGTACTTTGTCAAAATTGAATATTATGTGCTTAGCTCCCCCCTGAGTTAGAAGGTTGAGGAAAACAGGTTGTGTTTCAGATCTGAGCATGTCACTTAACCTCATTGTAATAGTACTCTTGCGCACAGTGGAGGACATAAGGAATGGGGAAAATGACATGAGATTATAATCAATGTCCTATTCTACACACTTTCAGTTAATTTCAAGAAAATTCATATTACCACTTCCAACTAAGACAGAATACCTGGTCATTTATTGCACTATTGATTATAGGATCTTACTTGTAGAAACATTATCTGCCATTTTTTTCCTATCTTTATACTGAAACATTTAGGAACATCCTGATATCATGAAAGTTATGAAATAAATGCAAGTTTCTTCATCTCTTTTCTCTAAGTAGTCATGCGTAACTACTTGAAGCGCACCAAAAGTATATATTCACCAGTCCCTATCTCCTACAGGAGTATCTAATTCAGAATGATAATATGATTCGGAAGATTAATTCACATCAGTACCACAATTAGCGCAACTGACAGCCTCTATTTCAGCTCATCCATTTTGCATCTTGAAAACTTCACTTTTCCATCCTTTAAGCTAATCTTTAAATTTATATCTGACTCACAATCAGATATGAAAATGCTAAGCTTAGTATAGAGTCCAGAAGGGCCACAAATACTGTCCCAAATGTTTGTAATGATTTTCCTTTATAGGTCCTCTCAACCTATGTCTTGTTTCCTTATTTGCCCCATTTCAATCAGCTGCTGACCTGCACAATTAGACTTTGTTTATTGATTCCCTCTTGCTTTCCACAATTTAGAAGTGTTCTCTTTTATTGTTTCCTCCCGTCCCCATTTCACTGCCTCCTGCTTGCTTTGAACGTACTAAATTTTTAACACCTTTTCGACTCTGATAGAAGATCATCAACCCGAAAGATAAACTTTGATAATCACTTCACAGATCTTGCTGACCTACTGAAGTTCCCAGTATTTTCTAAGTTTTTTTTCAATATCAAGATGGACAGCATTTTAAAAAAAATTTTGTTCATTTACTGACCATGGATACTTAGACTTAATATGATGACAAACTTGATTGATAATGCAGGAAATCATTTACAATTGTGTAGCACCAGAGTGATTTGGTTCCACTTTGAATTCTATTTAGATTTCTTTTTGGGTAATCTGTGTCCTGTTCTGGGTGGGGAAGTTTACCATCTATGTATGAGTGACTAAGATATGCAATTACTGCAGAACTTTTCTTCACAATGTCTTCAGTTACATTATAGTATATTCTATTTAACCACATTTCTCTCTTTTACAGATTGATTCCTCTCTTTTCTCAGGTGTGTATACATTATCACAATCGGGTGAGGTGGGGTGATATTTATTTTTAGAATGCAGCTATATCACATATTAATTAATGATGTAGTTAACAAAAAAGGAAAGAGCTAATTCCAAGATTTTCTTGAGTGGAATGAAAGTAGATTATATTACCTCCAAAAAATATATGAAATACAACATCAAACACATATAGAAGTACAGATAATTCTTTTAAAAGGAAAAGAATGTCTAGAATAGAGAGGAAGAATAGAAGTACACAATCTAAAATTCTTTTGAGTCCTTGAGATGTTATATCTTTAACTGCCACCACAGTTAATTACTTTATAGAATCCCTACAGTGTGGAAACGGGCCATTCACTCTGTCAAGTCTCCACACCGACTCTGTGAAGAGCATCCCACCCATATCACTGTAACCTTGCATTTCCCATGGCTAATCCATCCAGCCTACATACCATGGACAATTTAGCACAGCCAATCCACCTAACCTGTACACCTTTGGAGTGTGGGAGTAAAACGGAAGCACCCAGAGGAAACCCATGCACACACGAGGGGAATGAGCAAACTCTACACAGAAAGTCGGCTGAGAATGAAATTTGACCTGAGACCCTGGCACTGTGCGACAGCAGTGCTAACCACTGAGCCACCATGCTGCCCCTCAGATCCTCAGCTTAACTAAATCTTTCAGCTATCTTTGAGTTCTCAGGGAATGGTTGTTTCACAATTTGTTTATTTTACAGGGTGCTGTCTTCTGTGGGTGGTAGGGACAAGTGGGGATTGGGTTAGTTTGGTTGGTTGGAGAAGAGAGAGGAATTTACTTCCAGCTTTTGATACAAATTAGTCTTTTTTTTCCTTCTCTTCTATGTTGCTCAAAGGCAGCTGTTGAATTAGGTTTTATTTTGTGAATTGCCAAGTCTGAATGCATTGTCCCTCTGATAAGTCAACTGGGTTTACTGTCTTCAGATAAATCATCATCATAGAATCCCACCAGTGTGGAAACAGGCCATTCAGCCCAACAAGTCCACACCACCCCTTCGAAGAACATCCCACCTGACTCATTCCCCTATCCCTGTATTTCCCCATGTCTAACACAAAATTCCCTGGACACTACAGGCAATTTAGCATGGCCAAACCACCTACCCAGAACATCTTTGGACTGTGGGAGGAAACCGGAGCACCCAGAAACCCACATAGACACCAGGAGAATGTGCAAACTCCACAAACCTCAGTCACCTGAGGGTGGGATTGAACCTGGGTCCCTGGCACTGTGAGGCAGCAGTGCTAACCACTGAGCCACCATGCTGCCCACAATGGTAGTTTTAGCTCAAATAGTTTTGTTTAATTCATACTGGTTCCTTTAACTTGCACCAATCTGTGGTCAGATTATCGCTGCAGCCATTTTAGGTCACTGTTTGTCCCCTGAAACCCATGTTAGTCCATGAAAGGTCGCAGGTATTAAAATCAAATGATGGAAGTTGAAATTACCGGTCTGTATCTTACCAATAAAGTGACAACACAACTGCTGATGTCATTGTTGCATTGTGATACATATCATAGTCTCATAACCATGACCATAAAACCAATAGTCCATCCACAGCATTTCTGACCACGATATACATCTGTAAAACCACAAAATGAACTTGTCAATTCTTCTAGTTACAAGATATATTTCACATTTCCATCAAAATTAAATCTGACCTAAAAAGCATGTAAATATAAACTTGAAAAATCACAGAAAGTATAACTGGGGAGTATTACAGGTTTTGCATTTGTTGTCATGTTGATTTTGTTGACTTGAAGAACATCATTGCTGTTGCTAGTTTATTTTGCATGGGAGGATGCAATATTTCTGAGGAAATGTGATTTTGTTCTGAACTGAATGATAAAGAGAAACCTGTGTATGATTTTGAATCTATTAGCAGATTCTTTAGTTTGTTCAATGCAGAGACGTCCTGGTTATTCAAATTGATTGCTTCTTGATTTGTCAGCATGTAGGAAACAATCCAATAACAAAGTTAAAAAAAAGGAATACATCAGTTTGATTTAATTGAGATAAAGCAGCAGGACATGTTAACAACCTGACTTATATTTCCATTGAGTTTTTAATATAACAATGTTTTTATAAGAAGGTTTAGCTGCTCCTGGAGGTGGGCATTGTCTGAATTTTTTTAATGGAACACATTGCATGAGCGCTTCGGCTCTCCAAGTCTATACAGTTCCAAGTGAAAAGACAGCCAATTAGATTTATTTGTCTCATTAGCGATTCCTCACAGTGGGACAATCAGAGAAGCACAGAATTAAGAACAATGAGAATGAGAAATCAGTAGACACATTATCCTCTGCCAATGATATGTACATCCCAGTGGCCATATTACAGGCAGCAACAACACACAGCTGAGAGCAGATCACACATCTGTGCCTTGTGATTATAGATCATGTTCAATTGAGAGTTTCCAAAATAAAAACAAAAAGAAGCTGAGGAGGATAAAAAGGGGGAAAAGAAACGAGCTACAGTAAAGAGGCAATGGTAAAGAATAAATTATATGATGCAATAAAAAATGGTTCCCATTCATGCGCTTCTCATCTTTCACATCATATTTACTGTATCCTAACTCTGTCACATTTAATTAAGACATTTATTCTAGGCAAATTTCTTGCAGCTGCCTGACTTGTATGCAAATCTTTTCAAACAAACATGAAGAAAAGGAACTGGTGATGTGGAATTCTCAGAGACAGCTCCCCCACGAACTGAACATAACTTACAGAACTATGATTGGAAATGTATGTGGCCTATTAATTAAAAATAACCTTAGCAATTGCACATATAAAAGAAAGAAAACCAGATGTTTCATCTGTTCTGATTTACATCCTGGAGAGCAATTAAACTCTGACCTCAGTTCCCTCGCTGAGGGATTATTCTGCAATTGATCGGAAATTTTGTGTACTTAGCACCAATTAGACTTGGTGGACTTAAAGAGTCTCAATATCAAATAGCAGAACAAAAGAATTATAATTTTTTTTTGCAAAATGATATTACAGGCAATTTCACAATAACAATTCCATGAAAGGTTGACAAATACTGCTATTACATTATTCAATGATACTCATTTGCCAAATACGAAGCTAAAATACATGCGCAGCTGTTTAAATTGCCCACACAGCATTCTCAAAGGCTAAAAGAAAATGATTTTGATATTGTAGTGAATGGTAAGTAAGAACCACTCATCGAGCAGGCAACATCCACTTGCCCATGGACTTCCTGTCAATTGCAGTAAACCGTTCAGTGACTGCAATTTGCAGTGAAAAAGCTTGCACTATTTTGCGCTTTTCATGGCCACCAGATGTCTCAAAGCACTTTGCAGCCAATGAAGTACATTTGAAGTTAATCATGATTGTACTGGAATAATTAGAGAACCAAAAATGTGTAGCACCTCTTACAGAATGTCTTGGTCCTGCTTGGACAAGGCAAGCAATGTTTCATTTTTTTTTAACACAAAAGGTTGATGAATGCTTACGAAGGCATGCAGGGAGCTAAATTAAATAGCATCTGAAAGTGAGCATGGAAATCTCAGCCTAATCATTGCAATGATTTCAGCATCCAGCACTAACCATGCTGGTGGTTAGCTGGAAATATCAGTGGGGATTAATATCTTGAGTAGTTATCACCACCTAATGATATTCTATACTGCTTAAAGCCAACTTGAACCTTTTAAAGTGGTGATGCATTATGGCTGGAGAAAGATGGCTGCCTTCCACTAGCCATTCTACAATCATAGGGATAGAACTGTGTCAGAGCTCTGTAACAGAAAAAAAAAACACACAGATAACAGGTACAAATGGAATGTACAAGCATGACTAGTTAAATTTTGCTCACAAGATGACATGAGTTCATACATACATTTTGGTTTGGAGTTGAATGGTTGCTGCAAGGCTCCTCCATAGTGGTCCTGGCAATGAAAGCATTGTTTGGAAAAACAGTTCGATCACATTTATGTGGCATCATGGCTCTCATTATATGTGCACTACATACATATGCATGAGTTGTGCACTCAGGTCATCAACCATGTCATCAGTAGAGAGTTCCTGGTGGCTGCAGTATCTCTTATGCAGCTGGCATTGTATCACAGAATCACATAATCACTGAGGTGTTACAGCACAGAAGGAGGCCATTTGGCCCATCATGCTTGCAAAGGCTCTGCAAATGAGCATCAATACCTAGAGCCAACCTCCAGCATTTCCCCCATGTCCTTGAAGGTTATGTTTACACAAATGATCATCCAACACCGGCTTGAATGCTTCAACTGAACCTGCCTCCACCGCATTTCCATATCCTAACTTCTCACTGAGCGAAAAGGTGTTCCTCGCTTCGCCCCTAATTGTTTTGCAGATCACTTTAAATCTATGATTGCTTGTTGTCGTTCCTTTTATAAGCAATAAATATTTCTTCCTACCTACACTGTCCAGCTCACTCATGATTTTTAAAACCTCTATCAAATCTCTTTTTAATCTTCTTCTCTCCAAGGAGAAAAATGTTAGCTTCTTCAGTCTATCCTCATGAACCTTCTTCATCCTTGGAACCGTTCTTGTAAACTGCTTCTACACTCTCTTCGATGTGGTCACATCCTTCCTAAAATGTGGTGCCCGGAGCTATGCACAAAACTCCAGCTAAGGTCTAAGAAGAATCTTCTAGAAAATAATTGCATCATCCCTGCTACGAGGAAATTGGGCATCAATCTGTCTGATTAACAAATACAAGACAGAGCTAACTTGGTGTGTACGCAAACCCATTAATGGCATTCAGTGTCACCTTGTACCATGGTGAAGTCTGAAATCCCCTTGATGTTGAGCACTGTTCCACCTGATTCTTTTGCCATGACAAAGGAACAAAACCGCAAAGTACCTTGGACATGAAAAAACTTGTTTTCTGAAAGAAGCCCTTTACAGCCAAACAAGTAGCTGCACGTACATTCCATCAGTGTCCGATAAAGTACAGTGCGGGATCCGTGAAACGAGTCAGTTTCTGTGGATTGTTATGAACACGTCAACCGGGGGGAGACATATAAAAGGGGCTGACTACACCCTCACTCTCAGCAAAAAGCCACCACTTGCAGAATTGTTATGTTTTGGCCTTCTGGGAATACACCAAAAGGGTTTAAAACTCTTTGCAACACGAGTCTGACTGTGTGTTGGTGGCCTGACGTCCTAGTGTGCAGACTAGTCTACAGTGAGGGTCACAGCTCTGAGAACTGCCACTTAAACACCATTGATCTGCAGGTTAAAAAGAAATAGAAAAGGTGTGTGCTGCCTCAGGGAGCTGCTGTTGCTGCAAGCCAGCGACTGCCAAGAGGAATCAGGAGAAAAGAATTCAGTCAATCTACGAAGACAAGAATCTTGAAACTCACCTGTTCAACTACCAACATCAAAGCCACCGGTGTAAACAACTGCAATGAGCACAACATTTAATGGTCACACAAACAACTCGGAGAATGACATGTATATCTTTATAATTTTTTTTTTCTGGCAGAATACCTTTTAAAATTCACTTTTCTCAGACCAACTACAAGGCGGCGAATAACCAAGGAGAGCCATTTCACCCCTTTTCATTTAGGAGCCTAACAGTTTGAGGTATCCCATCTAGAACGGTAACAGATTGGGCAATGTCACCTAGGGACTAGTCGCAACTTTTCTTTGAAAAGTGGCACTTAAAAGCAGTTTGCTCTCTTTGTGTAGAGACCTTTCATTGAACTTTCTTGCAAAGCAATGGATGACAAATTGTTAGATGTTGTAAATGCCTACAGCTGAGGCTTAGAAGATGACAGTCCCATTAAAGCATATTGCCGCAGTGAACTTCATAGCCACAGGCAATGCTAAGCTTCCCCTGCTCTGTGTTGAAACTGTGGCTGCAACAGTTAGCATATTTCAGTGATGACATGGTCTCTTAAGCACATGAGCTCAGGCAGGAAAACTATTCCTTGAACACCTTGGGCAGATATTTCTGCTTGCTGAATCCTTTCCTCCTCTTCTCTACCTCCCTCTCCCAGCAGCTTGTCCTATCTATCCTTCAGCCAAGCAACACTCAAAGGGAAATTCCTACACGTCTGGGACTTGTGTGCAGAACCTCTGAAGTCAGCAAAAACACATTCATTACCTGCAAACTGTTGCCCTATAGAATTCTGAAACTGGAAACCACTTTAGAAAGCACCAAATGTGGAGAATAATAGCAACGAGATCAAACAGCAATTAACTTGAAATTATATAATAATGCCCTTAAATAATGCTGGCAAGAGGATTCTTTCATATTACTAGACATGTGTTTAACCTCACAAAGTTAAGAAAGTGTGTTAGCTGGTGTGTTTGACTCCAAATGACAATGCTGATGATCACTACCTGTGCTGTAACCTTCCAACAATATGACATCTGGCACAATTTGCACCAAAGATGTACATACGAGAGTAGAATCTGTTTTGGAACTCCAAGGACACTGGTGTCACACAGGAAAAAGACACAAATCATCTTAATTTCCCACTTGCAGAGTTTCAATCAATAAGTGTAAGCTAGAATATTTCATTTGATGTGTAATCATTTGAAAAAATAAAAAAAAATGATATCAAGAGAAATCAAAGAGACAGAACAGGGAAAAGTGCATTTTTGAAATGACTACAAATAATTAAAATCTGGCTGAATAAAATTCTGCCCTTGTAAAATTACATTTTCAGTGATGCTGTGGTTAATTAGTAGTAATTCAGATTTCTCTCACAGTTGAAAATTCACTTGCGCTTGAGTTGACAAACTCTAACATTTTCTGACTTTTTTTTGTTTATGCATACATAAGACGTGGACATCACTGGCTAAGTCAGCATTCATTAGCCATCGTTAATTGCTCTTGAGAAGGCAGGAATAAACTTCATTCTTAAACCACTGTAGTCAATAAGTGGGAAGTACGCCCACAGTGCTATTAGGAAGAGAGTTCCAGGAGACTGATCCAACAATGGGACATCATCCAGGATGGTTCCAACTCATGGTGCATGGCTTGGAGGGGAAATTTGCAGGTCCTATGCTCCCATGCATCAGTTGCCTTTGTCCTCCTGGGTGGTAGAGTTTGCAGGTTTAGAAGATGCTCTCAAAGGAGCCATGGTGAGTTGCTCCATTGCATCTCATAGATGGTATATGCTGTTGCCATGTTTGGTGGTTCTGAAGGCGATGAATAATGAAAGTGGTAGACAGAGTGCAAATCAAGTGGGCTACTTTGTCACGAATAGTGCTGAGGTTCTTAAGAGTGATGTTAGAGCTGCAATCATCCAGGCAAGTGGAGAATATTCCATTATGCTCCTGACTTATGCCTTAATTGTAAATGGTGGACTGGCTTTACGAAATCAGGAATTAGTAGCTGCAGTTTTGTTTGGAACTTATATGACTGATCATGCTCAGTTTCTGGTCAGTGGTAACCCACAGAAGTTTGATAGTGGGGATTCATTGATGGTAATGCCATTATATATGAAAGAGAGCTGATTAGAATTTCTCTTGTTGGAAATGCTGGTGCTTGTGTGATATGAATGTTACTTGAAGCTGATCAGTCCAAGATTGGATATTGTCCAGATTTTGCTGCAAATGAACGCAAACTGCTTCAATATCTAAGAAGTCATGAATGGTGCTGAACATTGTGCAATCATCAGCATACATCCCTCCTTCTGACATAAATTGAAAAGTAGGGCATTTCTGAACAAATTGTTGGAAAATCTCAGCAGGTCTAGCAGTCCTGTGGAAGAGTCACAGGACCCAAAACATTAACTCTGACTTTTCTCCACAGATGCTGCCAGAACTGCTGAACTTTTACAGCAATTTCTGGTTATGTTTCTGATTTCCAGCCTCCGCAGTTCTTTAGGTTTTTTTTAAATAAGGCATTTACGAAGCAGCTGAAGTTGTTTTAGTGGGTACCTAGTGGGTAAGTGCCACAACTTTATTCTGAGGCACAAAAACAAGTTGCTGGAAAAGCTCAGCTGGTCTGGCAGCATTTGTGAAGGAAAAAAAAACAGAGTTAACGTTTCAGGTGCAGTGACCCTTCCTCAGAACTCAGCATCCACAGTTCTTTTGGTTTTTACTCTGAGGCACATGACTTGGTATCTGTGTAGGCCTGCTTGTAGAGGAGCAGCACAATTCACACAGTAACTTCCTGATTTCCATTTCTAATTGCTTATATGTGGACTTTGGAAGTTGTCGTCCAACTTATTCAATAACATGAGGACTGATCAATTCCCTGTTAGTCCTGATGCGAAATCAGACCATAATGCAAATGAAGGTATGTTCCCATATTATTCTGATTCCTTCTCTTGATGTGGCTCAACATGTCTCTTCCTACCTTTTAACTATCTTTATTTTCTGTCCTGTAAACATGCACAGCAAAAATGGCATACAATATAATTTTCTGAGACTAAGACAGCACTGAATTATGACACGTTAGACCATAAGACTATAACATACAGGAGCAGAATTAGGCCATTCAACCCGTCAAGTCTGCAAGTATTCTGTATAAATCAAATCCTCCCTCATCCTTATAAGCTACTTCGAGGACAGACCCGGAGTCCTCAACTGCTCATCGTATCGCCAGCCTTCCACTCTCAGAATCACTCTTGTAAACCTCCTCTGGGTCCCCCAAAGTCAATGCATCCTTCTATAAATATGGGGCCCAAAACTGCTCAAAAATTTCAAATGTGGTCTTCCCAGAGTCTTACACAGATTCAGTAGTACATCCCTGCTCTTGTATTCTAGTCATCTTGAAATGAATGCTAATATTGCATTTGCCGTCCAAACTGCCAACTGAACCTGCAGGATAACCTTAGGGGAATCCTGAACTAGGACTCCCAACTCCCTTAAAGTTTCCAATTTCTAAAATCTTTCCCCATTTAAAAAATAATCTTCCCTTCTATTTTTCCTACCAAAGTGCCTAACGTCACACTTTCCTACATTGTATTCCATCTGGCTCTTCTTTGTCCACTCTCCTACCCTGTCCAAGTCTTTCTGCAGCCTCCCCGCTTCCTCAACACTACCTATCCCTGCACTTATCTTTATGTTATCTGCCATCTTAACAACAATACCCTCAGTTCCTTCATCAATGTTGTTACTGGATAATGTGAATAGTTGAGGTCCAATACAGACCCCTGCAGAACTCCACTAGTCACCAGCTGCCATCCTGAAAATGTCCTCTTTATCCCTACTCTCTGCTTTTTGCTAGTCAACCATGCCAGTACCTGTCCCTAACACCATGGGCTCTCATCTTATTTAGCAGCTTTATGCGCGGCATCTTGTCAAAGGCCTTCTAGAAATCTAAATGAATCATGTACACTGGCTCTCCTTTGTTTAACTTGCTCATTACAGCCTCAAAGAATTCTAACAGATTTCTCAGGCATGAACTCCCTTTGACAAAACCATGCTGACCTCAGCTCTATTTTACCTGTACATTCGAGTATTCTGCAATCTCATCCTTAATGATGGACTCTAAGATCTTACTAATGACTGAGGTGAGGCTCACCAGCCTATAATTTCCTGTCTTCTGTTTCCAGAGATTGTCCATGCACACACTGTCTAGGTTTAATTTTCATCTTGTACGTGGCTTTGGTCCATTAGCAGAACAGATTGAAGGTGTAAATTCATTTCGTTGGTGGTTTTGCTTCAATGGACACGTGACAGGACCCTAGTGCAGCTCAACAGATTTTTCCAGTTAAGATTAACTTGGTCATGCATTTTATCTTGAAAAATGTCTCAAGATTCTTCACTTGGGAAATTCCACTTCTCAATTTAAGATTAGGCCTGGAAACCACAGAGGAGCAAAAATTTCAAAGATCCAGGTTATACTATTTAATCAATTGTTGGATTTATTTAACAAGTCCTGCAATACAGAAATTCTACTATTACATTGCAATGTAATAATACAATGCCTCATCAGTTGCCTTAAAAAGAAATTGACATAATCACCTGCAAAAATTTACCAGACATTGAATGTGGCTGACCAGGCTAACACCGTGTTCACTTGGCTGCAGCCACAAAACCCAGAGAACATATCCCTTTTCACCCTTTCCATCAGCCCAAACTTGAACTGTAATGAGGCAGTGCAGGATGTTACTTGCAGTCTGACACCTGGTTCTTCTCCTCTTCTTCTCTTTGCTTAGCCTTTTTGAGCTAATCCATTGGGATCTTCCTTTGTGACATCTCAGCTGACATGTTATGGTTTTGCTCCTCCTGATGACACAGTTTGAGTCTTATTGTCAATATCAAAATAACACTATCTTTGGATCCTGTAGTTGGGTGATCTGCTTGTTTTTGCAAGGCTCGTGCTTGTGCTCATTTGCAATTTAGCTCATTTTGCATCCCTACAAGTCTCGTCTTACAAAAATAATTTCCTAAAGCATTCCACCTAGAAAGGTCAACAATGGGTCTTCTGTTTTAATTCATGGTGTGCTTCAGTCAAGTGGCTGTCCAGTTATCAACACAAATACTCCTTCTTGTAAAAATAGATCTGTCCTTTTCAGAACCCTGGTGAGGAAAAGCATGACGTATCCCAAGAGGCAACACTGGCGTAGTCAATTCAGGTGTTACCATTGTTGTAAAATTATATTTATATATATATGCTCATTTAACAATATGTACATTCAATCATCATAACATAAAATTTTGATGTGCAAATGGAAAATTCAATTTTTTAAAAATTTTCAGCCCCTACAGGGATCGGTAAAATCTCAATTTAAGACTTTCATTGTGACAAACAAACTAAAAGCACTTTTGACAAAATAATATTTTTGAGGGCAACTTACTAGAATGAGAATGAGGCTTTATTGTCACATGTACCTGAGCACAGGGATACAGGAGTACAGTGAAAAGTGTATAAAGTTGCATTCCCAGTGTCATCTTAGGAAGAAAGGTACCTAGGTACAAAATTTTAGGAACAATGTTTAAAAACAAAGAAATGAGATGTTAAGATCAGACCAACACTTTTTGTTTTTGCTTCAACCGAAAACACACTTCACAAGTATACATGATACTGTCTCTTAAATAGAATTAACTGTGCCCAAACAATCTCTTCTTTGAAGGTAGCTTATTATTCAGCTACAGCTTTTTTCACCAACCTTTGGTTCCAGTCTATCGGGCCCAGCTTTACTCTTGCCCATTAAAGTTAATGGGCCCCAGTTATAATCTGAATTGTCCTTTGTCCTTGTCCACGCTCAACCTAAACCTTACGATATAATGATCATTGTTCCCTAAATGCCCCTCCCCCACTGACATTTGTTCAACTTTGTCCACTTTTATATGTTTATTTTTGATTAATTGAAGTCCCCCAATATAACTACTTGATTATCTTTGTACCTCTCTATAATTTCCTTCCAGACTTGTTCCTCTATATGGTCTCTAAATTACACCAAGAATTGTAATTGAATACTTTTTGTTCCTTAGTTCTTGTCAAATCCTCTATGTCCTCAAACTCTCTGGGGCATTCTCTTTCTGCTGTACTGCAATGACCATTCCTGCTACGCCATCTCCTTTTTTGCTTTCCTGTCTTTGCTGAACACTTTATAACCAGGAGTATGTTAACACTAGACCTGCTTTTCCTTGTGTCATGTCTCTGTAATAATCACAACATCTCACTTCCACTTGGCAATCTGTACTTGCCACTAACCAATCTTATTGAATTCTCTCCACGAATTCTCATACAAGAAGTGCGACCCTGATTTAGACTCAAGTTTTTCCTTACTTTCTTCAACTCCATCAATTAGAAGACGTATGGCATGCTTATCTTTATTGGTCAGGGAATTGAGTACAAGTGTCTGAATGTCATGTTGAAGTTTTATAAGACTTTGGTTAGGCCACACTTAGAGTTCGACATTCAGTTCTGGTTTCCGCATTACAGGAAGGATGTGAAGGCTTTGGAGAGGGTGCAGAAGAGATTTACCAGAAAGGTGCCTGGAATTAGGGGCTGTGAGTTATAAGGGGAGGCTAGATAAACTGGGGTTGTTTTCTCTAGAACAGCAGAAGCTGAAGGGAGCCTTGATAGAAATGTATAAAGTTATGAGATGCATAGAATGGGTTGACAGTCACAGTCTTTTTCCCAGAGTTGAGTTGTCTAATCGTAGGGGTCATGCATTTAAGATGTAGGGGGCAAGTTTTTTTTTACACAAAGAGTGGTAGGTGTGTGGAACGCGCTGCCAGGGGTGGTGGTGGGGGCAGATATGATAGGGGCATTGAAGGGAATTTTAGATAAGCACATGAATGTGCAAGGAATGGAGGGATATGGACCAAGGTCAGGCAGAAGGGATTAGTTTAATTTGGCATCATACTCAACACAACATTATGGGTTGAAGGGCCCTTTCCTGTGCTGTACTGTTCCATATTGTATTTTCTACTAACTTAATATTCTCTGTTCTCATGTTATTTGTTTTGTACACCCTGGTATTACACACTAACACAGTCTTCTGTTTCCCATATCACATGCCGAGTTATTTTGTTGATCTGTCAACAGTATTAGAAAAAAAACAGCATGAGCGGCTCTGGTCAGGTGCAAACTGTCCAGCTTGTACAAGTACTAGATCCCCGAGCCAGTCCTAATATCCCAAGACTCCACTGCCCACTGTCCTGTACCATCCTTCTAGCTGCACAATGATCAGTCTTCTCCTTCGATTTAGGTACACGCATGCGGCACTGGGAGGAACAGGGACCATGACATCTGCTTGTTCACCCTCTCATCAAAGAACCTCCTTCATCTGCTCTGTGCCATGTTTGACCCTGGAACCAGGGAGGCAACATATTATCCTGAAATCTCATTTGCAGTCCCACAAATACCTGACTGTTCCCTTAGCTAATTAATCCATTATCACTACTGCTCTCTCCCCCATTTTCCTTCTGTCTTGTGTGGCTGGGCCACTCATGGTACTGCAGCTTTTGGTGCTTGCTGCACTGCTCTGAGGAAATGTCACCATCATCAGTATCCAGAATGGAAAACCAATTAATGAGCAAGACCTCAGAGGATTCCTGCTCCACTTGCCTTAATACATAGCACTACACTGCTCTGTGAATGTCTTGTACACATAATTCTCAGCCTCACAGATAAACCTCTGTAACTCCACCCTCCAGTCTTTTTCTTTCATAACCCAAATCCCAGACCTGTGCAGTTGCTGATACTTCCTTCTCTGTCTCATTCACTTCAACATTATCTGACAGTGTGCCCCATATCACAACTTTAGCAAGAACTTGCTTATGAAGTGAGTGATTAGGATCTGGAATGCTCTGTCTGAGAATGTGGTTGAGGAAGATTCAACTGAGGCCTTGAACAGAAAATTGGATAATTATTCAAAGAGAGACAAAAATGTAGAAAAGCCGCTGGGAAAGGGCAAGGATTTGGGACTAGCTATGCTTTGCAGAGAACCAACAGGGGCATGACAGACTGAATCATCTTCTTTTGAGCTGTAATCATTTTATGCTTCTATATGTACTCCTGCACTGTCCACAGAAACTGGGGATTGGAGTCGTACAGCATTATCTAAATAAATATAACAGCAATTATGTTTTTCTCAGTAGGGCAATATCTTTGCGTTCCAGACAATCTCACTGATATTTTATTACGTATTCTTGCACTCATTTCAGACCTGACACAATTCAATAGAGTAAGTACATGGGCATAATCCTCAAATGTCAGATTCCTTGGCCTGTTCTACTAAACACCTGTGTGCATATTTTTGTGAACCTTATCAGGTGCATTATTATTTTCCCTTATCATCAATGATGTGGAGGTGCTGGTGTTAGACTGGGGTGGACAAGGTCAGAAGTCACACACCAGATTATAGTCCAACAGGTTTATTTGAAAACACAAGCTTTTGGAGTCTTACTCCTTCTTCAGGTGTTGGTGAGAGAGGTAGTATCAGGCACAGATTTATCAGTAAAATACCAAAGGGTCATACTACTGATGAGGATGTACTCAACAAACTGTTAAATTTGTTACAAACTATTAAATCTTTAATCAGTTAGAAGGTTTTAATTGATTAATATGTATAGGTAAATCCCTGAATTCCTTTGAAGTCACTGTCCTGAGAGACCTAAAGGGTTTGTCAGTGGAAAGAAGGGGTGACATTTTAGGTCAAACAATGAAGCCTTGTTTAGAATCTGTGTTTTGCTTTGGAGTCAGACAGGTTTTATTTCTAAAATAGGAATTTATAAAATGCTATGTTGACTATCAATAAATTGTGTGCTTTTTGAACAAAGTAGAATGTATCTGCAAACACAAACTCACCCCATAGATGTGTGTGTGTGTGTGTGTGTGTGTGTGTGTGTGGAGTGGGGTGGGGGGGGAGAGAGAGAGTGTGTCTGCTTGGCGACTCTGCGTTGTTGTGTATCCCGAAGTCCTCACTCTACCACAAGCCCATGGATAAACTCACGATGCTGCATTTCTCTAGCTTCCATCTTAAACATATTAAAACAGCCATCCCCTATGGACATGCCCTACGCATACGCAGGATCTGTTCGGATGAGGAGGAATGCGAAAGACACCTGAAGGTGTTGAAGGACGCCCTCATAGGAACAGGATATGATGCTCAACTCATTGATCGTGAGTTCCGATGTGCCACAACAAAAAACTGTAATGACCTCCTCAAAAGGCAGACACGGGATACATCAAATAGGGTACCCTTCGTCATCCAGTACTTCCCAGGAACAGAGAAATTACACCATGCTTTTCGCAGCCTTCAATATATTATCGATGGTGATGAGCACCCTGCCAAGATCTTCCCCACACCTCCACTTCTCACCTTCAAACAACCGCCAAACCTTAAACAGACCTATGTTTGCAGCAAACTACCCAGCCGTCAGGACAACATCGATCACAACACTATATAACTCTGTCATGGTAACTTCTACAAGACATGCCAGATCATCGACATGGACCCTACCATCACATGAGGGAACACCACCCACCAAGTGCAGGGCAGATACTCAAGTGACTCAGCCAATGTTTTCTATCTCATACGCTGCAGGCAAGGATGCCCCGGGGCATGGTATATTGGCAGAACCATGCAGACGCTACGTCAATAGATGAATGGACACCATGTAACAATCACCAGACAGGGATGTTCCCTCCCAGTGTGGGAACACTTCAGCGGTCAAGGACATTCAGCCTCGGATCTTTGGGTAAATGTCTTCCAAGGCAGGAAGACTTTCGGGATACAGAACAACGCAGAGTCGCTGAGCAGAGGCTGATAGCCAAGTTAGGTACCCATGAGGATGGCCTCAATCTTGGGTTCATGTCACACTACAGGTGACCCCACCACACTGTAGACTCTCTCTCCCTCTCACACACACACACACACTCTCTTACACAAACACACACACGTGCACGCACACACACACAGAACCTCTCCCATACGCACACTCAGTCACGCACACACAAGGACACACACACACACACACACAGATCCTCTCCCATACACACTGTCAGTCACGCACACACAA
>JAHRHZ010000267.1:20629020-20654048 GCA_024137785.1 Ginglymostoma cirratum
GATAACAAGGTGTAGAGCTGGATGAACACAGCAGGTCAAGCGACATCAGAGGAGCAGGAAAGCTGACGTTTCGAGTCAGGACCCTTCTTCAGAAAATGAAGAAGGGTCCAGACCTGAAACGTCAGCTTTCCGGCTCCTCTGATGTTGCTTGGCCTGCTGTGTTCATCCAGCTCTACACCTTGTTACCTCAGATTCTCCAGCATCGACAGTTCCTACTATCTCTGAACCAACTAATTGGGTAGTTTTTTCAATGAAGTGGCACAGGCAAGATGGACTGGCTGATTCTCGATCTATAACACTTTGTATGATTACACTTTAAGAAGTGTAATGCGGGCACTAGAAATAACTTCTCATTGCATTCACAGCATCGCTAAGATACAATTACCAATTAATTCCTGCTATTTAAGGGCCGTAGATTTAGGAGCAGAAGTAAGACCATAAGATATAGGTACAGGAAGGGACCGTTTGGCCACTCGAGTCTGCTCTGCCATTCAGTCACTACTGAGGACCAATGGCTGGGGCTATGGAGTGCAGGTTTATGCATCCCTCTAGCAAAATCTTGAGAATCCAGATCTGGCTCTCCAGGGCAGCCACTAACTTGTCCATTGTGGCAACCAGATGATTTAATGGTTGGGAAGGGCATGTCCCCAGACTGTAGCTGCAGTCCTGTAGCCTCTGGGAAATAAGAACCCCCTACTTGTCAATTTCTGTCCACTGCTGGTCCTCCCTGTGCATGTGTTGCTGATATCACAGGCTCCTTTCCTGCCTGGCATGAGCAGGTGCTTGGTTTACAATAGGCCTGGGGGATTTCTTCCTGTTGTAGTGAGGCGCTCACCAGATTGTGCTGTCAAATGTTCTAGGTCTAACATTCCCACCAAGGTGTCAGTATCTGAGCTGGTGGGTGGTGCAGGAAGCAGCCTTGTCATTTCTCCCCCTGAGGCCTCAGTATTCTTGCCCGCAGAGGTCAAGAGGTCAAGGCAAACATTCAGCTAAGTAGGCTGAGGTCAGAACATCCCACTGATAGCTGCAAGACACAAGAGAGGGAAGACACAATGGCCTATGGTTAAAAGTGGTGTGCACTGAATGAGACTGATGGTAGGGCTACTGTGGGAGGTGCAATGGAATGAAGGGTGCTACTTGGTTGGCAGGGCATATGTGCCTCAGCAGCCCCTTGAACAGTCCCAGACTTCTCCTGTGAGTGACAGGATTCCCTCCTCATAGGGAGTGAAGAGTCAAATGTTGTGCCGTTCTTTGCCTATCTGGGTCCTTTGTGTCCCACTGTGGTCTGTCTTCTCCTGGAATGACAGAAAGGGAGGGATTGAGTGAGATGAAAGTAAATGCTACAGCGGTTAGTGTACGTGCACACAGTCGAGGGTGGCAGAGAATGAGCCTTGGCAAGGGGTAGGTGTATTAGCAGAGATATGTGTGTGAGGTAGCAGAGAGAAGAATGTGACACTTGCGATGGTGAAGTGGTGAAA
This sequence comes from Ginglymostoma cirratum, assembly GCA_024137785.1. Taxonomy (NCBI): domain Eukaryota; kingdom Metazoa; phylum Chordata; class Chondrichthyes; order Orectolobiformes; family Ginglymostomatidae; genus Ginglymostoma; species Ginglymostoma cirratum. The sequence goes on from JAHRHZ010000267.1 coordinate 20,630,499, forward strand.
GTCATTGACCTTTTTGTGGCACAGCTGATGAATCCCTCATGCCCACTGGTGGCAGTGGCCAGGCTGCCAGAGCGTGGTGTTGTGGCATCCTCTGCTTGTCCTCCAGGAAGCGGAGGCCCTCCTTTGTGCCTTGCCATCCACCAGCACATTGAAGTCTTTGTGGGAGAACGCAGTACCATCTTCCCCTACCCTGATATCCTCACAGTATATGTCCATTACCAAGCAGGGCAGTTTTGGAAGGCCAATGTTCATCCAGGTACACAGTGGCCTTTTAAACATAGCATGGATGCTAGAGATGCTGGCCTTCTGACAGAAATCAGCCAAATGGTGAGTTGTTCCAGGGATTGCACATGGTAAGATGGTGACAGAATAGGACAAGAATAAGGTGAGTTTGGTAAGATGCAGTGAGAATGCTCAGAAGCCTCAGGGTGAAAAATCCTCCAAAAGATGACGATGTAACAGGCACTTAGTCAAAAAGTATAGGATTCAACTTGATGTGTGAGTGAATCAGAGAGTGAGAATGGCCATGTGCTGAGGCTGATATTAACTTATGTGAATGAAGGGTCAAGGAAAACATTGTCTGGACAGTAGTCATGTGATTGTGGGACACAGATTCAAGGAGCTACAGCTGCCAGGTATCCCTTCAGATTTTAATATTGTAAATTTGCACCATCTACTTTCTAAGTGAAGGGGAGGAGGGTTGGACATAGCCAACAAAGAAGCTGAGTTGGGGGTTTAATGAGACACAAATATATGGAAATAAGGTAGTTGATGCTGAATGACATATTTTGAGTTAATCATTTACAGTTTGAGGGATAGTTGAGAAAATTTTTCTTGACAGATATTTCATTCCTAACATACTTTCGTACTTGTCTCACGATTACTTAAGTCACACCATGGAGGAGACAATTTTCGACATAATAACTTAAAAAATTCAATAACTTTTTAGTTTATTACCATTGTTCCCAATCTTTTAGAAATCACATGTTTGACATGAGCCAATTGTTGCCATTTACTCTTGTTCTCTCTCAATGCATTTTTTTTCTTGTGCCTGTACTTTATGCTTTGCATCATCATCCCTTCTGCCCTTATACATTCCTGCCTTCCACCTTATCAACTGTTTTGCTCTCAAACTATTTACTTGCTTTTCCCTGCATCCTGTGGTTTAACATCTGTCATATCTCCGACTTGTTCACCAATCAGAAACTTTCCTGAGATTTTGCCAGCCCATCGGGTGGGAGGCTGGAAGAAGGTGTTGGCTGGGAAGACCAATGTTTTCCTACTACCCTGGCATCTTAGCAGCAGCAAATATGACAGCGGCTTGTCTGCATGCCAACCCAAAGCAGGTAGCCGATGAGTACCATTAACTGACCAATTTACTGCTAATTTAACAGCCCTATCAGCATTAGAACAGCCTCCGCTAGCACCATAGGAGGCCAGCAAAAAAAATTGTGACAGGCCCCAGTAGCTCCCTTGTGTGGGGTATTATTTTCCTGAGGCTCCTTGCCTCATAGAGAAGCTGCTGGTGGTAATAGGTGCCCCCAGTGATTGGACACTACTGCTGGGGCGTTCACTGCCCCCTGCCCTCATGATCACTGGAGCTTTGCAGGCAGGGCATGCATACTTAAAAACATTGACACTAACTTTCTGATGGTTCTTTAACATGGGGGAACCCTTTTCCTTCTTGCTGCAGACTCTGTAGCATTCACCTCCATCAGTGGCACTGCTGGTACCACAGAGCTGACCAATTCTGAGAGGCAGGCCATTAAACTTAATTGGCCATTAGTGGTAAAGTAAATGTTGCAATCCTGGTGTCCAATAGCACAGGGTTTGTGTCATACGCTTCATCCCAATTGTAGGATTTCCCATTTGTCAGTAAAACTCTGACTACCACCTCCAATTCATTCAGTCCACAATTGCTACCCAGCCACTTGAGATTTTTCAGTAGTTTCCGTCAATATTTTACTCTGACTGAATGCTTTTGGAATTCTCAAAAGTTTGCCAAATTCTTCCATGTTGCCAGAATAAAGTCAAACATATGTGTTGCCCTTTTAAAGCAAGTTCAATACAATCTTCAGTATTAGCAAACTAAATTTGAACCTGCAGCCCATTCTCATTCCCTACATGACATGCTCCACTTAAAAGAAAAGGAGAAGCCTATATATTTGTGAAACAGGCGACAGTCTCTGCTTTGCAGTTATTATGATAGTTTAGGGAAATGGAGATAGGTTATGTTCTTAGCTGATCACAAACCGAATTCTGTCACTCCAAGGAATTCACTCAACCCGCTATGCTTTCCAATTCCATCACTAGATTAATTTTGCCCTCCTGGACTTATTATACAGAACAACAGAATGTTTGTCACTTTATTTCAGTCGCTGGACTGCCATTGATAATAACAATCTTATAACCAGCATTGGCAAATTAAAGATGCTCCATTGAGATTAAGTACTTGGCCTAGTTTAGATACTACATTACCTCTTGAGAACATATTAATTTTGATTCTTGACATCAAGAGCAAACCATTCTGAAGCTAGGGGGCAAATATTAGGATACTTATCAAGGTTTTGGCATTTGAATAATTCAAATCCTGGTATAATGTATAGGATTCTAACATTTGTAGCAGTATTTTGAGGACTGCATTCTGTGACACTAACCCTCGGTCCCATGAAAACCACTATATGTCTGGATAAAATCACTACTTTGGGGAGAAACTGGGCTGTCTTACACACAATTTCAAGGAGCTTAATAAATGCTAAATAAAAACCAAAAGAACTGCTGATGTTGTAAATCAGAAACAAAACAGCAATTGCTGGAAAAGATCAGCAGGTCTGGCATACTACATAATAAGAGCAGTGGCTATGAAGTTGGGACAGGGTATCCAATTTTCCGTGATATTTGACATGTCTATACACATTTCAGATGGCAAAATGAAGTTTCTCTTAAAAATAAATTCATTCATAGGATGCAGATGTCACTGGCCAGGCCAGTATTTATTGCCCACAGGACAGTTGGAAATCAACTACATTGCTGTGGGTCTGGAGTCATATGAGGGTCAGACTGGGTAAGGATAGCAGATTTCCTTTCCTAAAGCATATTAGTGAACCAGACGGATTTTTCTCCTGACACTCGGCAACAGTTTCATGCCATCATTGGATTCTTAACCTCAGTTTTTTTTTTTTGGATTAAAATTCTGCCATCTGCCCTGGCAGAATTTGAACCTGGGTTTGCATGACTGCACCTGGGTCTCTAGCTTAATAGTCTAATGATAACACCACTAGGCCATCATCTACCCCACTACTTGCGACATTTAGCGAAGTTTTGGGATGTTTGCTCCAACACATCTGCTTTCCACGTTAGTGTACGAAGATAAATCAGCTCCGCCAAAGTCCACCCTACCTCCAAATAGTGGAAGCTACCTTTAAACGGGTTCGCTGACAACAAATCTCCTGATGGCCCCTTGTTTGCAAGTTAATAATCAATATGCAATGAATATTAAAAAGAGGATTGTACACCAATTTGGCACGTGTTCCTGCTTATGCGGTGAAGCATGGATTTTCTTCCCAGTGACAACCAAATTTTTTTGGCTGTTATCCCCTCAATGTTTTGGTAGAGACATACTGAATGACACCACTCATGTGGACCACAAGGGGGAGTTAAGTTCCAAAACTGATAAGATCTAAAACTTGCTGCTCTCCTGCCATCAAAAGGAAGCTCAATTTCAAAGATTCGAAGATTCATGCCTCTGTAAATCCTGCATGTTGTTCGAATAGGATCCACTGGTTTTGCTATTGATGCACAAATAATGTGTTCTAAGTCAGAACCAACAATTTTCCTACATACTATCTGTCCGTACTCAAAAGTGACTTGTCTATAAGCTTACCAAGGCAAAAAATCATATTAGTTTATATTGTTTAGTGAAGAAATAGCACCTGGATGATTTTATAAACCATGAAGACAGCAAATGAAAACCTAATGCAGGTAGTGCAATATTCGTGAGTACATATTCAGCACTCTGTAGGGGACGATTTATGAAATTCTCATCTTTACAATTGATAATTAATTTTTACATTAACAAACTAGTGACATGGGAGAAGCAATTATTATAACAGCCCTAGACTGATATTTTATTGTTTCATTGTATTATTTATAGGATTAAAAATGTACTTTCTAAATTATCTGCAATGTTAATTGTACATCTGCGGTATGATCCTGGAAAGTTTATTTATGTAAATTTGATATTAATTTCTGATTAGTTAGAATATACTTACATGTGATTACATTGTTTCTTGATCAGAGTTGCTAATTTTATTTTGCACTGTTGTTCATTTTAAGTAATTTTTAAACTATTTTTATTCATTTATGGGTTGTAGGTGTCAATGGATGGCCCAGCATTTATTGCCCATCCCTAGTTGCCCTTGAGAAGGTTGTGGTGAGCTGTCTTCTTAAACTGCTACGGTTCCTGTGCTGTAGGTAGGCTCACAATGCACTTAGGGAGGAAATTCCAGGATTTTGTTCCAACTTAACATATATTCATCATATGCAATATTATATTTGTGAAAAGTAACTCAGAACCAGTAGAGATATAATGTGAGTACAATTTTCATATTGTAAGGTATTCACTGCATTGTAGTGACCACGAGAATACCTTACAGAAATGTGATGTGAGTTTACCTCTAACAGGATGGTTTACTTGAAAGAGCAATGCTTATCTTATCTCCTGCAACATAAGAAATTGGGTGTGGATATTGAAGAATCCAACAGAAACTTAATACAACCAACTAATTTAAACAAACATTCCATTCTTTGAGCACATAAGTGTCTGGTTTAATCCAATGCTATTAATTACAACAAAAGAAGATGCTTCCAGTAAAGTGTTTTGTTTCAAGTGATCCAAGGTAAGATGGTGTATGAGATCTTAATATCCTCAGGCCACCAGCTGTGATGCAGAGATGATATCATGAGTATATTACTTTAAGGCAAGCAGACATACTAACTGTGAGACATAATGCAACAAAGTAGAGTTGAAAAAAGGGATGATTTTGGATCTTTATGGAATATGGAATGGTTGTTGCAAGTGTTAAAAGAGAAGTTGCATCCTATTCCTAAAGCTTGGTGTCACAGCATCATGGCTGATATGATGACTCATGATGTTCAGCTGGTGAGGATCCATTAACATGCAAATTTGGGACGCAGACTAATCTAACTTTACATTGCAAAGTCACTGCCTGACAGTTTTGTTGTCATGGGAACCTCATGAGAAGACACAATAGGTCAAGAAACGTGGTGAAACGTAAGATGTACTTTCAAGATCAGCCTGCACAGAAGTGCTCCTTTGGAATCAAGAGGAAAGTATAGAACTTTGTCCACCAACAGAGCACACTTTCCCACCTACATCACCACTTACCTGATTGCCAGGAACTAAAAATGGCATCCTGCCACACTCACCTATTGGCCTGACACCTTTAATGCTGGTTTCAAGTAGAAATTTGGTTTGTTATATTAAAATGAACCCTGGAAGTAAAAATGTCTTAGATCTTATACCAATACTGAGCCTGACACTCACAGTTCCCACCTCACGCTCACCCTTCACTCTCACTTTAAATTAGGGCTCATTATTTTCAAAACATTTTCAATCAATTCTTGTGTTTCATGCTTGTGCCTAGTTTCACAGTTAAGAAAAGTTCACAAATCATGGTTAAAATTCCATCAGATTCAGACTGAACAAAGCAAACTCACTCACTATGGTTAAAAAGAAGCTTTTAAAACTAACATACACTTTCAATAAAACAAAGTAATTTTCATAATTTACTTCCATGATAAATTATGCTAATTTGTAACTGAATAAATGATTTCTTTAATTATTCCACAGCTTCTCCACATTTTCCACAATTAGAGAGTCTGCATGAAATAGTCATGTAGGAAATGTGATTCTTTAAGTTGCAAGGTTAATTAATACCAGTGGGTGAATCTTTCCTAATGCCATATATAATGAAATTACCCTTAACCTCTAAGCTTTCCTAGATAAATCTGCTCATACCAAAACCGGTGCTCTTCCATTTATAAGTGGAGATCAGAAAGACATGATATCGGCTGCCCTATGACACTTCAATGGCACAACTGCAATTTTCTCAGCTTTTCTTCCTTTGTGACAAGTGGTCAGGTTAAACATACAAAGGCGATTAGTTTGTCAGTTCTCTTAAGTGATACATAAAACACTATGTAACTGTAACCTTTTCTTCTGCTAAATTGGACCCTATGTTATCTTAAGATACCTAAGAAGATTTGGGTAGCTGATAAGACTGGGTGAGGATCAACACATGCAACCCTCACTATACCATAATCTGCTGGAATGTTGTAATTCCCATCAACCTAAGACAATGTGAGTGGGCCTTGTTACATCACCAAGGCCTTGCAGTAGCTCTTGACCACCATTCGTCAAAATGAGGGGCATTCACCACAAGCTGTAAACCTAAGCAGTTACACCAAGCAAAGAACACTGATTGTAGCGCTTTAGCCCATAGAATTGACTGAGGAGAAGGAAGAAGCCATTCTGTCTTTTGTATTTGTGCCATGTCTGTGCTGAAGCAATCCAAACCAATTGATCTGGACAGTTGCTTCTAGCATCTCCTGAGGATTTATTCCCCTACACCCTGTGCCTTTTTGGTACCTACTGTTGTGAAGTTGGTATAATGGTTGTAGACTGGAAGACAGGATATTAGAATTTGTTTGTAGAGTGATGGGGGGGGGGGGGGGTGGGGGCGTGGTCCCTTTTAAAGATGTGGTTTTTTTAGGCTTGGAGATTTTAATAAAAGTCTGTAGGTACCAGCAGATGATAGAGAATTCTTGAAATTGAAACAGTGTATGAAAAGGCTTTACTGCTAGCAGGCAAAGCAACATTTTTATCAAAACAACATGTTTTTGAATTTAGCTGATTAATTTAAACCAGCCCCTAAATACCAAAGCCCAATTAAATTTACATCTGATGGTTTTGACAACCCTTTCCTAATCCTATTGTAAGAAATTAATAGGTCATCAAGGGTGTAAAAGAAGAGGGAATTTGAAAATAGAGTCAACTGTCATCTACCAAGAGAACAGCTCTCAGCCATAAATGAAAGAATCACTGGCTCTCACTGAAATCTCTAAGCTCTCAGAGTAAGCACCATCTAAATAACAGTATTACAGCCCTCTTAGCTAATATTCTTGAGGGAAGAATTCGACGGAGGAAGGTGTTCCTGAATGGAAAACAGTGGAGAAGGCAAAGAACATTCCTGGCTGTGATTTTGAAAGACTAAGTTTTAATTTTTTTTTTCTTATTACTTTAGTTTATATAAGTAGGACTTATATTTATTGGAACAGTATACTATCAGAATTTTGTTTTATTTCGGACTAGTTAGTAGTTAAGTGGTGAATTGTTCAGTTTGTTGGTAGTTCTGTTAATCTGTTCACTGTTAGAGTTAGATGAATAAATTGTTATTTGTTGCTTATGAAATAAGTATCTGGGGTTTCTTTCATTTAACCACTCCTTTATAACAGATTGGGTGTTATAACAGGGGCATATTATACTGCTTTTCACACTTCCTTTAACACATTATGAGGCAAGGTGAGCTTCCCTAGGTGTTTCAGTTTTAATTATCAGTAAGGTGTCAAACTCCCTTCCGTAACACTGCATGTTGCCTCTCAGTGACATCATCTGAAAACACATTGATTTCCATATTTCTCACAATGTGACATTGCTCCTCTGTACCAGGAAGTGAGTTATCAACATATCAGGCTCAGTTTCAGCCATGTGTGCAACAAAGCATCTCCTGTTCCAGCAGCTCTATGCACAAAGGTGATTCTATCATGGCTTATTTCAGGAAAGTTTTTAATCATTGACCCATTTTAATAGCCATGAGACAATCGCAATCATAAAGATTAAAGCACTGGATCGGCAGGGCAGGCAATGAATTCAGGAAGTAACAATGCATTAATCAGCTTCATCTGCCAGTCTGCTTGGGAACTTTACAACCTTCAGGACTCAACAATGAGTTCAACAATTTTAGATCATTAACACCTCTTTCCACATCTATTACCCACTCCACATCTCAGATCCTGTCATAACATGGCCTTCTTTCAGCACAGCCAACACATTTCCACCTATTCATAGCCTCCATTATCATCAATTTAGCTTCCCCTCTTCCCTGGCTTATTATCACCAATCCCTTTGATTGCCTATCCTTTTATCTCGCTCTCTCCCTGGGCTCTAACTCCATCTATCCGCTCAACCCTTTACCCCACACTGAACTTTCTCACTCCCCGTCATCAGCATTAATGCCATCTTTTCCTAGTTGCTGACAATTCTGATCAAGAATTTTACTGGACTCGAAAGGTTAACTCAGTTTCTCTCTCTACAAATGCTGCCAGACCTGGTGGGTTTCTCCAGAAATTTCTGTTTTTGATTTATTTCTGCCATTTCCCTCCCTTCCACTCACCCACTGGGTTAAGCTTCCTCTGATACACCCCCTTGCAATAGCCCTGAATGAGTTTCTTCCATCAGCTTCACTCCTATTTCCATTCAAGGTTTATCTTTCGCATGACACATACCTTCATCTCCCACAAATTTCCTCTAAAGGTCTGATCACACAACTTCCCTTTCTGGTTCCCAAACTAAATGACATTGCTGATGGTTCTTTCTCCTCAGGTTGAGTGACATTTTTCACTCTACCATCATCACTCTTCTCAGCAAAACCCTTGACCTTTCTGTCCTTGCAAACTACCACCCACTCTCTAACTTTCATTGCCTCTCCAAAATTCTGTAATCTATCTTGGCACTTACATTTTGCACCCATCTTTCCTGGAATTTGATGTGTGAAGCTTTCTGATCAGATTTCCATTCATGCCAAAGGACCATAAAGCTTCTAGCAAACTCATAACTGACATCCTATACAACCAAAGAAAACGATTCCTTCTCATTCTCCTTGGCTTGTCTGCATTCTTTAAAACAGTTCATCAGCTCAGGCTTTTCTATTGCTACTTCACTGTCATATAGTTAGGTCATTCTTATCTATCTAATTGTAGCCAGAAAAATGCCACCAAAGCCTTCTTTTCCAATTCCTGCACACAGTCACTTCTTGCATTCCCTGAGGACTTAATCATGTCCCACAATCCCTCCCCAAGCCAGCTCCCATCTTTCCGTTGCCTCTCATTGACATCATTTGAAATTACGTCAGCTTCCACATTGTCACGATCCCAGAAGAGAATGCTAACTTTGAATAAGAAATGAATTCCCCAACAAACAGTAGAAATGACCGAAGTACAAGACTTTCTGTTTTAAGCCTTTTGTTATAACAAGATCAACATTTTTGCTTGTTGAGTATTGTTTAGTCTAACACAAAAAACCTGAGAGGAGAAAAAGAAATTTATCTATTGACTATCTAACACAAATGAATATGCCTAATGACACATCTTTACACTACATAAGCGGTGTTCCCAGCTTTTCAACCAGGCCACATTAAAGTTGGGATTGTGTGCCCTCCCTCATGGTGCGTTTGGCAGTGGGAGGGCATTTATTCAGGACGGAGACTGGCGATCCCACCACCTGCTCCCCTCTCCCACAACTAAGTCCATGGTGGGAAAGCCCTTGAATCATTTACCCATTTAGTTGTCAATTGAAGCCCTTAAGTGGGTAACAAATGCCACTTAAGGCTTAAGGGGGTCATCCTATCATTGTTGGTATTAACCTAGTGGCGGTTGGAAATCTCACGCTGCAGAAAACATTAGGGGTCAGGGCTGGGTGGAAGGGTCCCTCATACAAGGAATTCAGTGCCTAGCTGAGAGACCGGCATCAGGAAAGGATGAGTGGTATGCTGAAAATCACCCAGCTACACTTGCTTTTGATCCTTCTCCCCATTGTTCACAACCCTCAATTCACAACCTTGCCTTCATTATTCATCTACATTTGGGTCTGTCCTCAATCTGATGCTTTGGGCGAGTGTATTACAGACTGAAGCCACCACCTCCCTCGTGGCACCACTGAACACAAAAGAGCTGTCAGCCCTTGATTGGCTGGTAGCTCTCGATGTGCGGGACCTCTCTTCCCGGGGTCCTTGGTTCGCTGCTGTCCTATTGAGTGTCTGAGTGCCACAAGATGCAGTGAACATTCTCAAAGAGACAATGAGGGGTCATAAGGTCTATTCAGCTTGTGGACCTCCACTGCCTCCAAAGGGTTCTGCCTCAAGTTTCCCAGTGTTCTTTAAACAGCCTCCCACTGAGTATTGTTGATAAAATAAACGCTGTCAAAGCCTTTAGACTTGCACTCATCAGGATATACTTAACAATACCAAATTCAAAAGGAATGATAATTTATACAGCATGAGAAATGATGTTAACTGTTTACAAGTGGATTCAGGTTGAGGTTTTGCCATTTTTAGATGTAGAACCTTGTCCTCTGCAGGCAAAAGAAAGTTGTCCAGCTATTGTATTCCTTCAATTGAACAAAATCTTCGAGGACACTACTGCCCACTGCATTCCCCATGGCACATCTTGACAATCAGAGTGGACTTGTCGACTTTGAATTCAAACAAAATCTTTGGGTTAACTGTTCCCTGGTGCATTCTCCATGGTAAAGCATCAGCAGTTAGTATCTAGTTTTAGTGTCCTATTTGCCCATTATTAATACTGCCTATTTCCATTTCTGTAACATTGCCCAAGTTTGCTCCTGTTGTTGTTCTTCGAGTGCAGAAACCTGTTGCCATGTTCTTAGTGCCTTCATACTTAAGGTCAGATTCCTAAATTATACCCTTTGTAAACTGAAAGTTGTAACTGTATAGCTAAATCTTAATTTCTACACTGTACCAAAATGTTTAACAACCAAGTCTCTGTCAGATTGACGGGAAAACGATGCAAACTTCACATGAACAAAAGCCTACTATGCAATGCAGATCTACACACTGCACATCAAGCAGGAATCTGGTGATAAGGGCTACTTGACCTTCCTGCTTATCCAGGCAATTAACTTAAAGAAGAAGGCAACGAAACAGACGCATTGTGATGCTTGGATCAATGATCTCAGAATCGTAGGTGCCTTGGGTGGGAGTTGAACTTTCTAGAAGATCAAGAGAACAACATATAAAAGTATGTGTTTTGAAGACAACAGTAGTGTAAGCTAGGAAAAATGATTCAGAAGCAGGACCCGGAGATCAGAATTCAGAGAAGAAGGACACACCCAGCTAAATGACAGCAGCCTGAACAGCTATACCTCACCTGTGTGGCTAATATCTAAGTCTTAATAGGGAATCTGAGGCAGCTTTAGGTTGTAACCTGATACAATTTTGTGGTATAGTGTTACACTCACTGACTGACAAATAAAGAAGTAGGTTGCAGTAGCAGTGCAGGATGAAATTCTTGAGTCCACTTGTGTTGGTCCGCAGAAAGCAACAGGCAACAAAGTCATGCAAAACTTTACTGCCAGAACCGCAGCTTGCAGCAACTTTTGCTCACAGATCACTCTTAAACCCACAATACTGATTCATATTTAAACAGTGCTTCAAGTTGAAAATTCCCTTTTTTTTCAAATCCTTCTATGGCTTCACACTTCTGTGTCTTTGAATCCTCCTGTAGCTGCCCAAGAAACTGTTCTGAAACTTTGAGCATTCCTAATTTTCACTGTTCCACCAATGACGGCTTAACCATGCTTCAGCAATCTCACTCCTATGTTATGGAACTCCACTGGGAAAAGCAATAAATGCTGGACCAGCCAGCTGCCTCAGACTCACTATTGAGACTTAAAAATTAGCCACAGGTGAGGTATAGCTGGTCAGGCTGCTGTCATTTAGCTGGGTGCGTCTTTCTTCTCTGAATTCTGATCTCCCACATGTGCAGTAGAACAAAATTCTCTCGCTAAACTTCTCTGTCTCTCAACCTCACTTTTTACCCTAAGGTAAGGTTAAGGAAAACCTATCTCTACACCAAGCTTTTGATCATTAAGCTAATAATTTGCTGCAGATGTGAAGGCTTCAGTGGAGGGTGTGGATAAGATCTATGAGTTTTTCTTAACTATTCTTGAATGGAATGTATTCAGTCCTGTTGACGCCAGCAATTTTTGCCCATCCCTAATTGGCCGTGAGTGGCTTGCTCAGCCATTTCAGAGTCAATCACATTGCTGTGGGCAAAACTTGGGGAAGGAAGTAGCTGAGTTGCTATTTAAAAGAGATGACACAGGTATAATGGGCCAAATGGTCTCTTGTGCTTTAATCGTTCCATGAATCTATAATTCTACAGTTTACATTTAGGGCTATAATGCTTCATTGAAGTGTGTTGGGGTGTTTAGTTATGAAATTAAAGGATCTATATGAATACAAATTGTTGCTGATGTTGCCTAACATCTTGACCAATAAGTAGTTAGTGGGTTCCTTAGCTTCGTTCAAATATATAAGCCAATTTTTACAGACATGCGCTAATCCCAGTGATTGCAATAGAAGGGCAAAAATAAATGCAGTTTCATATACCTTTGCTGAACAGTGTTTGGTTAGAAAGAGTTTACTGTAATTAACAACAAAGCTGTTGTGAAAGCATACTATAATGTATAATACTGATTAAATATTTACTGACATATTTCTGAATCTTCTGGCTGTGGGAGAATGAGGGTGCTGTCATTAGTGAATAAGGTTCAGGCAAATGCTGGAGTTATCCATCACCTTGGCATCAAACTCAGATATGTGGGATGTGCTGAGCTTTACCCAAAGAATCTGGAAGCCTTCCAAGCACATAAATTACTGATGAAAGCTTGCTGACTTGAATGTTGCAGACAGGATAAGTTTTTTTTTTAAGAAATAGGAGCACAAAGAATGTAGGTGTTATCTGAAGCATTTACTGGACCAAATAAATGGACTTTGCACATAAATCAAGCTTGGAGTATGCATCAAGCACATCAATTTATAATTCTTTTATCATCACATGTGAAGTTCATAATTATCCAATTATGAACACAGTTTTTCTCTGTATTCGAGAGTAATTGCTCCAAATTTAAGGGTAAAAGGGTTGTATTGTCATAACTTGTTCAGGTCAATTCCAGACAAGCAAAAAGGTTTTATAAGTCTTCAGAATCAAAAGAGCAATTGATGCTTTGTAAATATTTTGTGATTACAAATTTTGAATGTTGGAAAAATTACATAGCTGATTTAAACAGTTTGAATTTGAAGCGACTCTGCTGAAATAGATTGACTGACAACTTGTGTTCCTCAGCCGGATTCCCCTTTTGTCTTGTTATATGCGCGAATCATTGTTGTATATGGGTCTGAAAGGGTTAATACCAGATTGAGTTCATTAAGCACTGTCAAGTGTGGTGCTATCAAGAAAGCTTACTGAGAGAGCACGGTAGGATCTTAAGGGAGACATAACATGGCTAGATCAGCTAGGCTTGATGAGCAAAATGGCCTTCTTCTGCTCCTAACAACAATCTTTGTAGTAATGTAGAGCCTGCAAATAAATGCAAAGAAACAATAAACAGCGTTGCATTTAATCCACAAGACTCTTCTTGTCAGACTAGCATGTGTCTACCCTCACATACATACTGGACCCCATAAAGCATAAAGAATATACTTAGAAGATGCAAATAGCAACATACAATAAATGTGGGCGGGAATTTTCAATCTGTGAAAAAACTAGGTTAAACACTGGAAGAAATAGAAATTGTCAAGACAATTGTTCAGTGTTTAAAGCAAGCCGCTTCTCTGTTAATTAGCATCCTTGCTGTCATCGTAGTTTGTACTCCCATTGTAATGGGCAAATAGGAATATTCATTCTTTTAAAAACCAAAAGAACTGCGGATGCTGTAAATCAGGAACAAAAACAAAGTTGCTGGAAAAGCTCAACAGGTCTGGCAGCATCTGTGGAGGAGAAAACAGAGTTAACGTTTCGGGTCTGGTAGCCCTTACTAAGAACATTCCCCAGAATATTCATTCTTTTGTTCTATATGGACCTATAATTACAGATGTCATAGAATTGAAGAATGTCTACAGTAGGAAGCAGGCCATTCGGCACATTGAGTTCATACCAGACCTCCAAAGATCATTCCACCCAGGTCCACCTGCTAATTTTATCCCTGTAACCCTGCATCTCCAGTGGCTGACCCACCTATCATGCACATCCCTGGGAACTATGGGCAATTTTGTATGGACTATCCACCTAATGAATGAAGGGCAAAATGGTAGTTAGGCAAACAATCACAAAATGAAGAAGGGAAATTATTACCCATGTGAAAGTTCATCAAGCCATTGGGGAAGACAATAAATATGAGTGTTTTAAAATCCTAACAATCAGAGTGCATTATTTTGAATTAAATTACTAGATATCCAGTTCAACTCCTGTGGAGCTTGTTCGCACAAAGTAGCATTCTATTGGCGTAAAGCTAAGACGGAAACTACTCCTTTCAGGAAAAGAATCAAATCACCCTAGATAACTGTTGTAAGTCTCCCAAGGAGCAGGAACATCTTTGCTGGAGATTTGTTGATAGGCTGCCCTATGGATGCATTTGGCAAGGGAATGCTACATTAATTGGCTGGGAAGGTTACATGGGATAACAGAAGGCCTAGGGACTTTTATAAGCATAAAATGGTGTAAAGTTAAGATTAAAATGTGTTTCCCTCAGTTTGATGTGCTTGTTGTTGCTTTTCTGATTGCCCAAAGGAAAATTTCCAGGGTTTAAGTACCAAGGCACTTGTGTTGAAAATCATTCTCATTTTGAATTATTCCTGGAACACGCTAAAATAATTTATATGATTTTGGAGCCTAATTACATCATGTTGCAACTTTTTTTGATCATGTTAAAGTTCAGAGCTCATCCACACTGCTTCGTTACCAGAGAAAGCATTATTAGCTGTAGTAGTGACAATCAAACTTTGGGCTGACAATACATACACAATGTAATGTTCCAACACTCCATATTATTTGAAGAGTCACAATCTTGCTTACATAGTTTTTCAATGCTGTTTAGGACAAGGCTTAGCCACAGAGAAATGCATGGCTACTTAGTCAATTCTGTAAGTACATTGATAATTATTTCCAATGTTCATTTCAAATAAAAACTCAGTTTTAAAGAGAATTACTTGAGTTAATCTCCAGAGACGTTTGTATATTTATCACAATATATTTGTGTTTACTTCCTGTTCCCCAGCGCAATAAGTTAAATTTCACTTGGTGAACAGGTCAATCAGCTGAAACTTAACGTTTTTCGGCCAAATGTCATTTCTGTCATGTTTCATGGAAAGGTCTTGTCCATGAGATCTTGAGATTCCTCACCACAGCTTACCAAGCTCACCACATTAACAACCCACCCTGCTTCTATGGCACCCCCTCTCATCTAATTCTCCCTCCTTCCCATCCCTTTCTATGCCTAGAACAGCTTGCCACTGTCAGGATATCCTGGAACTGAACAGAATTCCTAACGTCGATGCTTTCTTTCAAAGATCAAGCACTGTCAATCCGGAGCTCCTGCAACATTCCTATTATTTACCCCAGACATAACAAACGAGGGAATATTGGCACTCCCCTTAGCTGGCGGGGAATTGGCGCTCGTGCGGGGTGAGATTTGACATCCTCTTGCCCCCACGGCTGGCAGTGGAGGCCATGACACCAGGCCCTGGGCAAATACCCAGCACTATAGGAAGAAGGTCAATGACATTCTCCACTCCACCAGGGTAAGTTCCACCATCTTCTCTCTGATACCCCAGTCTCTGTACTACCGTAGCCACCATTGCTCATGGTCTACCACTGCAACATCTTCTCTCACTGGTAGTCATCCCTAACACCACTAACCCTGCATGCCCTCTGTGTTTCTTACTAACTCACTCACTCACTCAGGGCATCCCACTACCTCCACCAAAAGTAACAGCTATGCTTTCCTTTAATACAGGTCCCCTTCTCATTCCAGCCCGAAGCTGCTGGCTGACACATTCCAAGCTCCTGGGTCGGTATCGGAGGCCACCCTTGACCTTCCATGCTGGGATCCCCTCACTGAAGGCTATTGACCTTGACCTGACTGAGGATTATGGACAACTGTGACAAGTTTCTTGGCTGTGTCTTTCTGCTAAACTGTACGCCGATACAACAGAACTGTGAGTCTGGTACCTCTGGCTGAGGGGCAAGGCACCAAAAGACAAGGCAAGACAGAAATGCTGTGAGCATTCAGGTAATCTCAAAGTGAGTGAGTGCTAAGAGAGAGATGACAAAGAGCCCAAAGATATAGCCTGTTCCGATCCACGAACTCTCCGCGTGTCTGTAAGCACAAAGTGTTCTTGCATCAGAATGATCGTGGCTATTGCAACCTGAGGTGCAGCAATGAAGTCCAGAAGTGTCCTGTGAACTGGATTAGACACGTCCCACCAGGGCTATTAGAAGCTGGCACATTTTGGATGTCAATGGCCATGGAAATGGGATGTGTGGTTGGTGTTCATGGTGTGCACCTTGAGGTGCTGGTGTCCAGCATGGAGGTCCTTTAGGGCAAGTGATGACCTGAAGTTGCCAGGTACCTGCTCTGACTTCCATGTTGAGAATTCTCAATGTCCAGTTTGTTCACAGTGGGTGGTCGGATAGAAAGCTGCACATTAATGAGGCCATGTCTACAGTTAATAAAGTCAATGACAAGCAATAAACCTTCTTAATAGGCAACTCATTGCTGCCTCTTGAGAAAGTCCCCCTCACAGCCTGGCAATAAGTTGAAAGATACAGCAATTTGTTCCCAACTTCAATACAGGCCTCACAGGAATTCTTGTGCAATTCTGGCACATTTCTCATCACTACCTACATTGTTTAGGTCGCTGTAAGATTCCACTCAAGGGCTTGTTCCAAGCTCTGCTGTGTTAATGCTACAACACCATTTGCTGAAAATACACAAGAATGAATTTAGGTGGATCTTCGTTCATTAACCATTTGCTCAGCTCTCTTAGTGGCTGTGTTAAACTGGGGGAATCACTATAAGGGAAACCATCATTAAAAAAAACCACACAGTACCCCACAATAGCATGACACACTAATGTATTACGTCAAACTGTTTGCATATGTATAAGGTTAGTATGAACAAGTTATTTTTTAAAAGTTTTGAATTATCTGATCCAAGTTCTTTGAAGATTTAAGTGAAGTTATGTCTAAGTAAGTTTTACTGCGGTTTGGACTTGTCTGCTGTGCTCAAAGAGCATCTATATATTGAAAGCAAAGGCAATTATTAATTAAACTCATACTAAAATATAATAATTATTGATTATTTTAATAATTTCAGCTTGCAGAAAGGCTTATTTTTCAGGTAAAGTAATCTTATTTTCACTTGTGTTAAATATATATAGGTACATGCAAGATGCATTTGATTTCTTTAACAATAAATATACATACGTCAAATAGAACTTACAGACTCACTGTTTTAAATCTTACTTCTGAACCATATCTGATTTGAGAGATTCCAAAAAATGCAGAGGAAGGAGTAAATCATTGCTCAATGGTAGGAGTACCAGAATTGGAAGACCAGAACTAGTTCTGGTGTTAATCATGGCTCAGTTGATTGTATTCTCAAAAGGAAAGGTCACCTGACCTGTAATATTAACTCTGCTTTCTCTCCACAGATGCCGCCAGACCTGCAGAGTTTCTCCAGCAATTTTCCTTTTTGTTTCAGATCTTCAGCATCCACTATTCTTTGTTTTATATTTGTCAGCTTTTCTTCTTCCCTGTCTAACTATCTAGCATCCCTTTGTCTCCCTAACCTTCTTTCTCTCTCTCTGGGCTCCATCTCCATGTCTCTGCTCACTCTTTCTCCGCTCATCCATTGCCATCGGCGTAAATACCACCTTTTCCTAGCTGCCATCAGTACTGAAGAAAGGCTTGTGAAACATCACTCTGCTTTCTCTCCAAAGATGCTGACAGACCTGCTGAGCTTTTCCAGCATTTTCTAATTTAGTTTCAGGCTTCCAGCATCTGCAACTGTCTGGTTTTGTTTTTGCTTGTATTTTCCCGTTTACATCACAAGGTTCTCAGTCCCAATCCCATTGCAAAACATGAGCGTAGGAATGATGGCCCTGCAGTTCAATAATGAGGCAGGATAGCACTGTCTGAGGGGCTGTCTATCAAAAGAGATATTAAAACCAAGGCCCGAGGTGTTCACTCAAGTGGATGTAAAATATCCCATACTTTGATACAGGAGTTACCCCAATGCCTTGGTCAATATTCATCCCTTGATCAACAGCATAAAATAATATTATCTGGTCATTATCACATTGCTTTTAGTGGAAGCTTGTTCTGAATAAATTAGCTGCTGTGTTTCCTTCAAAGAGAAAGTGGCTACACTTCAGAAAAACTTCATCAGCTGCAAAGTGCATTAAGATGTTTGGTTGCTTTATTAATGCAACTGGTGGCTGTTTTAAAAACCTTTTCTTCATCTAATTTTCTGGATCTTGTTTGTGAGTGGAGCATTAGCCAAGTTCGTCTTCTTGAATCGGACTCCCTGCTGCCCGTTGATGTGTCACGCGGTCACACCAGCAACAACTACAAAACAGCATCAGCTGCCCGGTCCTTCCAACTTAAACAGAATGTAATGTTATGGGGAAGTATGTCTCTCTGTTTTACAGGGGTAAGGAGAGGACAGAGAGGAAATGGAGCATGACAAAGCTCAATGTCATTGTCAAGCTAGAATACCAAAACTACTTCATTAGCTTGAAGAGAAACAGGGTCAGAAAGTAGGAGGAAACTTTAAATCTTCAAACCAAACTAGGTTAGACGAATGCAAATTGAGGATAATCCGTGAATTAAGAGTTTCAAAGTAGAACTAAGCATCAATTTAAAAAGTATTTTTTTGAAAGCAACTACCCGCTACTTCTACTTGCTTCTATGGTATTATAGTTTTGAAAACATAGCTTTGTAAATAGAGAGTCTCTATCCCCACGTCAGATTCAGGTTATCCATCCAGAATATTTGAAAGGAAATGTATCTTAAGCTTTCTTTTTCTTTCTCTCAATTTTCGCTGAACTGCAAGAAACATTCAGACCACAAATAGGAGTCTTGCTCAACTGCTTAGTGACAGAAACAATAGCAAATACTGACGTGTTCAATGCATGCTCCCTGGCCCTGTGTGAATAATGCAGTCAGTCAGTTGGAACAACCAGATCTCAATGCCAATTTATGCAAAGACTGATTTTTTTTTAAGGAAAAGAGACATTGATGTCCATGATGTAATCCCATTTTTTTTTCTGAACAGCAAATAATTGAAAATAACTCAAATTGAAATAAGTTCACTGTTGGATTGTGATTCTAATGGGTATCACGCAAAATCTCCAGGGTAGGAGACGATGAGTCAGAGTGAAATACAATACATAAGCCCTGAAAGTCAGTTTGCCAACCTGACTTAGGTTTTTCTATGCATTCCAATTTATACACACACTTGGATTTCTCACTTAAACCCCAATCATCCAGTGTTCTATTTAATACCAAATATTGATAGATTTCTTTTTAATTGGCCTTGCGCATACTGAAACTGGTTAAACAACGAAAAAACGTAGTAAAGCTAAAAGGGTGACTGTGACACCACTGAACTATCAGTTAAGATTGCCATCTACTGGCAAATGTAGGAATTGTTTTTCACTTTTCGCATCTCAAACCATGAAAGGACCACAACAAAGAAAACTTCAGAAACCGCTTGAGCACAACAAATTTGGATTTAATTTAAACAGGAATCATGTTTGCAAGGGAAAACCTGCATTCATGATAAAAACATTATAATAAAAATTCACGCTGGGGATAATCTCATGACTGAATTAAAAGTCCAATGGAGAAAAATGAATGGTGGCCTTGTGAGATGGTACAGAATTAGATGTGCTCTGCATTTTAATGATATTGATGTTAAATGCGTCATTTTCATGAGTTTGCATTCACTTTAAAAAATCATGTAATTCTTTTCTTTTAAATTTAGCCTGTCTGATGTTGGATGCTTCGTCCAGTCTTGAGAATGTCATTTTCATCAGCATTTTTTTTTCTTTTTTTTTCCCCAGTGGTTTTGTACTGACTAGGTAGCAACCTCCAATTAACTCCAGGGATGCACAGATTACTGGCAGTAAATTAATGGGATAAGAATTCCTATATGGAACTGCTATCCAGCAGGATATGTATTTACACTGCAAATACCTATTAACGATCTCACAGAGAATGATTGTGAATCCCTTGTGATCTGCCTTTGAATCTTCAGCATTCGTTTGCAGTTCTATGCTGATCAGATCGTAGACTGCATTCAATTCGCTTCATGGCTGTGGGCTAGATTTCTTCCTCCTATACCAGAGATTTTACAGAAATATGGATCAGTTTGAAGATCACAGGGATTCGACAACTTGATTCTGAAAGTTAATTCCCCATCAGTAAATAAATATGTAAGAGACAAACTAGCTAGATGCTGAAAGCAGGCATTGAGATTAAGATAAGTAATCAATTCACACTATTTCATTGGGTTGCAGACTGCAAGCTTTATTGGTGCTGCATTTTTTATTTTTGTGAGCCCCTAAAACTGCCTGCATTGCTGAATGACAGCAATGTCAGCAGGGGTCCCACGCCATATGTAATGCTTAAAGGCAGTCTGCATCTCTTCAAGGTGATGGTGCTTAACAGTCACAAGAAAGCATGGAATTGTTTCCTAATGGCAATCAGGGTTGAGATTGTTGGAACATTTGTTCACCACATGACAGGACATGCCCCAATGTTTTCAGACACTGCACTGCATCTTGGTGCAACAGATAGACTGAAAATCTGCCAGAAAGCCTGCATTACTGGAGGATTCCAGCGCCAACTTTTCACAGGTTTTCATGCAGAGATTTAGAGTCCTTCTTTTCCAACGTGAAAGAAGTGATCTTTACATTGGCCTTACTGTGGGACACACCATGCGATAGAAACTGACAGCCATTGACAACAGTTTCCATATTGCAACATGAGCATCTTCTACCAGTGCTCTGGGTGCTGCAGTGCAACTGCCATCGTGGCTGTGGAGAACAGCAGCAAATCATTAAAAGCGTTGAGACACCACTCTGCAAGAGTGACCATGGCTCCTTGGAGCAGAGACCTTCTCTCAGAATGGCAGCATTCCTGCTCCTGCCACTTTCTCTCTGTCAATTGACCTGCTGTTGTCTGTCAGCCAGCCAACCCTAAGTGCTACAGCCCAGAACCCAGGTGTTGCGGATTGAGTCTGGACCTTTTAGACCCAGAGCTGTTCGTGCTCACCCTAATAGGCTATCTGCAGCTTCCTGACTTGAAGCTTAGCAGCACACATCACCATGCTGCAGGCACAAAGGAGAACCTCACAGGACTGCTAGGAGAGTTAATGGCACGTGGAAGAACCAATCAGGCACTATAAAAGGGTGATTAGCTTATTTTTGTACGTATTATGTTATGACTATATTTAGTTTAAAAATGGTCAGAAATTTCTTTTTCTTCGCCTTGATGGGAAAGGACGATGTGATGGTCTAGTCAAAGGGGACAGCTGAGAAGGGTGGACTTGTTGTGAATGAGAAGATTTGGTTGTCGTGACTGTTATTACTGTGGAATTATTTGACCAGTAGGTACCAGGCTAAACAGGGCTGTTTATAACAAAAACAGAAGTTGCTGGAAAAGCTCAGCAGGCCTGGCAGCATCTGTGAAGAAAAAATCAGAGTTAACCTTCCGAGCCTGGTGACCCTTCCTCAGAACTGGTTTTGAAGAAACGTCTCTGGACCTGAAACGTTAATTCTGCTTTCTCTGCACAGATGCTGCCAGACCTGCAGAGTTTTTCCAGAAATTTCTGGTTTTGTTTCCAGCATGTGAAGCAAATCTATATAGTTTGTATTGAAGAATAACAGTGGGGTAATCATACTGCTGGTTCTATACAATATGTGTGCTAGAGACAGTTAGAAGAGCAAATTCATAGACAGATTGCTAAAAAATGCAGGAAGTAAAGGAATAAAAAGGGATTTCAATTAGGCTTATATTAACTGCACTAGAGTCAGTGTAAATGGTTTGGAGTATTCAGAATTTTTAAAAATGTATTCTTAAATTGTAGTGCAGGAAAATGCACATGGAATCCCCAAAGATTCCAGCTCAGGGATCCTCTATTCACCTTTTTTCCACTAAACAGGTGAGTATATTTAAAATAAAAGCTTGATATAAAGAAACAAAACTGCTTCCAGTGGATAAATGTCACTTGACACTCCAAAGAACAGAAACAGATCGAGAACCTTATTCTTCATCTCACATCAGCATTTTGCAGACTTATTTGTTAAACAATGGAAGCAGGAATCTATCAGCAAACGGGAAGGCTGGTAATCACAAGTCTTTCTCATTTAACTTCCATTCCCACTTTTTGCAAATACTTTTGGTTGTATCCGGACAAGTTCCGAGTAAACATGAGCCAGATTGTACCTTACTTTTGAGACGGTATTTCTAACATCTCAAAGCTCAGACACAGAGAGTGGAGAGAGTAATATTCTGTGTTGTCCGCAGTGTCCTCCTGGGCTGAGAGCAGCGGGATGACCCCTCCACTGTTGCTCTTGCTGTTCACTGACACAGGGCTCAGGACCTCCTCTCCATCTCTTGTTCTTCCCGTCTGAACCCTGCCCTATTCCTGCTTCTGTTGACCCCTCTTGGTCTCAGGTGTCCATGACACTGCTGCTTCTCCTCTATGAGGCCCACGGAGGCTGAACAATTCCCCTCTGGGTGCTCTCACCATCGCCACCTGTCTGCAGTGATTGAGCTGACAGCCATCATGGCAACGACAAGGCCAGGTGTGGGTCAACATGAGATCAGCATGACAGATGGGGAGACAGACAGGTCTGTCCACTACACAATAGATGTCAGTTGGTGGTCAGTTGGCTCAGTTGGTTGGATGACTGGTTTGTGATGGACAACGACAGCAACAGTCCAAGTCAATTCCTGCATCAGCTGAGATTACCTTGAAGGTCTCACCTTCTCAATCCCGACTTTCAATTGGGGCATGACGACCCTGAGGTTAACCAGCCACCAGTCACCTCTCTCTGTCTCAGTCTCTGTCTCTCTCTCATTCTCTCTCTGTCTCTAGTGAAAGAGCAGCCCTATGGTCCTCTGGTACTTTACCTTTGATGTTGCGAGTACCATAAGAGAAGGAGCAGTCCTGGAATTGATTTTAGGGAATGAATCCGGGCAGGTGGAAGGAACTTGGAAGAATGGGTGGTCATGATAATGGTGCTGATCATAACTCAGTTGAATTTCAACAAATCATTAAAAAGGATAAAAATGAACCAGCAGTAAAATTTTGAAATTGCAGGAAGGACAGTTTTACCCACCCAGAAGAAAAAAAACCAATAAAACTTGTGAATGAGTCATACTGGTCTGACTTGTCCTGTATGCCTCTAGTCCAGTGTGACCAGTATGCTCACTTGGAAGTGGCAATGTATTTTTTTTTTGCACCAGTTTTCCCTCCGCTAAGTCGGAATGTCTTTTGGTAGAAATGGGCTAAAAACAGCTATTTCATGGTAAATCAGTTGCAGAGCAGTGAGAACAAAAACAAAGTTGCTGGAAAAGCTCAGCAGGTCTGGCAGCATT
>JAHRHZ010000267.1:20654448-20667127 GCA_024137785.1 Ginglymostoma cirratum
AATGCTGCCAGACCTGCTGAGCTTTTCCAGCAACTTTGTTTTTGTTCCTGATTTACAGCATCCGCAGTTCTTTTGGTTTTTATTTATGCAGAACAGTGAGAGGTGTTCATTGGTGTTCAAAATCTTCCCAAAACAGAGTGGGAAGTTCACAGAACATAACCCCATACATATCAAAGAGAAACAGAATTGATTAAAGTTCGAACAAGATATCTTATATTAGATGCCAAGAGGAGCTCACACAGTCCATCATATCTGCTCTGGTCCTTAAACAAACATTATGACATATTGCCATTCATCTGTCTTCCCCGCTTATTCTTAAATATTGTTTCTATTCAAATAATCATCTAAAACCCTATTAAGTGCCTCAATCAACTCCGCTTCTGGCACACTTCCAAACAATGCATTTCAGATCCTTTTTCTCACATCACATTTGTTGTGGTTGAAACTCACTTTAAATGCCTCTCCTAAGACTGTCCAGCAGAGAAGGAAAGTTCTTTTTTCAATTGATTGTAACAAAAGTCCATCCTGATTGACATAATGGCTGCCAAGGTCAGTGTCTTTGAACAGCTCAAAAGAACCTGGCTTCAATGGTGCAAGAGGATGAATGACTGGGTGTGTTTGGCCAGGTTATGATTCACTATCTCTGCAATGCCTCTTGCTCTTCTCAGACTGTGTTACCATTGTAAGGTTTTGACTACAGAGGACTGATAAACAGGAAATTGAGTGCTAGGCATCTCCATCAGATGCCTCATGTGTAACCAAGGTCTCTCGCTTCACTATAGCCCTCAATGAAGCACTACTACCGACCAAAGCAGAACTGCCCGACATACATCTGCCAGGATTCACACTTATAACTTGCAACAAGCATTTGAAGAGACTGAAAGAGCTTTTAAAAGGATATTGGGGCGTTTTTTAAAAAACCTTAAAAATTAGAAAACCTCTAATTGTAAATCAAGCAGTTAATGCTAAGTAAGCTAACATTATTGATTTACTTGAATTCAAATATCTTCTGTTAGGTGCTGGATTTAGTGGAAGTCCCATGCTTGGGTTTATGGCTGTCAGGAACTGTCATTCTGATACTGTTGGGAATTCAGTTGGATTACAGCCTACTGAGCGAGAGAAACCGTCTAGTGCATTTTCAGACAGTCTGGAAAAAACCTTTTTTGCAGGTCTAATATGAGAATTAAAACACCATTCCAGCTATTCTCCTGAAAAGTTTTTCTGTTGAAGGCTTATAGCGTATTATTTTGAGTAGGGCATTTAGTTTCTAAAGGGGAAAAATCTATTTTAGTTTTCAGTTTTGTGAAGGTCTGACATATTTTTAAAAGGCCTACATGTATTTTTTTGACAGTGAGTCAATAAATATTTGCAATAAATTATGTGAATTTATCTAAATGATTAATGATCTGTCTGGAGAGGCAGTTGTTATGGAATTTGTTGACCTGAGTTTTACAACCTAGAAAGTGAAAGTGTGGAGTAGGAGGCAGACGTGGGTTCATTCAGAGAGGAAAAAAAAAATCTACATCAGCAGAGGTGCTGTTTATTTTACAATCTCCAAAGCTCCAAGGTTTGCCTTTGAAGACGTGAGTTTAAGGAACCCCTGTCTGACGGTGATGATGAACTGACTTACCAACTTACTTAAAGATATCAGGGAGAGATAATAATTGAAGAGAATAGGATTAAGTGAATGCACAGAACTTTGGCAAAAAGAAACCAATTACAGCCATGCCATCTGAACAAAGAGCTTTAGCATGGATGTATTGGTGGCCATTCACTGAGATTTGAGTGCATGTAAGATTATTAAAATTGAAAGAACTGCGGATGCTGTAAATCAGGAACAAAAAGAAAGTTGATGGCAAAGCTCAGCAGATCTGTCAGCATCTGCGAAGCAATAAACAGAGTTAACATTTTGTCAGATCCGGAGACCCTTCCACAGAACACAGGGAGAAACAATAATTGAAGAGAATAACTTTAAGTGAATGCACAGAACTTTGGTTCTGTGGAAAGGTCACCGGACCCGAAACGTTAACTCTGTTTTTTTCTTCACAGATGCTGCCAGACCTGCTGAGCTTTTCCAGCAACTTTATTTGTGTTGTCTGTGTTGTGCATGTAAGATTATCATTGAGTTAAAGTGGTGAATCTTTCTTCCTGACAATTAAAATGAGACTGTTTCAAAATAATTCTTGGAAAATGTAACATTGTGTTTTGTCTTTTTCTTTCTCTTTCTCTTTGCGAATAAACTGTTATGTTTATTTGTTAAAAGTATATTGGCAGCCTCTTGTAAATATGTTCAGTGACTGGCCATCGCAGAAGTAAACAGAGAGAACAAGAAATATATCAAACCAGGCCCCACTCTAGGATCTGACTTGTTCAGTACTACAATCAGCTGGGATCATAATACCACAGAATTTTCAATGAAGCTTGAATGCATTGCATCTGCAAAGGTCTCAGTGACAATTTGCTATGTTAATTGACACCTACCTACATATATCAGAATGCAGACTAAAAACTGTGTTGTATATTTATTCTATAATCCATTTTATTTTCAAAAACTAATAATTATTAGCCAAAGTTCTTTTTCACATTTAGGAATTTTTTTTTTTCTTTAATTGGCTTGCATGTACATGTGCTTATGGGGTTACTCAGAAGGGCAAATATTTATACTTTCTTTCTTCAAAGTGTGTGTTAGTCCAATTTGCAACTTTGTCAAATCAGTTTTATTTTATATTAAATCACTAATTTCGTCATTTATTAAAGAAACTGGTTGGTGACATATTTTATACTAGAGCTATAAAAAGATAAAACATGTAATTAACCACAATTAAAATTTAAATTTAAAAAAGACGTTAAAGCATTTAAATTGATGTTGTGACTAGCACAGTGCTGGGACTAGAGAGTGAACATCTGGGAACATTGAACATAACAACATGTAAATGAATGAGAAACAGGTTCCCAAACATGAAGGCCAAGGAAGTCAAGCCATCTGAAAGATTCTGAGAATTTAACTTAACAGTCCATCAGGAAGCTGAATTTTTGCCTGCAGCCCAAATAAATTCCTCTATGACTTCTTTTGAATCTTTGGACAGGCATTGACAATTCCACCTCTTGGGGCAAATGCCCTCTAGTGTGCCTAATACCTTTCCATGTTTCGATATTCCTCCACTCTCCACTTCATCCTCTTTCTTCTCCTTGTCCCCAAAATGCTCCTGATCTCAGTCCTCAGTTTCTTGCCTGATAGGTGGTGGGAGGGGCTGTTCCTTCACAATTGTGAAGCTATATAGCATATTGTAGATTGCCACAGTTCTTGTTATTTGTTCAGTTGAGTTCTGTAGGATTCCTGCAGTTCTGTCTAGGCAGTGGATAGTATACGTAAACTATGTTCTACAAAGATCCTCATGACACTGCCGGCTCTCTTTTTAAAACTGCACACTATCCCATGTACATGTTACTGAGTCAGTGTCGAGTCCCTTGTAGGCAGACAGTCCTTGACTTTCTGTGGCAGGTCAAAAGAAACTGGCATATAGGCCAACTGCAGTCTGAAGAAATCATGACCATTACCAGGAATAACAGGTGCTCACCTGCATCTTAGACTCCTGTAGTTGCCAACCTCTACACACAGATGGGGTACGATTTTATGTGGTTCATAAAAATTGCTGATTTCACATGAAGTGAATGGAAACCCATATACTAGTAGACACACATATGCATCAAGCTGGGGAAGCCCACAATCCATATGAACATTCATGCTCACTTCACCCACTTAACTCTGGCAAAAAGGAATGAGCTGAAGTTTTTTTTAATCTCTGCATAAAGAGCTACATTTTTAATGCAGCGGTATATAGCACACGTGATCCTGAAAGGATCCAGATGCATAAAGGATAAGAGTTGATAACCATAAGCAATTCTTTTATTTCCCTGCATTAAGATTGACAGTAATAACAACATTTTTGCAATGAATACATCTCAAGCATTTCTCCTCACTGAAGCTGAGCTCCAAGAATTTTCCCAAAAGAGCATCAATGGATGTAAACTCCAATTGAGAGCCCTTCTTCCCTTCTCCTCCTCTTTCCAGTAGTTTGTCATGTTCTGAGTGATCACTATGCATTCTCCAAGTGATGTTCAATTTCAAGAAAAAGGCTTATTACCCTTTCCATACACCCACCTCAGCCCAACAGTTTGGAGAAGCAAGTTGTTTCAGCACAAACTTTTAAATTTATAAAAGTGTGTCAAAACTAGCCAGACGCCTCCTCACACTTTTTAAACTTATAGACAATCTTCAAAACTGAGTGTATTGCAACAGTAGTTGAACGAAAAGCTTAGCAAAGGTCCCAGTAATTTGTGAAAGCTCTTTTGAATAGCGCCCCCACCCCGAGCAGGGGTTGGGGGAAACGAAGAAGTTGGTCCTTCATGTCTTTTAACATTGTGCTCAATTGCGTAAATTTAATACTGGGTGTAGGCTTGGGAGTGTTGATGGAAAACAGTAACCCAAACATCAATTTAGTTTTGCATACTGTTTGATATTATCGTCTGCCTGTACTGTGTATTCTCAGAGTATGTCAGGTGAACGCAAATGAACAAATCACTTTATTTACCAAAATGATGCCTTTATATTCCTGGTCAGAAGTCTGCACGTACATATTGTACCCTATGTTTGAGCACTAGGAGGCTGCCGGTATCATACAGGCCAATTTCTGCCACTTTATACACTTTGATAATCTGGTCAGGTCATTTATTAGACTTTGCATATGACCTTAGGCTGCACAAAAAGATTTTTACAGCATTTATTAAAAGTATATTTTCCATAAACATGATTTTTTTTCCAGCATTTGGTGGTAAAAAAGAGTACATTTGCCATTTTGTTTTAATTGAACTGTGTATTTAGCAACACGTGTGATTGCAATAAATTTGAATGCTTCAAAAATATTTATCTCCCATTCAAACTGTGTACCTCTATGACTTTATAACTCTATAAATAACAAATGATTAAATATGAAAGCAAAGTGATGAATAAATTTATATTATTAAAGTCTTGTAACTAGCACGTGCATCAAGTTACACCATTCATTGTATCGTTTATGGAAATGTTATCTTAGATAGGTCACTTCTCAGGGAAGCTCCGAAGATGGAGCCTGAATCAAGGTGAGTTCAAATAGATATTTAGCTGTTTGTTTACTCGTCAAGTAACTAAGTGAGTAATCGTAAACAGAACAAAATAGCAACATGTAGCCTTTCCAACATCCTCAGAAGTAATGAGAAATGAGTAACCAGCAGAGAAAGCAGTCCAAAGGCACATAAAAACAGGAGTAAGTCATCCAGCCCCTCAAGCTAATACAACATTCAATTAAATTCTGGCTTATCCCAACTTTCCACCACCTTCCTTCCCTAGTACGTAATGGCTTCGCCAAATGAAAGAATGAAAAAAACCAATCTAAATTTTGAAACTTTTCTTCTTATTGACTGAGACTCAACTGAATTTAGGAGGAAAGAAATTTGCAATGTTTTTCCTTCAATTTAATTACTTATGTCCCTCGATTGTTTTCAAAGTTGCCACTGACCACAGAATCGAATGCCCATTCAATAACATACCATTCAGTGTTCTGGAAATTGTTAATTCTAAACGTGCTACCATTATTGCGAGGAATGCAACCGCTCATGGCAAAGATCATGCAGCACCTTCTCAAGGCAACAAGGGATCAACAATACATATAGCCTTATTACCAGTGTAGCTCACATCCTAACAACAAATTGAAATGCTAATCATTTCTTCACACTTTTTGTCAACCATTTTATTTTTCTATTCAGATGAGTGAGTCATGTTAATAACATTTTTATGATCATTTTTATGTTATCTCAAAGCTGTATTTATCCTCTTTATTTTAATTCTAATTTTAAATGGGTCAATGCCCAAAATATACTGATGATAAAATCTGATCTCGCAAATATATTTAAAAAGATTAATTCAGAATAAAGTACAATTATGAACCCATAAAACCACTGATCGTTAAACGTTCTTTTAGGAGGCTTCCACACATATCCTGTCTTTCTAATGGGGACCCAGAATTGACAATATGCATATATTTCTTTGGACCATAACGATAGGAATTTGGAATTTCTATTGCCGTGGTAAATTCAGCAACTGAGATTGTTGTACGTGTATGTTAACTTTAAGAAAGTTCACCTTTAAAGACTTTGTATGCTGTGTGCATACAATAATCTGACCCTGCCTGCCACTTCGACTGCTGTAAATCTGCAAACGGCACACACAGAAACCAGTCGGTGTTCTACACTGTCAGCTTCATGATTTATAAAATCCGTCATTATTTTAAATAAACAAACCACAAGAGTTAATCAATTGCTGATGAATGATTAACTATTAGACCATTATCAAATATGACAAAGGTTGTTCCATCATAGCTGATTCTGATCTGTGTAAATAAAGCATCATGTTACAATTCAGTGGAAAATAATTACAAATAATGAAAAATCAAAAATATTTCAAGAATAATGAAATATATGAAGTGATTCATTCAATGCTAAAAAATCCATGAGAGGTAGAACTAAGCAAAATTGCTTGTTTTAAGACATATATACCTAAGAAGAGATTCTGGTCTCCTTTAATTACCATCCATCAGTTGGTCGCAACAATGTTACTTTACAAAGGATTCATCCCTTGTAAATAGCTTTCTCTCAGATCTAATGAACTTATGTTTTAAAAGAAACCAAATTCACTAGACTCCGTTAAGCAGATACTGCCCATGAATAACGAACGAAATGAGACTCATTCTCATTTTATTACCAAAAGGATAAAAATGAAATAAAATTAAAAATAAACATAAAACGTCAGATGCCTTCATGCACACCTTCATTCCTCTAGCTTTGGTCACCCATTTCCCTGAGGTTCTTACCAGTCTGTCTCAGCTCAGGGATAAGCATCCACAATCACGATTGATTACCCAGCAATATGGGTGACTTTTTTAACATGTGTGGTTAAAGGAAGAGACTCTGACGGAACGACCCGGTGTTCTGGGCCTTAGACATGACCATAAGTTATTGTCAATATAAACTGTCATTTCTGTATTTATTTTTAACATATATCTCAAAGTGCTTTGGAGCCAGTAATAAATTGAGGGTACCCTTCTTTTCTGTGGAATTCTGTGTATGATGCTTGTTTAATTTTGTTGGAGAAGTACCAGCTGATTTGTCTATTCTGGACTCAGTTTCCTGAAGGAGTGCAGCCCTTACCCTGATGTTACTCAAATCAATGAGCTCTTTAACTGCCTGGTAAAAATTTGGAACTCTGTGAACAGCCTTGCTTATCAAAATGGTCTTCAACTTTTCAAAAACTGCCTTGCATTTCTCATCCGTTTTGCTTTGTGTACATTTTTATTTTCTTAGTTGGTTTGGCAATGGTGTGGCTGCGCTGAAGTCTGGGACAAACCTTCGGTTGAATCCACACATCTCCAAGCTTCTCATTTTGTTGTGGGGATGGGGAGCTGCGTTATATTTGCAGTCCTGGGCAGTACTTACTCTTAGTCGACAGTGTGTCCTGGATCGGTCCCTTGGGCCTGAGCAAACACGCAGTTCCAGAGCCTGACCACTAGTTGAGCTAGAAGAACACATCGGGTCAGGCAGCATCCGAGGAGCTGCTTCCCTTTTCCGCTGATGCTGCCAGACCGGCTGTGTTCCTCCAGCTCCACACTGTACTGACTCTGCCTCTGCAGTTCTTGCTATCCACTAGTTGAGCTGACTGTATTTTATGGAAGAGAGCCGCCAGTTGATCTAAATGTGTTTTCTAGGACCACTAGGTGGTCATCTTGAATATAATACACAATTCGACAAAGCTGTCACTAACAGATTCATCATCCTTTGAAAGGTGTCTGGGCCTTTCAGAGTTCAGTTGACACAACTCCACAATAGAAGTATGAAGTTGGAGTTTTTTTTTCACTTGGGTAGTCATCGGAACCTGCTAGTACCCCCTCGAGTAAATCTGTCTTTGGAATGCGGGTGGTTTTATTCATCTTGCCTGTGTAACCTGCCAGCCAGGATACTGGATAGGAGCAGGTTCTGGTCACTACATGAACTTTTCGGTAGTCAATGCAGAACCTTGCGGAGCTGTCCAGCTTGTGCATGAATATGAAAAGGAAAATCCAACTACTGCAGTTGGACCCTTCTGTGTGAGAGGGGCGTCTCCCACATCCATATCAAATCAAGCTTTGCCTGTACAGCCTCTGTACAAGCCCATGAATGCAGTGTGCAGCGTCATTTCTTCTGCTTGCTGTTCTGCACCTAGGTGGGTTAATAAGAAGTCCATGTTTGTTTGTACTTCACTATTAGCAAGCTGGGTGGTAAAGAGTTCACTGTGGGCCTCACCTACATCTCCCTGCAATTCATCCTTGCAGCTATCATTGCTCTCTATGTTGGTGGCAATGGAACAGATTGTTAAGTTTTGCTCCCCTTGCCAGTGGCGGCAAGGCTTTGTCTTGTTCATGTGACAGAACCTTTACATTTTTCTTTCTGATCTGAGTTTTCAGTCAGTTCCTTGAGCTTCTGGCCTACTCTGTATGGATTCATGAGCCACGCTTTTAAGGGTTGACCTAACTTTGGTAGGAGCACTAGCACGCAATCTCCTGTCTGAAAGTTTCAGCCAGTCAGTCTGTCTGGTTTTACACCACTAGGAAATTTTTAAGTGATCTCAGCCACTTCACAAACTCATGCAAATTTCTCTCAGAGCTCCACAATGCGACCCAACATGGAAATATCCTCCTTCTGTTCTAAACACCTCTCCCGGCTGCTTATATATTAATTAAAAGTGGCTAACTCATTGGATGAGTTCCTTCTGGTGAACAGAAGAAAATCTAGTCTGTTATCTCCATCACTGGGCTACTCATGTCATAATGTACTGACCATTATTTTTAGGGTTTGGTGCTACAGTCCTAGTGCCCTCTGTGACTCTGGGTGACACCCTAAAGCCATCTACTACCTTATGCGCAGGCTACCCATGGCTTGCTAGAATGCTTTGGTCATGAAATTTGAGGAGCAGGAAGATCTCAGTAGGGAGGCCATACCTGAAGAAGAATTGGGTTAATTCCCTCACCACTGCTTTGACAGATATGGTTTTTGATGAGCCATCCTCTGGGAAACAAATATCCACCTCCAGGATAGTAAAAATATACTGAGGGCCATGTTGCTTTTTGACAGAGGCCTCACACAATTTATTAACATCTTGCTGAGTGGTTTCCTAACCCCACCCCCTCACCTCAAAAAATAAACTGGCATGGGATCATAGGTGCATGTCATCTTGCAGTTTGGGGTTTTCCCACAATCGGGCAAGTTCTGTAAAAAATTAATCCATCCTTGTGGAGCTGTGGCCAGTAAAATGCTTGCTGATGTAGCCTTGTGTTATTTTGCATGTGAAATGCCCCGCCTGTAGTCTCGTGAGTAGCTGCAACATATGCCTACAGTACTTGGTGATATCACTACCTGGTCCATCACCATCCAATCCTTTATCGTAGGTCCATTAGGACATCTCTATTTCCTCATCAGCACCTCATCTTCCATGTAATAGTATCCAGGGGCTGCTTTTACCTCAGCTTCGGTGTAACCAGTCTGACCTGGTGTTTTGTCAGTGGATTAACTTGCTGAACTATCTGTCCTGGGCGAGGTCCCAGGATTTCACCCTTTCCCATCATTGCTCAGTTTTCCATCGCTCTCTTCACTTGTATCATTTCTACTTGATGGGGGATGACTAAGGGAGAGTTTCTCCTGGAAACAGAAGTTTGTGGGTCAGCTCATAATCATCAGCCAGGGAGCTACCTGCCTAAGCTCAAGTGACTCTCTGCTCCTCTGGGTACATTCACTTTGGAAAGAGTGTGAGGTTTTGACCTCCTCAAGGAGAATTATTTCAAAGGTAAGTGCCCATACCCACTAGTCAAGCCTTTCAGGTATGTCTGGTATGACCATTTCATGAGTGTACAGAATTTTAGAAGGTACATCTCTGGCACCAATTGGTCCACCCTTAAGGTCGCTTTGTAATTGTCTTATTTTCTTCAAACAAGAGGGAGGCAATCTCGTGAGGTTCTCCTCAAGGACTTATGCTGCAGTCATAAGGGCCACAGTTAAACAGGTCCCTTCAACTGCTGTGCTACCCATTTGAGAGAAGTAAAGCAGTCTTCCACATCCTCTGCCACTTCAAATGTTGGAATTAAATGAGCAAACTTGTTACATTGACCCTTAAATCTAAGTTGGAGGTGTCTTCATCGGACACAGTAGCGTTCCTGCTCTTTGGTCCTAGCTGTGAAGCCAATCTCCTTTTTCCAGTTTGTTTTTTTTTCTGAAATCCTCCCCAGCCTTTACTTTTTCCTGCACTTTCTTCTCATTCTCCTCTTACTTTTTCTCTTCCCTCTCACTCTCTCACTACTTCTTTGCTCATTAACTCTCTCTTTTCTCTATATTGGCCTTTTCTTCTCTTTCTTCATTAAATTTTAATTTCTGCTGCTCCAGTTTTAATCTCTCTACTGTTACTCTATCTGTATCATTGTCCTCAGTTTTTACCTGAGGGCACCCCTTATCAAATTACATGTTTTCTAACTTGCTGATGAAGTTTTAATTACAAGTGCCTCACTAAATCTTCTAAATATTCAAGAGACAGTATTTTGAAATTATCAATAATAACATTCCCTCATTCTTCTGGAAATGTACTGGCATTGAACGCAGACATTTTAAATACTGTGCTGCAAACTCAAGAAAGCTTCATGCATATTGTTTTTCTAAATTGGTTTCAAAGTGAAGATTTACCCACTGTAATTCTTTTGTTCATCAATGTGTTATGACCAGTCCCTAGACAAGTCCCCTGTTTGCTACAATCAGACCCTGGGCAGAGATTCCCTACTTAGTTATGGTTACAGCTGGGATGCCCAAATTGTCAAGTTTCTGGGTGAAGAAGAATGAACAGGCTTCCCTTCTTTACTCACTCACCCTCCTTTGAGGACATCTTTCTCCTAGACCAAACGAATCTGTGTTTTAAAAGGAACCAATTTAACTGTTTTTTTTTTGAGTTTACAAAAGGGTGAGTTTATCAGCCACCAAATGCAAGAAGAAATGACACTTGCACAAAGATTCAGAATGAGAAGTGATTCCAATTAAAAATAAAAGTTTAAACATAAACGGTCCTGTCTCCGGGTCATTTGTGAAGAGTAAATTGAAGAACTTTGAGAGTTGAGCAGTTGTTTTTGAGAGTCTCAGATTCGCAGATTGGTTGAAATTCTTTTGTCTTGTTTTCTACAGATTAGCTTGTTGGCTAGCTGGCCTACAGCACTTGGAGTGAGAGGTTTCTTTACCTACAATGCAGAGGGGGCTAGTGGGTAATTCTTCAATTATAACCTTCACAGTATACAAGTACTTGAACCCAGGTTTCTAAACATTAGTACCTCTGCCCACTAACACACAACAGCATCTCAGCTCACTTGAATACCTTCTTCCAAGAGCACACACACGTGATTTGAAACTAAAACAGAAATTGTTGGGGAAATTCAGCAGATTCCTGGAGTGAGAAAGCGGTGTCAATGTTTTGGGCCCAGTGACCAATCTTGAGAACCGGCTGCTACCTCCAGTTCTTGTGTTTTATTTAAAGGTGGAGACAAAAACAAGCAGGTATGTTGCCCAAACCGTTGTCTTTTCTTCCATCATGTTCACAGTCTGAGACATCTCCCAGGAGATTATAGTTTAGTGGGCAGTATATTTTGTCCCTTATAAGTCCATTCCTCTGAAGCTTGCTTGACACTCCGTCAGATGTGACATGCAGAGCTTTTCACTTTCTCTCCAGACAGCTGCTGACTTTACGTCTGCTCTCACTTTGGCTGTGTCAGTCCTGGAACAAAGAACAAAGTAGCACAGGAACAGGCCCTTTGGTCCTCCAAGCCTTCCTCTTTACAAAAAAAAGACTGGAATTAAATTTAAACGTATACACAGGTGATCCAGGGTCATGAACAGTGGTTATGGTGTTTATACATTTACTTAAACACCCCAGTTGATTTTTCCTTTCATGGTGTTAATCAAAGGAAAATGAGACAGTGCACATTAAGTAACTGATTCATTAGCACCAAGTTGGCACTCCAACTGAAGTTAAATTATACATCCCGCTAACTTTTTTGCCTTGAGCGGATCAGCTTGCTGTATTACAGCAATGGGTGAAACTACCTTCAGTGAAAAGAGGCTGTCTATATTCAAGGACTGTAAATAATTTAACCTTGATTTTGTAGAATGTACTTGCTTAGAGGGATCTTTATGATTAGTAATATTACAATAATGGATTAAGTACAAAAAAGTTGTGTAAGAGACTGGATACTCCATACCATGCATACAAGTTCTGAACTAACCATAACCAATGCTCCAGGAGATCTATTAGTTTGTAAAAGTTCTATTTTTACAACAAAATAACTCTGACAGTAAGCCATTGCTGCTTTAACTGAGCTATCCAGTAAATCAAAGCACAAAGTTTGCAAAAGTCCATTTCCAACAAAGGATCAGTTGAATTCAACAATAACACGATCACGGCCTACTGAAAGCTCAAGGATTTTCTACTGAAGTGTATAAAAGAAGCCTCAAACATAACATAGATAACAAGATGTAGAACTGGATGAACACAGCAGGCCAAGCAGCATCGGAGGAGCAGGAAAGATGA
>JAHRHZ010000267.1:20667527-20704104 GCA_024137785.1 Ginglymostoma cirratum
GATGCTGCTTGGCCTGCTGTGTTCATCCAGTTCTACATCTTGTTATCTCAGATTCTCCAGCATCTGCATCTCCTATTATCTCCAACATAACATGTTTCCTTTACACCAATGTTAATTAGGACAGCCTGCATGTCTCTTGCATATGGCTTTTATCCAGTATCAGTGGAAGAAATTTCGGGCCATGCCATTTTTATTTGATAACATACCACAATTTTGTGGCCAGATAAAATGGGGATCAGGTCAAAACTGAGACAAAGTGGGCATAATAGGCAAAATCGTCCAAGCTAAGCATCCTCTTACCACCTCAATATATTCACCACATATGACTCGATACATGTGGAAAGGATAGCAAATTTAGACAGAGTTTCAACAGTTCCTAGATGTATTGCCTGATCTGACAGCAATGATTCTGTGTCCAATGCGGCAATTTTGTAATGAACAAAAAAAAACCCTCAAACTTTTACCTGCCTTTTCTCTCAACGATTGCTGGCTGATTTATGGCTTGAGCTGGCACAAAGGATTGATCTACCTCCATTGTTGCAACTCTGCATTGCTCTGTCCTCCCAGAGATGTGCAGCCTCGGTGGATTAGCTGTGGGAAATTCAGGGTTACAGGGATAAAATAGGGCTTGGGTCTGGGATGCCTTTGGAGGGTCAAAGTGGACTTGATGGGCCGAATGGCCTGCTTCTACACTGTAGAGATTCAATGATTCTATGATTCTTCCATACTTAGGACACCAAGAGGCTCGGGTGTTGGGGTTGACCCCTGAGCAGTAAAGGCCGCTCACTTAACCCAGAGTGTCGCTATTCTGAGTCTGCTGTTTGTCTATCTCTGTCCTGTCTAATGGTGATCATTGTCTGACTCTCTGAACTTCAGGTAAACTCTTTTATTTGCATTCAATTATACAAATTACTCCTATTTGTCTCACAGTTCTCTGGTACAGTTATTCCATACT
Organism: Ginglymostoma cirratum; assembly: GCA_024137785.1. Taxonomy (NCBI): domain Eukaryota; kingdom Metazoa; phylum Chordata; class Chondrichthyes; order Orectolobiformes; family Ginglymostomatidae; genus Ginglymostoma; species Ginglymostoma cirratum. The sequence continues at coordinate 20,668,483 of JAHRHZ010000267.1, forward strand.
CTCTTTCAACAGACTTATTAACATTGTCAGAGTTACATCAATGTGTACATCATTATATCATCAACATATGCATTCTCATTGTATTACAATTTGCTGTATATTTTATCATTTTCCTTTCAAATTTTCTATTGTACTAATGAATAATCAAGAACTTATGTAAAATTCAAACTGCTAATTCCCAGTAAAGGGAACTATTAAATATCTAAAATTCATGGATTTCTAATCAGAGTTGTATTTTAGTGGTCTGGTTTTCAGGAGCTGTTGATTAGGTTTTGCTCATTTCTAGATTGGTATGTGGGCCGACAGGTCAGAGCTCTTTTAGTGCAGTGGTAATGTCCCTATCTCTGAGCCAGGAGGCCTCGGTACCTTTCTCACCTGTTTCAGAGGTGTGTCATACAACACTGGCCAGATTGATCAGAAAATATCTGTCGGCAACAGGTCAGATATTTTCTAATGAGCCTGTTCGGAGATGTATGAAAGCATGTGGGACTTACACCCAGACTGCCTGGTAGGGACACTATCACTGCACCACAAGAACTCATGTGGTTTATCGACTCTGACTGATGATGCAGGGGAACATGATGATCCTTTTTTCTGCAATTTGCAACTCCACTAGCAAGTTATGGAGAAATTGAAAGTTCTTGCCCGTACATCTCAGGTAGAAATTTGTCTGCTCTCCTCATTATAATGAGAGTCTATTAGATTGTTGACTGCAGTCTATTATTGTTTAAACATCCTCTGCTAGTGAGTTTTGTGTTGGATCTGAGTAAACTTTAGGAGAAATTTGATTTTGTGTAAACTGTTTCTTTAATTCTGTACTTTTGAGTAACAATATTTCCCATGCTTATTCAGTTTTCTTCCTTTGATGTGAGTGAGCTGGATATGCCAGTTACAATCAGCACAGTTTATCAGTCATTTTCTTCCCTCACTGTCTTAATTTGGACCCTACTGAAATATCATAAATCTAATTGTTCACTTCCCGAAATTATATTGTTCTTTTATAATTATTCTTTGGTAGTATTGGTTGTGCAGAAACAAAAGCTGGTATTGCCTTCTTGAATATAACTTCTTTTCTCGTTCAATGGAGTTTAAAAATAATTCTGCAGCACTGCACAAAATGGGATGGTGAGGGTGGGTGTGACATTTGTGAGTTGTCAAAAAATGGCCTCAGGCTCTGACTTTAAGTCCCAGATTTTTCTGTCTATTCAGATTGTTCAATGACTAATACCTATTAATCATAGAGCCCCTACAGTGTCGGAGCAGGCCATTTGGCGCATCAATTCCACACAAAACCTCCAAAAAGCATCCCACACACACCAACCTCATCCCTGCATTTCCCACAGCTAATGGATAGTAGGAACTGCAGACTCTGGAGAATCTGAGATAACAAGGTGTAGATCTGGATGAACACAGCAGGCCAAGCAGCATCAGAGGAGCAGGAAGGCTGACGTTTCGGGCCTAGACCCTTCTTCAGAAGGGTCAGCCTTCCTGCTCCTCTGATACTGCTTGGTCTGCTGTGTTCATCCAGCTCTACATCTTGCTTTCCCACAGCTAAACTATCTAACCTGCACATCCCTGGACGCCATGGGCAATTTAGCACAGCCAGTCCACCTAACCTGCAAATCTTCAGACTGTGGGAGAAAACCCACACAGACACAGGGAGAATGTGCAATCTTCACACATGCGCTCATCCGCGGCTAGAATCAAACCCAGGTCCCTGGGGCTGTGAGGTAGCAGTGTTAACCTGTCAGCCAATGTGCCACCTCTTACAGTCCTGAGATGTTTTCAAGAGAAAATGTACCATTGCTTCAAATAATTGTTTTTAAAACACTTGGAAAAGCTTGTGTTGATAATAAGTTCACTCCATGATCATCTTTACTATAATTAATGAGCAAACAATGGTCAAAAAATTATTTTTATTTTTGCCACAGTGAACCAGCAGTATTTATTTCAGCCTACAGATGCAGCTTTTGTAATTCATTTTGGTGTTAAGTACACATGCAAATGTAACTATGAAAAAAATGTATATGTCAATTAATTTGCACTTGAGCTCTGACTTTCCTTTCGGCCAAACTATTTCTGGCTCTCAGAACATATTCAAAATAAATTGTGAAAGAAGCTATACACTTTCATTTCATATTCTATTATTCTGGCGACAGAATCCTTGAAATAGAACAATTAAAAAAGAAAACTACAAAGAGCTTGCATAAATCCACTACTATTGACATTTTACACATGTTTGAGGATTTGGATCCCCCACGTTCCATCAGCAGTTGGACCTGCTTGTTAATAAGTGCAGGCAAATTTGACAAGTTTGATAGGCCCACTGTTATATCAGTTGCTCTAGATGAGCTTTAAAGGATGAATAGATTCAAGGAACCAGCTGGATCTAAAAGATTGATTTTTGATATATTATAGAGTGCAGCTGCATAGAAAATGAGGATAAATAAAATAACAATGAATAAAACATGCAGCTCTTTGAAAATAATGTTTCACTCAGTGCAATTTAACGTTGGCCTTCATTACTTCAATTTTCCATTGTGTACAGACTTCATGAAGCCTCACAGACCATTTAAACAAAAAGGAAAGGCATGACTGCTATGAAGACATGTCGGGGTGTATTGCTTCAATTTGTCTCTGTTTGTACACAAAAAAATACAGCTTCATAATATTGTGGTAAGTTAAAAGAATGTTTAAAATCTCAAAGTCCATGAAGTTTGTTTTGTGAAGATGAAGTAAATTGTGCATACATTTTGAATTTTCAGGAGGATCCTTTATTTAGAAAACAGCAGACGCATTACTGAATGAGTTAAATTCTATTTTGATTCTGCTCATATTTCTCAAAGGGAGGGCCTAGTTCATTGATCTGCAGTGACTTAAAATGACATAAGGCTGAATTTTGTTTCAATCTGGAATCAAGATCAGTTTAAAGTCCTGACGCTGAGTGGTGTATTTTTTGACGTGCGTAACACAAATTGGAGTGACAAGTTAATTAATAGCCGGGCAATCCATTCACCATCCAATTAAGCTAGGCTTCCAAGGCTGGAAAGCCAGTGGGACACCTTCCAGTATGGACACATCAGGAGCTCCAATAGCTGAGGGACATGGGGGGCAGAGGGGCGCTACCAATTCCTGCATGGTGAAAGCATGTGATTGAGTAGCTTTCAAATTAGAACCCTACAGCACCGACGATGACATGGCTCATGGGACATCAATTGCCTGCAGCTGTGATCTGACATCTAGATGGAGATGTTCTAAGAGGGCTGATGTGAAGCTATGTTTGCCTGCAGTGAGGCTACCATTTTTTACATGGGCATATTTCAGCCCATGTACACTGCACGGCTGCTAACTGGACCGTTCCAATCACTAGAGGATCTTTAGTTGGCTGATTAATTGCATTGATTGGCTATTGCTTGGAAGATGATTGGTTTGGGTAGCAAATTCCAGGCCTACCTACCCCCATCATTCTCTAAAAAAATTGTCTTTCTGTTCAGAAAAGAAATCAATGAAACACTATGTGAGCACTATGTCTGCATGGATCTGAAGGGTGAATGAAATTGATTCTGTTGGACAAACTACGAAGTAATTAGTTTAACATCTTGCATAAAGGAACTGAAAAATGTAAGCTTTCACAATAGAAATGGGAAATCCATTCATTAACAGTACAAAGAAAGGGAAAGATTATTTGAGGAAAAAATAAAGCTACTTTAACTTCAATCAATCAAGTTTCAAATCTTTAATTGGAATCTTGTTAAAGTTTTGGGGGTCTGGCCTGCTAGCTGAAGAGCCAGACAAAAGACCCATGAGCTTCTTTTTGGGAAGGCCCATCAAATCCTTGATCAGGCAATGGTGTGGCCAGCTAGAGTTAGCACCTCAGGACCAGAGGTTCCAACTATTGAGGGTTGCTGCCAAAATGATCGTACTCATAACTTCAAAAGTAAGTGATATCGTTGTCTACAGAGTATATTTTTCAGGTGTACAGGAAAATGTGGGGCACAACACCAGTTAAATTGCTCTTGCAGAGAATTAGCACAAGCATAATTGGGGTAAATTGCGTCATCTGTGCTATTACCATTCTATAAATGTAGATAAGGTCAGATGTCACATGACACCAGTTATAGTCTAAAAGCTGATGAAGGAGCTTGTGATTTCAAATAATCCTGTCGGATCATAACCTAGTATCGTGTGACTTCTGATCTTGCCCAACCCAGTCCAACACCAGCACCTCCACATCATAAATGTAGGTAGTTACGAATCAATTTGCTCTGAGATTTTGTAACACTTGCAGGAGCAGGCAGGACTTAAAACTGAGCCTCCTGGTATTGAGGGAGAGATACTATTGCTGCACCACAGAGACATCCATGCTATCAGTCTGCTGCTTTTGAAATGAGAGAACAATTAAAGCAAATGGATTAGCATACGTACACAGACAGGATTTTTTTTGTCACTTTAATCATTCAATCAATCGATCATTATGAGGTACGGGCATTGTTGGCTGGGCCAGCAGTTATTGCCCATCACTTGAGAAGCTGGTGGTGAGCTGCCTACTCGAATTGCAACTGTTCGTGTGCTGTAGGTTGACCCACAATGCCCTGAGGAAAGGAATTCCAAGATTTTGACCCAGCGGCAGTGAAGGAAAGGCAATGCATTTCCAAGTGGTGATGGTGAGTGGCTTGGAAGGAATTTGTCCTTTGTCTTTCTGGATGGAAATGGTCATGGGTTTGGAAGGTGCTGTCAGAGGAGCCTTGATGAATTTCTGCAGTGCAAAAACCATGGTGGCCATTCTCATAGGATACACATCGGGTCAAATCTGCTGGCAACTGTAACATCTTCCCTATCTGAATCAGGATGATCCCTGGACACTGTTTGGTGGGATGCTGATTTGGCTTATTAATAAGACAATTGCCCTCTTTTCTGAGAGCTCACCACAATTAACTGGCTTTTCGGTGTTGAAATGGAAGTCTCATAGATTTCCTGTGAAATCCGAAAGGTACGCAGCAAAACTTTCAAGGCTTCCAGCAGCATTTCAGGAAGGGGTCTTGTTCACCATTAGATCCTTAAGGAAGACACCCAGAAAGACAAACCAGTAAAACTAGTAAATGAGACGCACTTGAGGGACTCACTTTGTTTTCTTCAAAATGGAGGACCAGTTTGATCGGTACATTCATTTCCAAATATGACCTTTTCTTAAAAAACACTAGCCAGCAATGAAAACTGGGTTGGCTGCTGAAAGCCACCAAACCCCAGTCTTTCTCTCCCCCGTGATGCGCATTGTGTCTTCAGTTACATTTTGACTTGTGATACCTTTGCTGTCCTGGACCTCAGGTGGGTGCACTGATGCTAGCTGCCACTGTTTATTGCTGGCATCAATGAGAATACTACTGCCCTCTGTTTGGCAAGCAGCTCTCAGCAGATGAGACTTCCTCTGCTGGGTATGTTTAGGGAAGGCTCGTTGATGCCAATCACTGCCTGAAGAGGTCCCCCATGGAGCTGAAAGAGCTTCCTGATAGTTCTCCAAATAGCGAATGAAATCTGCTTCCACCGGACAAAATCGTGGCCTTAGTTTCAAAACGGCAAGTGGAACATCATTTTATAGAATAATCATGAAAATGGAGAATCAATTTTACTTTTAAAACCAGAATGGTCAGATTAAACAAACCAGATTCTCAATTAATTTTGTAAGCAAACAGAAAGTGAAATAAAAATGGAACACTGCCTCTTAAAAACTGAAAGTGTAATATGCAAAGTTTTTTTTTCAATATTATGACCAATATCCTTATCATTCTATTATCAAGTGAAACTCCTGAAGATATATTCTTTGCAACTTCTCCTTTCCGGTCCATGTGCTACTCTTGACGACATCTGATCTTTTCAGAGTCAGCTTCCCTATGCGTGACATCTCTGTCTTCTGCACCTTTTTGACCCTTCAGCTGCTCCTGTTCTAAAGGGCTTGTTAAACATCTAATCATGGAAAAGCAATTGTTTCCTCCAGGTAAAGACTTTTCACCCAGCACAAATATTTTACTTCACCACATATAGCACACTTTTCCCCAGCATGATCTTGAACTGAATCAGGATGACCACAACCTCATTGTCCTTTCCTGACCCCACCACAAAGATAAATATTCCAACATTTCTTTAAGCCAACATCCCATCCTGCATTTTCCACATCATTGTACATTGAATGTTTGGCTCCTGCAATCCTTAAACCAGAGCAAATAGCCACCTTATTCCATCATTCCTGTACTTGCTAGCTTCATTATTTCTCAGGTCTACAATGCTTTAATTTTAAAATTCTCTTCCTTGTGTTCCAATCCCTTCATGCTCGGAACTTTCAAGCTGAGACTTTTTCCTGTTCTATTGTCTTTCTTAGGCTCACTGGTCTCTTGACTATCTCCCAATTCCACCATCACCCTTACTGGCTATGATTTGATCTCACATCCTGGAATTCTCCCTCAATATCCTTCATTTTTATCTTCGTGAAACCAAATTCTTTGACCAGTCTTTTGCCCATCCCTCATTTTTATCCCCAACTTTGACTTGGTCTTCATTTCCCCCATGTTTCTCTGAAATGTTCAACGTTTCCAAAGCTGTAATTTTTATAAAAATGCAACTTACTGTTCCTGGTTCATGTTGAATTTGGTATGCAGCTTATCTCTGGAGTCTTGTTGAGTAAGAAGGATAAAGGAAACATCAGCTTATTACTGACACTTCTCACTGAAAAGAAAAAATATCTGTCCAGCATAATGCATCCAGACATGAGGGACCAACTATTTTCCCAACAATGAACTCTGCCAAGTGCTGTGATTTTGCCTTCAGCAATGTATTTTCTTGATTATGGCAATGCTTATGTTACTCTCTGTAACATAGGAACCTTGGTGTGGCTATCATGATGTTGAAGAATCTAACACATTTATTATGATTGACTTGTATATACATACATTGCATTCACAGGCTTATAAGAATCCGGGTTACTATTTGACTCTTCAATTACGACAGAGAACAACCTTCTTCCAGTGGTGTGTCATTCTTCATATGTTTGGAGATGAGATGACATCTAAGGCCCTTATACCCTCAGGTCACATGCTATATTACAGTAATAATATAATTAGTATGTCTCTTAAAAAGACATACTGACAGTGAGACATTGCACAACATGAAGGTTATTGTCAGCATTTCACAGGGACCTTTCCCCTGGGATGCTCTGGTCCATTCCCATCGCCTCCTCACACCCAATGGCACCTAACCATGCCACCGCAGTAGGTGGTAACACCTGCCCATTTACTTCCTCCCTCTTCCCAATCCAAGGCCTCAAACATACCTTCTAGGTGAAGCAACAATTTACCTGCATTTCACTCAATCCAGTCTATGTATTCACTGCTCACAGCGTGGTCTCCTTTGTACTGGGGAGAGAAAACATAGTCTATGTGACCACTTTGCAGAACATCCTTTGCAAAAATGATCCTGAGCTTCCAGTTGCCTGCCATTTTAACACACCACCGTGTTCATACACCAACTTTTCTACTGGAGTGTTCCAGTGAGTCTAAGCACAAACTAGAAGAACCACATCTCGTTTTCTGTTTGGGGAAACTGCAGCCTCTCGGGCTCAACATCAGGTTCAATAACTTTAGAGCCCGATTCCATCCTTCCATTCTTTTTTTACCCACCCCACTCCATGTCCTGTTATGACATGGTTTTCCTTTAGCACAGTCAGCCGCTGTTACCTACTCCTAGGTATAGGTTATATTATATCGATCATATAACATATCACATTATATGGTTCGCTTTCAGTGCAGCTCACCCATTCTCTCCAAATCCTAGCTCTTATTTTCACTTATTCAGCTTTTCCTCTGTCCTGGCCTGTTATCCATAATCTCCTTGTTTACTTACACTTTTCACATATCTGGTTGACAATAAACCTAATTCTAAAATTCTAATTCTACCCTTTTCATATCTCTCTCTCTCTCAGGACTCCATCTCCATATGTCCACTCACCCCTAACTTTGTTTTCCACCATAAATACTACTTTTTCTGAGCTGCGAACAGTTCTGATGAAGAGTCACTAGGCTTGAAACGTTAACTCTGCTTTCTTCCCACAGATGCGGCCAGACCTGCTGAGAATTGCTAGTTTTGAATTTGTTTCAGATCTCCATCACCCGCAGTTCTTCATTTTATTTTACATTATGGTTTTTGTTGATGACAAGACAGAGACTACATTTGTGACACAGAAGATACGACTGGTTCCTAAGACTGGAGTTGAGCTGATGTAAAGTTCAATCTAAAAACAAGTATGGCATTTTCACCTCACAAATCTTACAGATCATAAAATATTTAATCCATTCAAATAGGATTTGGAAAGATTTCCCAACTATGATAAAGCTTTCCAGAGAACAGTTCTACAGCTGGATGGAGGTGAAACCTGTAGGTGTATGGTAATGGGAAATTGACTCTGGAATTAATGGCAGTAACACCTAAGAAAATGAAGTGTTGATCATATATTTCATAGAATCCCTACAGTGTGGAAACAGGCCATTCAGCCCAACAAGCCCACACTGCCCTTCCAAAGGGCAGCTCACCAAGGCCCATTTCCCCCATATCTAGCCCAAACATCCCTAGGCACTATGAGCAACTTAGCAAGGCCAATCTACCTACCCTGCACATCTTTGGGCTGTGGGAGGAAACCAGGGCATCCAGACACAGGGAGAACATGCAAACTCCACACAGACAGTCACCTGAGGCTGGAATTGAAACTGGGTTCTTGGCACTGTGAGGCAGCAGTGCTAACCATTGAGCCACCAGGCTGCTTTCTGTGGGAAGATGCCCGGTTGTCTTTTAGAGAGAATATATTAGAGATGTTTCTCTTTTCACCATTTTGGGAGGTGCAAGGTGAGTGGACTATTAATTAAAATCTGTAAGAGATATCAACACTGAGAAAAGAATCGTCAAACACTTATTGTGCCTATCATTGCAGCTTAAAGGGTTTGTGTCATGTTGTCACACCACATTTCTCTGTACCTAATTTTAACTCTCATTAATCAATTTATTTTAAATGGATCAATCATCCTATTTAACAAGCATGCTCATGAATATATTGTGGGTGTTAACATTGTGAGACCAAATGTTTTCTTCAGCAAATGCAAACTAATGGAGTGGATTACCAAATAAACATTGTGCGCTAGCAGAAATCTCCATTTAGCTTGTGCAATGTTTGCTTGAGGGTTGTGGGAGCTGTGTTTTATCATTTTGGATGCTTGATTCCATTCTTAGCAGCCTGTATATCTCTAGTAAACTTCAGCCCTACTTGTACTCACATAATCCCCTTTCTAGTACCCCAAATTGCTCATGTCAGCCAGCATCTTTCCTGCATTTATGTGTTTTGTTCTATCATCAACTTCATTCATTGGAAAGGCTGGCAGCTTTCAAGTCCAAACAGACAATATTCAACTCTCCCTCTCCATCTCCACCCTGAACACCGTGGCTGTAATTGTTATTAAGTTCAATCAATAACAAATGAGAAAAAGACTTCAGAGCTTGAAAAAGGGGCTGCTTATTGATCAGCCAATTTCAAACAGTTATGTGCAACTGTCAATCTTCTAAGCATCTCCAGGTTGAAGAGAAGAGTTAGGGAACTCTCTGATCAATACATCTCCCTCCTCAAAAGAAGATTAACTTTTAAAAAAGGATAGTTCTTCATCAGCAATGAAAAAATCAATACAAACTGTACAGTCTCTCAGTTTCTGCGTTACAAGTTGAAACTAAGTCAGAGAGATTAAAGCACTCTGGTTTTTGAATTATCCTATTATTCCATTGTACACGTAGCATTCTTATCAATTACTGTGTGAATGGGAGGCTATTTCATCAGAGTTTCTATTTTCTGTGCTGATTTACCACTGCTGGTTATACTAGTTGCAATTCTTTCTGCTGTCTGGTGTGACTAGTTGTGAGTTGGCTGGGCAGAATTTCCTTCCATTATTACGTTAACCTTTAGAAACAGCTGAAACATGAGAAGTTTTAAAAATAATATTATAAACATGTGTATGAAATATAACTGAATTATGGCAACTAATAACATACTAACATTGCATGGCATTTTTGTTGTTGAATGACAGAAACTGACTACCAGAACCAGAAAAGGCTATCTGTAGTGTAATTACCTATATATTACTCAAAACCTGAGACATTCAAACATGTCTGGGATGTAACTTCTTGACCACAGGTAATGTTGGAAGAAGTTCTCAAATCTAAAGTGAATAGTAGGAGACTTGATACACCTCTATCTGTATGAAAGGATGACAGGAAAACTGACAATGTACTATGAAGCTCTTTGTAAGAAAGGATTGTCCCATTGCATGCCAATAGCCAGATTTGTACATATTGTAACCCCTCCTGTGATTCATATTTATATATACCCTATCTTTCCCTTCAAGTATTTTGTAAGTTTCAATGGGACCTCCTCTCATTCTTCTAAATGTGAGAGAATACAGGGTTAGTTTGCCCAATCCTGTTTTGTAATGCAGTCATGCTATTCTGGGAAGAAGTCTGGTGAACCTTCATTGCACTACTTCTTTGGCAATAATATCTTTCCTGAGATAGGTAGAACAAAACTACACACAGTACTCCAGGTGAGGTGTAAATGAGCTCTTATATGATTGTAGTAAGACTTCACTGCTCTTGTACTCCAATTCTCTTGCAATGAAGGCTAACATTCTGTTAGCTTCCTAATGTCTTGCTGCACCTCGTGTTAGCCATCAGTGACTTGTGGGTAAGATCACCTTGATCCCTTTGTAATTTACTATTTCCAATCTCTTACCATTTCAGAAATAGTCTGCACATCCGTTGGTCCTACCAAAGTGAATAACTTCACATTGTTCCACATTATATTCCATCCATCATGCTCTTACCCATTCACTAAGCCTGTCCAAATTCTCCTGAATGTGTTTTATCTTTCTTACAACACACATTCCCACTTAGCTTTGTATCATTTGCAAATTTGGAAATATCACATTTAGTTCCCACTTCTAAATTAATGATAGAAATTGTGAACAGCTTGGATCCAATTACTGATCCTTGCAGTACAACTCTAATCACGACCAACCCCACATGAGAATGACCCATTATTCCTGCTATTTGTTTAATTTCTGTTCGCCAATTATTAATCTATGCCAATACATGGCCTCGTATTCAATGTGTTTTAATTTTCTAACTAACTTCCCATGGGGGCCTTTGTCTAAAGACTTCTGAAAATCCAAGTACATTATGTCTGTTGGCTGCCCTTTAGTAATTTTGTACATAAAATCTTCAAAAAACTACTAGTTTGTCAAATATGATTTCCTATTCATAGAATCATAGAATCCCCACAGTGTGGAAACAGTTTGTAAGATTGTTTTAGGGCTGTCTTTATATTAGAGTAAAATGAAGAAAGGAAGGTTGTCAAGTGACCCATTCTAAATGTTGCCCAGCAAGAAGCTTAGTGGTTAAAGGGTGTTCCTGAGATTAATTGGAGGAATATGCACAATATCTATCCCTGCAGACAATGGTAAGAGCATCTGTGATAGCTGTAGGTGGACTCTTGGTCTCAAAGCTGCAGAAGCAGGTGATAAGAAGAGGTTTTATGAATCTCTGACACTTACTTTTTGATAGACTGTATTTTGGATCTGGTATTGCCTAATTAGTGTGTACCTGAATACAAGGCCCATAGTTCACAATGCCATGAACAGAGAACTTTGAGAGGGTTGGTGTCCATAGCCAACTATTGTGGTACTGGTTTTTAAAGGACTTCAAGATATCACTGCACTTAATTTTAAAAGATCAGTGTATAGGAATTTGAGAGGCCAAATAGGGGCACTTTAAGCAGAAGGAAAAAATTGCTGGCTTAGTGTGTACCTTAGGACATTATAATTGAAATCCACAGGAACATTGTCTCTTCAATCAGGCTGAAAAGTTTGACTAGCTTAGCTCGAGGAAACAACCTCTAATTTTCCCCTGATCATGAAACCTAGTATTGTGATTAGAAGTTACCAGCCAGCAAAGGAAAAGGTGGGGTAGAAACCTGCAGGAGCTAAGATTTGCCTTATGAAAGAAGTTCACTTAAGAAACAGTGTAAACCATAATTATAACTTTTTGTTTTTAGGAATTGAGGGAACTCTGTGGTTTAAGAATAATGTGCCTATAATAAGCTTTCAATTTCTTACAGTATAAGTATTAAATTTGTAAAATCTAGGCACGTGATTGTAGTCACTGGAAATTTGTATACATTTAAGTCGTTAATCTGTATGGGATTTAATATTGTAATTAAAAGGGGCTGTGAGTCGTCACTGGAGTCACTGTATTGGAAAGTTGTCTTGTGGAAGTTGCAGCCCTTGATTTTAGAGACATCTTTTCAGTAGTGGGTGCACCTTGTCTGTGCTAAGGAACTCTTGAGTTCTGAAGAAGGGTCACTGGACCCAAAACGTTAACTCTGTTTTCTCCTCCACAGATGCTGCCAGACCTGCCGAGCTTTCCCAGCAACTTTGTTTTTGTTATCTGTGCTAATGCTACTTCCTGATGAGGATGGCCTATTTCTGTCACCAATCTTTTCTACCATTTTTCTGACTACAGGTCTATGTGGCTCTTTGTTAATTTGGTCTATAATACCTCTTGGGGTGTTGTTCTGTTAAAGAAAGGAAAAATGTATCTGCACTGTGCTTTTCATTACCACTGGACTTTTCCAAGTACTTTATAACCAACTTACGTACTCTTGAAGGATAGTCGCTGTCGTAATATGGGAAATGGGACAGCAAAGTTTTACGCACAGCAAACTTCCGCAAACAATGTGATAATAACCGGATCATCTGCTTTGCAATTTTTGTTTATGCATTCAGGGATTTGAGTTTAACAGGCTGGTCCACCATCTAATTCTGATCTCCACTTGTTCTCAAGGTGATGATGCCTTATTGTGGCTGTCTATTTGGATTAGGTATAGCTACAGTATAGTAAGGGAGGGAATTCAAGGATTTTGAGCCAGTGACATTGGAATGAGAAAATATTAATGGTAAATCATAAATATTAGTCAATAATGTCCTGGAGACCTGGGATAATAACACTCCTGTTCTTTTGAGATAGTGGCATGGAATTTTTTGCATCTGTTCCATCAGGCAGATGGGCCTTGCTTTACCATCTTATCAGAAAGGTATCATCCACACTTCATAGCGCAGTACTCCGTCAGCACTGCACTAATTTTAGCCTTGAGTTTGGTGCTGAAACTCTGGAATAGTATTTATTTCCTATTCATAAATTCACGCTAACTATGCCTAATCGGAAGATTTTTATTCAACTGTCTATTTATCACATATTTTATGATAAGTGCTGAAGGTTCCTTACTACTGACGTAAGGTTAACATCCAGGAATTAGCAATAACCTCAAGCCTAAGCACTCACTGTTGAGTTGGAAGTGACGCCTGGTTCTTGAAAGTTATCAGGCTGAGAGAAAAGCAACTGTGAACCGTGATCTCAAAAATAATCCATCAGTTCAATATAAACCCTTCAGTGAAGAACTGTGAATGGTTTTCTTTTAAATTCTGTGCCCCCTCACCCTATGTATCATTTGGTTTGCTTAAGCAGTAGTGTTTTTTTTAAGATTTTAAATTGGTTTTTACCATTTTAATATGTTCTATACTTTATTTGAGTGAGTTTCAATAAGTTAACTCGTTATTTACATAAGAACATAAGAACTAGGAGCAGGAGTAGGCTGTCCGGACCTTCAAGTCTGCTCCGCCATTCAATAAGATCATGACTGATCTTTTCGTGGACTCAGATCCACTTACCCGTGCTCTCACTGTATCCCTTAATTCCTTTATTGTTCAAAAAAAAATCTACTTTAGTTTTAAAAACTTTTACTGAAGTAGCGTCAACTACTTCACTGGGCAAGGAATTCCATAGATTAACAACCCTCTGGGTGAAGAAGTTCCTTCTCAATTCAGTCCTAAATCTGCTCCCTCTAATCTTGAGGCTATGCCCTCTTGTCCTAGCTTCACCTGCCAGTGGAAACATCCTCTCTACTTCTATCTTATCTATTCCCTTCATAATTTGATATGTTACTATAAGATCCCCCCTCAATCTCAATTTCAATGAATATAGTCCCAATCTACTCAGTCTCTCCTCATAATCCAACCCCCTCAACTCCGGAATCAACCTAGTGAACCTCCCCTGCACCCCCTCCAGTGCCAGTACGTCCTTTCTCAAGTAAGGAGACCAAAACTGCACACATTACTCCAGGTGTGGCCTCACCAGCACCTTGTACAGCTGCAATATAACCTCTGATGCAATATAACCTCTCTGCTTTTAAACTCAATCCCTTTAGCAATGAAGAACAAAATTCCATTTGCCTTCCTAATTACTTGTTGTGCCTGCAGACCAACCTTCTGTGATTCATGCACAAGGACACCCAGGTCCCTCTGCTTAGCAGCATGCTGCAACTTTTTACAATTCAAGTAATAATCCTTTTTACCATTTCTCCTACCAAAATGTATGACTTCACATTTATTTACGTTGTACTCCATCTGCCAGACTTTTGCCCACTCACTCAATGTATCTATGTTCCTCTGCAAAGTTTCACAGTCCTCTGCACACTTTGCTCTGTTGCTCATCTTAGTGTCATCTGCAAACTTTGACACCCTACACGTGGTCCCCAACTCCAAATCATCAAAGTAAATTGTAAATAATTGCGGTCCCAACACTGATCCCTGAGGCACACCACTAGTCACTGATTGCCAGCCAGAATAGCACTCATTTATCCCCCACTCTTTGCTTCCTGTTAGTCAACCAATCCTTTATCCATGCTAATACTTTACACCTAATGCCATACATCCTTATCTTATGCAGCAGACTCTTGTGCGGCACCTTGTCGAAGGCCTTTTGGAAATCCAGGTACACCACATCCACTGGGTCCCCATTGTCCACTTTACTCGTAATGTCTTCATAGAATTCCAAAAGATTTGTCAAGCATGACCTGCCCTTCATGAACCCATGCTGCGTCTGCCCAAAGGGACAACTTCTATTGAGATGCCTTGCTATTTCTACCTTGATAATAGAATCAAGCATCTTCCCCACTACAGAGGTTAAGCTAACCAATCTATAATTCCCCATCTTTTGTCTACCTCCCTTTTCTAATTAACTTGAGCAGATCACTCATGTATTTAGCTTTAAAGCATGCTCATGAGAAGATGGAAATGGGGAGAAATCGAGTTTTAAAAACTCTAAACTGGTAGGCCAATCTCAGGAGTGAGAAAATAGGGATTTACTTATCCCTTCCAGACTTGGTTGCCGTAATACACAGATAATCAATTGAATTCTAGTTAAAAATGTCACGTAAATTGGAAAGGTCTGCACATTGTTGAAATAGTGGGAAAGTTTTCTGTTCTCCAGCTCATTTCTCATTCTAAATGAGTGCTAAAAATCTAATTTATGACATGTTGCTATCTGAAGAGAAAATTCAATATGTAGAAAGTCCCTCTTTTAAGTAATTTATTTAGATATATTTTATATGTAATATTTATAAATAAATGTTTCTAAGCACTTTGTGCAGTTTCTGGAAGCATTTTGAATTAATTAATGAAGAAGGCAATGATTTGATGCAACTGTTTCTATAGATTCAAAAGAATCTCAAAAATGGCTGTGTAACATAATTATGCAGTTACTAGCTTCTTGCTTTAGCCGATTCATTTTTTTGAGCAACTAATCTTTTATATGCTGCAGGCAAAATACTAAAGGCAAAAGGCATCTTGATCTACACCTATCTATCGATTGAACATATTAATTGCATTTCCATTTGGTCATGCTCAATCTATTCCTACTTCACAAGCGAAGTCAGTTTCTTGGATAGATAACTTTGCAATCTGATTTTAATTGCTGCTTCTCATCTAGCTTAATTGGGTAGATGGTTGCTTTTTGCAAAGCAGTGTGATGCCAACAGTGTGGGTTCAATTCCCATCACTGGCTGAGGTTACCGTATAGGAGTATCCTTCTCAATGTGTCCCCTTACCTGAGGTATGCTGCCCTCAGGTTAAACCACCTCCCCCTAATGAGAGAGCAGTGTTATGGTCTGGCAAAACTATGCCATCACACACAATTGAAAAATGGTCAGCAAAAACAGAAATTGTTGAAAAAGCTCAGCAGGTCTGGTGACATCTGTGGAGAGAAGTCAGAGTTAACGTTTTGGGTCGAGTGACCCTTCCTCAGAACAGAATGGTGAAAGTGTATTAACAAATCCTGATAGTTATGTCACCATTCTGACAGATTTCAACTAAGTTTTGCAAATTAGAACAATCTCTTGGTTTATTTTGTAAGTGATTTTTGCATTTTGCCAGAGTAAGGAACAGATTTCACGTATTTGGTGACCTAATTCTTTATTTATTTAGTCCCTAAATGATTTCCTTGGTGTATTATTTAGGATTCAATTCAAAATCTGTTGCATTTGTACCAAAATTGCTTGAGGGCTTTCTGAACTGTCGTCTCTATATGGCTGAATTTCCTCAATCCATATCTTTTATAAACATAGCTTGACAGGAATTGTTTATGGTCTAACGACATAATATCTGGTATTAATTTCTCACACGCTGTTACCGATTCAAGAACTTCCTAAAAGGTCAATCAGTCAAGACAATACAGCCTGCTTGATCAGAATCTCATCCACCAATTTTACTTCTTCCACCAACTGCGCATAGTAACAGCAGTGTACCATCTCCAAAACAATGCAGCGATTCACCCTTGAGTTGTCATTGCTGCGCCCAGGTACTCCCTCCTTTGTCTGTGGATGTGACTAAGTAACAAAGGAGTGACTTACCACAATCTGTTTATGGACAATACGGGATGGGCAATAAATGCCACCCTTACTAGCGATGTTCACATCTCAAAAAACAATTGTTCAATAGGTGTTAATGTTGGATCTTTCTGGCCATATTGTTTTCCAAAATGTATGTTCTCAACAACCAATAGTTAAATAACAACTGAAAGAGCTGTGGATGCTGTAAATCAGGAGCAAAAACAGAAGTTGCTGGAGAAGCTCAGCAGGTCTGGCAGTATCTGTGAAGAGAAATCAGAATTAATGCTTTGGGTCCGGTGACCCTTCCTTAGATATGATGGTAGCTGGGAAAATGTCGTTCTTTTTTATGCAGAAGATAGGGTGGGGGGAGGGCATAAGGAGTAAATGATAGGTGGAAAAAGAACCCAAAGAGTGAGAAGAGTAGTTGGGTAGATAAAGCAGTTTATAACTACCAGGCTGGGAGAGTGAATAGCTGTTAATGGAGACTGTTAGTGACTAACAATAGGTAATGTATAATGGCAGGCTATGTGATAACAGGGCCTGATGTGTGGGGTAGGGGGCTAGCATATGGGAGAGGGGAATATGTGTCTGTTGGTGGCATCTCACTGGAGGTGGTGGAAATGGTGCCCGATGATCTTCTGGATGTGAGTGCTGGTGGGATGGTAGGTAAGGACAAGGGGAACCCTATTGCTGTTGCGGGAGGGAAGAAAGGGGGTGAGGGCAGAAGTGCAGGAGAAGGGTCGGACCCGGTTGAGGGCCCTGTCAACAATGGTGCTGGGGATTTCTCAGTTGAAGAAGAAGGTGGACATTTCAGAGGTTCCATTGTTGAAGTTAGCCTCATCGGAACATATGAGACAGAGACAGATGGACAGAGAGAATGGAGTGGAGCCTTTACAGGAAGCAGAGTGTGAGGATGCATAATCAAGGTAGCCGTGGGAGTCAGTGGGTTTGGAGTGGATGTTAGTGGTCAGTCTATCCTCAGAAATGGAAACAGAGATGTCGAGGAGTCTGAGATAGATCAGCTGAAAGTGAGGATGGGGTGAAAATTGGAAGCAAAATCAATGAACTTTTCCAATTACAGAAGAGACAGGGAAGCAGCACCAATGGTATCATCGATATATCGGAGAAAGAGTTGCGGGTGGGGGTCGGAACAGGACTGGAACAAGGAATTTTCCACGTAGGCCACAAAAAGACAGGTATAACTGGGGCCCATGCAGGTACCTGTGACCACCCCTCTGACCTGAAGAAAATGAGAGGAGTTAAAAGAGAATTTGTTCAGGGTTAGGACGAGCTTGGCCAAGCGGAGGAGGGTGGTGGTGGGTGGGGACCGTTCAAGCCTTTGCTCCAGGAAGAAACAGAGAGTCCTGAGACCATTCTGGTAAGGAATGAAAGTGTAAAGGGATTGCATGCCCATGTTAAGGAAGAGTCAGCTGGAGCTTGCAAACTGGAAAATACTGAAACTGGTGGAGAGTGTCAGAGGAATCGTGGATGTATGTGGGCAGGGACTGGACCAGGGGAGAGAAGACTGTATCAAGGTAGGAAGAGATGAGTTCTGTGGGGCAGGAGCAGGCTGAACAATGGGGCTGCCTGGGCATTCCTGTTTGTGGATTTGTGGAAGGAGGTAGAAGTGAGCTGTGCGGGGCTGAGGAACTATCAGCTCAAAGGCTGTGGGGGTGAGATCACCAGATGAAATGAATTCAGTTACCATAGTTGATACAATGGCCTGATGCGTTATGGGGGGTCATGGTCCAGGGGAAGATAGCAGGAGGTATCTGAGAGCTGGCGCTCAGCCTCTGCAATGTTGAGGTCGGTATGCTAGACTGCAACAGCACCACCTTTATCAGCAGGCATAGTAACAAAGTCAGGGTTGGATCTAAGCGCAGTCAGTCCAGGGGAGGTAGTTCGGATTGGGTGACAAGGGAGCAGAGAAAATGAGATGGCCAATGTCATGTCAAAAGTTCTTAATGCACAGATCGCTTGCAGGTAAAAGGCTAGAGGGAGGGGTCCAAGTGGAAAGAGAGTGTTGGACTGGGTGAAAGGGTCTGTGGGACAGGGAGTGGACTCTTGTCCAAAGAAATGGGCACAGAGGCGAAGACAATGGAAGAAGTGTTTGACACGTCCATCCCAAAATTAGTTTAGGTGGGGACACAGAGGAATAAAGCTGAGACCTTTGCTGAGTACAGAACGTTCAGCATCGGAGAGCAGAAGGTTCGGAGGGATGATAGATACCCGACAGGAGACGGGGTTGGGGAAGCAGATGGAGTCGGGGGAAGGGGAGGAGGGAAAGGTTCCAAAGGGCCATGGGTATCGCTGAGTTGTTGCATCTTGTGGGCCTCGATGCCTGAAAGGAAGGGTCAGTTCTGAGGAAGGGTCACCGGACCCAAAACGTTAACTCTGATTTTTTCTTTACAGATGCTGTCAGACCTGCTGATCTTCCAGCAACTTCTGTTTTTTTTTTCATGCTCTCTTTGTGTTGCTCTGATTTTGCTCTCAGCACAGCAGACCCATTTTCTCCCTTTCAAACCTTCATTTACATCAATTTTGTATCTATCCCTTTTTTACCACTATAATCACATCCTGTCTTTTGATCCGAGTACCCTCATTACCACCCCACTCACTCCTCTTCCCACTCTATCAACAGCATTAAAAAGCATCATTTTCCAGCTCCCTTCCATTCTGAAGAAGATTCATATTGGACTCGAAAGTTTGACGCTGTTTCTCTCTTACAGATGCTGCCAGACTTGCTGAGTTTCTCCTGCACTTTAGTTTTTATTTTAGTTAACACCCCGTCTAATCAACAAAAATTGAAAATAAGCAATGAAAAATTGCCAAACAATGAGCTCATTTGAATGGGCAGCTGGTTTGCAGCGCAGAATGATACCAATAGCAGTATTCAATTCCAGTACTGGCTCCTCTTTTCAACGTCTCTCCTCACTTGAGGTGTGGTGACCCTTAGATTAAAAAACTAGCAGTCATCTCTCTGTACCAAGAGAACCCCCAAAAGTCTGGTAAGACTCTTGAAAATTTATCTTACACCACACTAAAGATTTCTGACTTTTTTTTTAGGATATTAAGGCTGAAAGACTTCAGAATTCAAAATGTCTTTCAGATCTTCAAATTGGTTATTATGTTAGAGCAACGTATGACTGGAACTGTTCCATGAGATTAGTAAAAGTATCTTAATAAGTAACATTCTCAGAGTGATAGAGTGCTGGTTGAGTTGCATTTTCCCAAAATGCCAAGTTTCCAGCTTAAGCCAAAAATGGATTGAGGTAGAGGTAAAATGTTTTGACTGTGAGCGAGACAAGGAAATTGGCGAGTTTAGTCAAATGTGTTTCACTTTTATTACACCTAATGGTTGTTTTTAACGGAAATTAACACCACTCATTTACTGCACTGTTGATAAGCGGATGTTGGAAATATATGGTGATATTCAGTCATATTAATATTTAGCTGACACAGGAAACAACGCCAGAATATATTTAATTAGCCCCATTTTCAGGTTCAAAATGTGTGTGAGCTTGAGCTAAAGTAAACACATAAAGTATGAAAACTGGCTGTTTTAACAAGCTCCCATAACAGCCAGTGAAGCCATCTGTTAAAGTGCAAATATATAAAAACAGCCAAGAATAGGTCCGTTCTAATGGAAGTGTGCATGCAGAATCTCCAGAAAGATAAATTCTTTGCAGGGCTTATCAACACTGAAGGAGCTGCATGTCATGTTTAGAATATGTTATGCAAATGGGCACAATTAAATTCTGAAGTTGCTGCAGAAACTCAAGGGGTTTGGCATCATCTGTGGGGAGAAAGCAGTGTTAATATTTCAAATGCAGAGACTCTTCACTGGAATTGAAATGTTAATCCTGCTTTCTTCCCACAGATGCTGCTAGACCTGTTGAGTTTCTCCGGCACTTTCTAGTGATGTTTCAGCACTTCAGCAGTTCTTTATTTTATGTTATTCAATCAAACTTGTGTCATTGTTCTTCAAAGTGTTTATCTAAAATAATGCAATCTATTCAAAATTCTTGCTAGGAATGCTTTTAGTAAATTGCTTAATGTCAGACAATCTTCTTTAAGCTCTTGATCGATGTAAACCAATTGATAAGTGGATAAAAGATTTATATGCCTTCACGGTTAACAATGATAAAGAAATAGTGAAACAAAAACAGAAACTGCTGGAATAAAGATTTAGTGATCAGCTTTGTGAATGTTCAGGTATTTATTCTGAGGCTGAAGTTTAAGTTCTCACATGCAACATCTGTGCATCTTTGAAATAAAAATTATCTAGCGAAAAAAAAAGTTTGAAATCAAATATATCATTCCTTAAAGTGAAGGAAAATACCAGAAAGGTACTTATTGCAGCATAACATAGCCTGGAGCTGCACATTTGGATCACGTGGATGTTCTGACAGGCCTGACCACCCAAAAAATTTAAACTTCTGATGAACAATTGCCTGGTACTAAGAGTCTTCTGAAAATGTATTCAACTCTAAGAAGGAGTCAGAGACTGCAGAGGGTTCAAACTTATTCAGTTGAATAGTATTTAAATACGTGCAGTAGTGATTTTGCGCATAAACCAATCAGATACAGAAGATTGAGCAAGTTGTTATTTCAAGGAGCAGCTATTGGCACACTAGAAGTTATGGTGTAGCCCACCAACACTTCTCCCTCACATCCCCTCCTCCCAACAAAAACAGAGACAAAATCCCCCTTGTCCTCACATATCACCCCACCAACTTCCGCATCAAAAGTAGCATTCTCTGCCACTTCCATCACCCACAATCTGACCCCACAACCAAAGATATATTTCCCTCCCCTCCCCAAATGCCTTTCATAGGGACCGCTCTCTCCGCAACTCCTTCGTCTGCTCCACACTCCCCACTAACCCCACCATCCCCGGCAACTTTCCCTGCAACCTCAGGAAGGGTTACACCTGCCCCTACACCTCCTCACTCACCTCCATTCAAGGCACAAAACAAACCTTCCACATTTGGCAGGAGTTTACCTGCATGAATGTGGTCTACCGCATCTGCTGCTCCTGATGTTGTCTCCTCTACATCAGTGAGACCAAGCGGACGCTCAGAGGCCATTTTGTAGAGAACCTGCACTCTGTTCACGACAAACGACAACACCTTCCAGGTTGCAAACCACTTCAACTTCCCCTCCCACTCCATGGGTGACATGTCCATCCTGGCCCTCTTCCAGTGTCACAATGACACCACCCAGAAACTGGAGGAGCAGCACCTCATATTCCGCCATTGGAGCCTACAGCCCAATGGCCTAAATGTGGATTTTACCAGTTTCAAAATCCCCCCACCCCCAGTCTCATCTTATGACCAATCCTCCCTCTCATCCCCGCATCCTTGCACTGACTCAACCTGTCTATTTTCTTTCCCACCTATCCGCTCCTCCTACCTCACTGACCAATCCTGACCATTGCCTACCCGCACTCACCTATCACCATCCCACCTACCTTCCCGAACCCCACCCTTCCTCTCTCTATTTATTTTGGAGGTCCCTTCTACCTCCCCATTCCTGAAGAAGGGTCCCGACCCGAAATGTCAACTTTCCTGCTCCTCTGATGCTGCCTGGCCTACTGTGTTCCTCCAACTCCACACTGAGTTATCAGTTGAATAATTACCCAGAAAGAATTAGGAATTTAAAACTATTCTAACTCCTGGTTTGTAATAGAACTGATCCATCCTACTATATTACCCACTCAGCTGTCAACCTATTCTCTCAGTACCACCCACTTTTATCACATGTCACAATTATATCAAATCTGAATGATTGAATTTTGAATTCCACAGGAAAATTTAATACCTGAGTCTTTCATGGATTGAAATGATCTTAAAAATGGACCAAAACACTGACTTAATATGACCACAGGCATCACCTGACCCACATAGGTTGACCAGGTTTTATGAAATTAATGGATCAAACCAAAGAATGTTCTTGCCAAAATTACATTACCCTTGGGGAAATATTAATCAGTCAACCAGACCTCATGGGAGGCATGAAAAGCTCCTCACCTCCGACTTGGTTTACACCACTATGAGGCTCACCATGACCTGCAATTATCTTACCTCTAACACATAAACCAATCAGACGTAGAAGATTTGAGCAAGTTGCTATTTCAAGGAACAGCTATTGGCACACTAGAAGTTATGGTTGTTGCATGGCAAATTAGGAAAAGGGTCTATATCAGTCAAGAAGGAAGGTGCCCAGTTTGATAATATTGGTTGGAAAGAGCACCAGAGAGCTAAGAATTTAAAAGATAATTGCAATATTTGACTATCCAAAGCAAAAATGAACTGTCATCTTACATTAAAACTTTGTACCTCAAAAGCACCCAGAGCACTCTTAACCTGTATTTTAAAAAAATATTTTTCGTACTTCTACACCATCCTTATTTTAGCCATGCATCGGTGCGTTTGAGAGGCCAGATAGCATTTTACTGTTTGTTTCCAGGTGATTGCATTTGGACTGTGTGCTTGATGTTGAACCTTTAATATTTTCCTTGCGATTAACAGGCAATAATATTTTCTATCTTTCACTTAATAAAAAGCTTGTGATTGGATCCTTACTGCTTACCGTAAAAATTGTTAACTGCTCTTTAATCAGAAGTTGCTACCTTGTGCTAAAAGGTAGTTAAACCCTTACTGCGACCAACCAAGGAATTTAAGAAGAAGGTGCATCCTTTTTCTCCTGGTCAGATGCATCCTAGCCAATCTCAAACATTGCCATGCAACCATGCAATCCAGATGCCACCCTTACCCCTTACCCAATTGCCTTGCCTATTTGCATTATTTGCTAAGGATCAATAATTTTTAAAAGATATAAGAAAATACTTTCATCATTGGACAGTGACATTAAATGTTTAAAAGCAGCAGAAAACAATAGTAATAAAAGAAACCTGTCGTCACTGAAAAATGCTGAAGACTTTTCATTCAACTTCCTTGTTGTTTAGGTCCCTGTGTTGTCAGCAAGTGCTCTAAAGGGCATTCCCAGTTTCTCCTGTTGTCATGGTGGGGAATGTGATTTTCTTTTCCTTGCATTGCATTGAAGTTGACCCAAAGGCTCAAGTGGTCAACATCAGAACCAGTCATAAAAAGCACAGTCAGGTAATGGGTACTTCTTCACAGGATTGGTATTGGTCCGAACTGTTATGATGCCAATCAGAAGTTCAGGGCCAATATCATCCAAGGAATGGAATTTGAAGTTAATAGCAGAGAATTACAAAACATGAAAGCAAAGCACAGGCATGGAGAGATGGGTGGTGCAGTGCTGGCCTGATAATCCAGAGACCCAGGCTAATGTCCTGGGCGTATGGCATTCAAATCCCACGACAACAGCTGTTGAATTTAAATACATTTAATATTACCAGTAAGATAAAGTGAGTTCAGGTACCGGGGAACTTGACAACTACCACCAATTGTCATAAAAATAAATCCAGTCCCCTAGGGATGGAAATCTGCCAGCCTCAGCCTTATCCAGGCTAGCTTCAATGTGACTCCAGAAGAACAGCAATGTGGTTAACACTGCTCTCAGGAATGGATTTGCGTGCCACTTAGCACAAGGGGCAAACCGGATTGGCCAAAAAATTCTTTCACTTCCAAAACCTCCTGCTGCCCATGAAATAATGAAAGAAGGAATCAAGATAATTATGAGGTAATATATAAAGGCATTTGCTTGCCCATAGGACATCCCTTAATCGTTGTCCTCCAATTGTCCCTGAAAGTATTGTTCTCAACCAATAGCCTTGGAGATATGAATGTGTTTGACACAGTTTTTTAATGGATATACTCCTTGAAAAATGTATACTATTGTAATATGAACCAATTTGTGAAACATTACAACTCACAGTCTAAGCTCTGAAAGTAAAGGTCAGTTGCTTCATTCTACATCCATTGATCCACAAAGTTTGTGGTGCGTATGTAATTGTATTGACATGCCTGCTAACAAATAATTGGGGGCTGAACAACAGACATAATTCTTATTGAGCAGGTACATGAAACAAAAGACATGTTGGTAGATCATGCATTTGATCTGTGAAGGAAATTTGACTTAATAAGGAGGTGCTCACTGCTGGCAAGTTTTGTTCTGAAATATGACTGAAAAAGTTCAGCAAACCTCAAAAAGGGCTAAAGGATTGATTCTTTTCAAGAAGGTTCTGGAGTTAATTGAATCAAGATGAGAGTTGTTTGTTCTTTGTGTTGATGCAACACAGCTTTTCATGTATGTAATTGTAGGTAATCTTTTCTCTAAGAGATACTTCACTGCGCTTTTCAGAATTAGAGATGTTGAACTGTGAGGGCACAAAAGCAAAACACTATGAATGCTGGGAATCTAAAATAAAACAACAAATGCTTTACACATACGTCTGTGTGTGTGTGCATGTGAGTGTATGTCTGTGTTTGTCTGCCTGTGCATGTTTTTTTTCAATAACCCTTTTTAACTCAGATGCGATACACTGTGACAAAAACAGAAATTGCTGGAAATACATAACACATCTGCCAGCATCTGTGGTGAGAAAGTAAAGGTAACATTTCAGATCCAGTGACCCTTCTGTTTTTGTTTCTGATTTCTAGAATCCACAGTTCTTTGTTTTTTTTCTTGTATACAGAGTTGAGTCAGGGGTAGGTCCGATTGTTTTTCTCTCTTTAGTGTTACAGAGTAGAGCCAGAGAAAAGTCCAATTGTTTTCTTTAGTGTTACAGAGTAGAGTCAGGGGTAATTCCGATACAACTTTTATTGAATGCTTTTTCAAGTAAAAATAATATTTATCAATGACCACTGTTGTACTTTAGTTAACTCTATCAAATATCATCACAGGACACTTCAGAAAACAACCTTAAATCTCAAAATAAGCAACTTCAATTCTACACTGGCTTTTTCTGACATGTCCTTCTAAGGCCTCACTACACATTATCCCCACCACTGCATTTGAAATGGTTGTCCGAAAGGATTGGTGGACACCCATTCAATAAGGTGGGGTTGGGGGGCAGGCTTCCCTTCTCGTCTAGGACTGGTTCTGGTCTACGGGTCGTCTCACTGAGGTGATCTCTCTAGGTCTAGGTCACCATGAGGAGCTGGAGATGCTGTGCCAGTCAAAGGTATTCTCCGGAGAAGGTGCAAAGAACAAATCAAGCTGGGTCTTCAGGTTGCCTCTTTTATCCCCCTTTATGAGCCCTTTTCCAAAATTCTGTGTCTTGTCTCCAGTACTAGCATTGAGCAGGGACAGCAAGATCCAATAAGGCTACTACTTTCCAAATTTGGAAACCACAGAACAAGGTCAAGTGTTGTCCTTGTCGCTCTATGCCGCTGGCCCTCTACTGAGCTGGTTGCCACCAAGACTGTTCTTCTAACAAAGCAGGTTCACTGGAGGTGGAAACAACAGTTGGTTCTGAAACAATATGTCCATTAATACGTGGTCAGGCAGTTCCAGGACTGTGTGATTTCAATGGGAAGTCGATTGCCTGAAGCCTGGCGGCATGACTGCTGTCTGTTCAAGCTTTGCTGTTTGCAAATTGCAGAGTCCAGCTAGGTTGACACTTCCGCATTTCAAATTCTTATCCTTATGAAAACAGCTCTGTATTTCTGCAACAATCCCAGAGATCAGGGGTCACTTGACCACATTAAGTGCCTGAATTTTCTCTGTTGTCACTCATTATTTCCCTGTAAATTTGCTGCAAATTCCCTTGTTGAAAGGAAAGGGGGGAAAGCACTATCAGAGGCATTGAAAGGGAGAATTCTCAACCAGTGAATGAAAGACAGAAACTCAGGGTATCAACAATATTGCATCATCGGCAAAGAATCAAAAGAAGGCAGAAAGAAAACAACCAGAACTGAGTTTTCCTGATTTTTTTTTTCTCTTTCTCACAGATATTACTTGTGGCAAGTACTTTTTGTTGTTTATCTATGTATGGAAATTTTAAGAAAGGATAGAGTTAAATTTATAGCATAATGAGCTAACAATTTGTGTTTCTTTCATAGCATTGGTTAAAAACAGTTTAATTTCAATGAATAATTATTTTCATTTCAGTAAAACAAAAACTGGTATGCATATTATTTTAACCTGAATCAATCAATTCGATAAAAATAGGCAATACAGAGGTTTAATCACAATTTCACATTTGTGATGACTCCAAGAAAAGTGGTGTTTAATTTCCAGAATAGCCCAGTGAATCATGACAAAAATGATTACAAAAACATAACATTATATATCCTAACCACACTGCAAAAGGCAATAGATCAAAAGTTTTTTTTGTGATCTCTTTTATCAATGTCTCAATGTAGATTAAAAGTTGTGATGTAGTTAAAGATTCTATTCCTTGTACTTGAATTGCATTTTCAAAATTGGCACTTATAGGGCTGTAGAAACAATAGGATTTATTCCATAAAGATTTGCTTATTGCTATAGAGTTCATTGGTGCTGTATGTGGTGTGCACTGGGAAAATAGACATCATATGTCTATGAATTGACCTGGGAACTATAAAAGACTACCAAGAGTGATGAGGCCATGGTAAGACCTTTTATGGCTAACATTCCAGATGCTCCTGAATACAGCCAGTTTGTTTCTTTTGAGACCTGCGAACAGTGATTCACAAAGAAGTTAGCTTGATTAGATGAAAATTTGAGGAAGTTAGTATTACTCTGAACATTATCCATACCATCCTCTTGGTTAGCAAAAGATGAGTGCTCCTGGGCTGCAGGTGGGAATCCTGAAATCATGTCTACTGACTTTAAAATAGCTATGCATTTGTCTTGACTTAACGAAAATCTAGTCCTGGTAGCAACATGAATAAACTTCTGTGATTCACAAATATGGGGCCTGTATTCATTTGTTTAAGAAGGGGTCTACTGACTTCAGGAGAATAAATTTGTGGAGGAATTACAACATGGAGAAGGTGTCCAAAATTTGTGCCAATCATTCTTAGAATCCTAATTGTATTACGTTGGGAAAGTCACAGATTTTGGCCTGCATTTGAGTGTTACTAATTTGCGAATTGGCAATGTAACACTCTTCTGATCAAGTTGGTTATGAATTCAAACCCCAGTCTTGGACTTGAACATGTAATTAAGGGCAATGCTTGAATACAGTATCAGGAAAATGTTGCCTTATTAGCAATGTTGGGCTGAGTCTTTTTTTTTTGGCTAAGCTTGAATTGCGTTGAGTTTTTTAGAAGGTTTTTTGCCATGAGGCTAAGCAAGTTTGAATCATAGCTTATCAAAAACATTGCATTAATTACCCGCCTCAGCCGTATGGCATCTGCTACATCTGATTTTTCATTCGATCTTACCATGTGCCAATCCAGGAACAACATGCTACTCAGTGGGTATCTGCTGAAGGACAGATATACTTAGCGCTACACCATCTTTAAAAGTCTATTACGCTCCTGGATGTGCATTGACATTCCAAAGCTACACTACTCATCAAAAGACAGAACCAGAGCATGGCAGAAAATGGGAAGATAGCACCGTGATCCTCCAATGGGGATGTGGAAGACCAGACTAGAGTAGTGCAAAGCGTAAGTCTTCTCTTTGCAACATACCAGCGGGGAAGCCATGTCACCAGACCCTGACAGCCTGGTCTCTAGCTTGTGGGGGAATGGCCAGCAGTGCTGAAAGAATGTCACTGACTTTCTCCACTCTGCCAGGATAGTACTGCACTCAGCTTTCTGCTACTTCACATTGACTCTACCTCTGCGGATGTACTATTGAGGCTTTATAAGGCTCTGGTCAGGCCACATTTGGAGTATTGTGTGCAGTTTTGGGCCCCATATCTCAGGAAGCGGGTTCAAAGGAGGTTCACGAGAATGGTCCCAGGAATGGAAAGCTTAACATATGAGGAACATTTGAGGACTCTGGGTCTATACACATTGGAGTTTAGAAGGATAAGAGGAGATCTAATTGAAACTTTCAGAATATTGAATGGCCTGGATAAAGTGGACTTTGGGAAGATGCTTCCATTGGCAGGAGAGTCTGGGACCCGAGGGCACAGCAATGGAGCAAAGGGAAGACCTTTTAGAGCGGAGATAAGGAGAAACTTCTTCAGCCAGAGAGTGATGAATATATGAAATTCGCTGCCACAGAAAGCTGTGGAGGCCAGGTCATTGAGTACATTTAAGACTGAGATAGATAGGTTCTTGATTATCAAGGGGATCTAGGGCTATGGAGAGAAAGCAGAAGAATGGGGTTAAGGAACTTATCAGCCATAATCAAATGGCGGAGCAGATTCAATGGGCTGAATGGCCTAATTTCTGTTCCTATGTCCTATGGTCTTACGGTCTTATGGATGTACCCACCTCCCACCAAGGCTTATGCTCTGCCACTCCCACTATCACTTAAAACACCTTCCCTCATTTTTCCTCCTTAAACCCCATCTCTCACTCCACTAACCCTGCGTGCCCTCTACATTCCCTCCTCAATCCTTTGGAACAACGAATCACATTTAGAAACATAGAAGATAGGAGGATGCCATTCAGCCCTTTGAGCATACTCTACCATTCTTCACGATCATGGCCGATCATCCAACTCAATAGCCTAATCCTGCTTTCTCCCTGTAACCTTTGACTTCATTCACCCCAAGTGTGATATCTAGCCACCTCTTGAATACAATCAGTGTTTTGATATCAACTACTCCCTGTGGTAATAAATCCCACAGGCTCACCACTCTTTGGGTGAAGAAATGTTTCCTCATCTCCGTCCTAAATGGTCTACCCTGAATCCTCAGACTGACTCCTGGTTCTAGACTCACCCACCATTGGGAACATCCACCCTGCATCTACCCTGTCAAGTCCTGTTACAGCTTTATAAGTGTCTATGAGACTACACCGCGCCCCACCCCATTAGCCTGAACTCCAGTGAAAACAATCCTAACTTAGTCAATCTCTCCTCATATGTCAGTCCCGCCATCTCCAGAATCAGCCTGGTAAACCTTTGCTGCAGTCCCTCAAGAGCAAGAGCATCCTTCCTCAGAAAAGGAGACCAAAATTGCACATAATACTCTGGGTCAGGCCTCTCAAAGGCCCTGTACAACTGCAACAACACATCCCTGCTCTTGTACTCAAAACCTATAACAATGAAGGCCAACATACCATTTGCCTTCTTTACTACCTGCTGCACCTGCATGCTTACCTTCAGCAACTGATGCACAAGGTCACCCAGGTGCCACTGCACACTCCCCTCTCCCAATTTACAGCCATTCAGGTAGTAACCTGCCTTCTTGTTTTTGCTTCCAAAGTAAATAACTTCACATTTATCCAAATTATACTGCATCTGCCATTGGCCCACTCACTCAAACTGTCAAGATCATGCTGAAGAATCTCTGCATCTCATCACAGTTCACCCTTCCACCCAACTTGGTATCATCTGCAAACTTGGAGATGTTACATTTTGTTCCCTCATCCAAATCATTCTCCCACATGTACCAATAATAACAAATATGCTGCTCATGGTTATCTCGCTCAATCCCTCTCTTTCTCTCACATGAGGAGACAGTCCATAATGGGGGAGAGCAAGAGATAACAAGGTGTAGAGCTGGATGAACACAGCAGGCCAAGCAGCATCAGAGGAGTAGGAAAGCTGACGTTTCGGGCCTAGACCCTTCTTCAGAAAAATGGTTATGCCTGACATTGGGCTCCTCACCACCAATGAGAGAATCCTTGCCCTTACAGGAGGATGAGAGGCATCCATGTCTTACCAAACAAGTAAGAACCATGCTGCATGCCACTGCCGCTTTCCCAGACACATGCACCCTTCCTCCACGGATGTTGGTATTCAGCATCAAGCAACATCTCTCAACCATCTTGGCACCACTCCGATGCACTACGGAAGTATAGACTTGCATTGCAACAGACACTGGCAGCCAGCATTGTAATGCTGCAGCAGAGACATGTTGTGCATATACACAGGCAAATACAATATGTCACTGTCAGAGGCCCGCAGTGCAGTAAGTCAAAGGGCGGGCTCCCAAATTAGTCCGGGGATTAGCCATAGGCTCCTCTTGTCCCTGGCCATGAGTAAGTATCTGGTTTCCGTTAGTATTCCGGGTGCCAGTAGCCTGAGGCATTTCTTCCTCAACCAGGTGCAGAGTGACATTGGGGGTGCTATGTTGCCACACTCTCTATTCCTAAATTTTGCACTCAGGTGTCAGAATCTGGGAGAGTAAGGGCTACACAGGTAGGCTTGCAGATGTTTCTTCTGAGTCCTCTGTACTCTCATCATCAGGGATCCAGGAGGTGGCCTTTTAGGGGCGTGGGCATTTCTCCGCATAGGTCACAGGGTGGCTGGTAGTCTCTGCAAGATACAAGAGAAAGAAAGCATCATGGCCAGTGGTACACAATGAATTAGACTGACAGCAGTTAGAGGGCTTGGTGTCATGGTGCAATGATAACAACTTCTCTCTCAATGTCGGCAAATCAAAAGGACTGATCATTGACTTCAGAAAGAAAGGTGGAGCACACACCCCCATCTACATCAATGGAGCGGAAGTGGAGAGGGTCAAGAGCATCAAATTCCTAGAAGTGCCGATAACCAACACTCTGTCCTGGACCTCCCACATAGATGTGATGATCAAGAAGGCACAACAACGTCTCTTCTTCCTCAGGAGGATTAGAATACTCAGCATGTCCGTAATGACCATCACCAACTTTTACAGGTGCACCATACAAAGTATTCTATCTGTCACAGTCTTTGCAGGGAATCTTGTATATGATATTGGTCCTAACCAGAGACCGAAGACCCACTACCCACCTTGGACAGGACCAATGTCACATGTAAGATTCCCTGCAGGGACTGTGACAAACACTACATCGGACAAACAGGAAGGAAATTAACAACAAGGGTACATGAACATCAATTGGCTACAAAAAGACATGACCACTACTCACTGTTCTCTATCCACATGGATAAGAAGAACCATTAATTCGACTGGGACAACACCAAGATCCTGGGACAAGCAAAGCAGAGACAAGCACGGGAATTCCTAGAAGCATGGTACTCTATGAAGAAAGCCATCAACAAGCATATAGAGCTCGACCCCATATACACTCCACTGCAAAGAAAAATCGGAAGTGAGGTAATCCAGCTCAACAGACTCCAGAATTCAAATAACAGGCGGGCAAACACAACGGCACTTCATTGGAGGCTGCATTGATAATGTTACCCAGCAGAGTAATGAAACATCTGCGGAAAATCAACGAACCAGCTCAGCGAGCCAACCAACCACAACATTGGATTCTATAATTTTTGGGCCTGGGCATCATTTTCCACATCCTTACCCAACTCCCACACACCAGGCCTTGTCACCATATGGGCTGCTACCACAAACAACCTAGTGTCAGCCGCTAATAGTCCAAATTAGCAGCTATTGATTCCCCTAGGCTGTACCTTACCCATTCCTTTGTCTGTTCAATGGTCGTTCTCTCTCTCAGAGCTCCATCTCCTCCTTTTGTTTAGTCCTCCCCACCCCCATCCCAACTTCAGCAAATATACCAACCTTTTCCTAACTACAATCAGCTCTGAAGAAGGATCACTGGACCCAAAACATTCATTCTGCTTTCTCACCACAGATGCTGACAGACCTGCTGAGTTTTTCCAGCAATTTCCGTTTTTGTTAATGATACCTGGTGCATGCAAGGGCTAAACAATAATATAAAAATCTGAGGCAAAACACATCCCAGAAATGCCTGATCCAAGAGATACAATGTGGGGAAGATCCAACATCGAGACAATTACAAATATTTGAGGCATTTGGTCAAGCTGACCTGTGTCTATTGCGTTGGCAAGTTTTGTCACCCATCAACTTCAATATACTCCTTTATATCCAGATCATTTAAATTGCACTACAAGAACAAGCTATTACTGAGTCTGAGGCCCCTGTTGTAGACTTCTCTTTATTCAGACAAGTATTTGTTCACCACAAGTCTTCCTGTCCTTTTAGTTTATTACTCACCCAATTTGTCATTTACACTTTATTTCCACATGCTTTTACTTTCACAATGTCACAATAAATTTTGCGACATTTTTAGCAAATTCCCTTTGAAAGTTGATATTAAATACTGCACAAACTCCTTCCACAGTCTGTGTAGATTGTTGATGTTTCTTTAAAGAAGGCCCGCGCTATTAGGTCATCGAGAACATTATATTTTGATGGAAGACAATAGAACTTTATGAACCTGCCAGACCAGGTAGATTTTGTGCTCATAACCATTCCATGGATGAATGCCAGACACCTAACATTTGAACATCAATGACAGAAATGTGCTGTCTGGACAGGGAGCAGTAAAAATCAAAGCCAGTTTTTTCATTGGTTTCTCGGCTCACTTATGTTTCTCAAAAGTTATTCTGTGGAATTTTGCAGCCATATTATTTTAAAGCTCATTACTCTTGAGCTGTTGAACAGATTACAAAATTCCTCCACTGACATTTTTTGCCTTTAATGATCATTGTTGCATAGTCTATTGTCCTTGATAACAACGTAACAGGCTGTAGTGCATATTTTCTTCCAGTGCATCTTCTGGTCATTCTTTTTGGTTTAAATCCATAGCAGCAGGGAATCAGAATGTCCTCTTAAGTTGTAGAATGTATCTGTAGGACACATACATTGCATCTTTGGTTCTCCTTGCATAGCAATCATGGCACAGAAACAGGCTATTCAGCCCAAGTTGTCCATCAGTTTTTGCTCCACTTGAGACTCCTTCCATCTTTACTGAATTAAATGTATTGTCATAATCATCAATTTTCTTCTTCAAATGTTTGTATAGTTCTGATTTACTGCATCTCTGCTGCTACAAAGAACAGTTGAAGTGAATAATGAGTTCCACCACCATTGTCTTTGGGAAAATGTTTTTTTTCTGAAAGTTCTGTTGGATTTCTTGGTCAACATCTAATAATGATGGCAGAGAGTGAAGAGTTGTCCTGGTACCATTTAAATATGGTATCGAGAAATTGAGCACTTAATAGTCGAGACACCATCAGAAATTCCTTCCCTTAAAATTTGATGTTAGTTCATTACATATTCATGCCCAAACAATGTGTAGGAAAACCTCAGGTGCTTTTCTGCTTTTATTCCTGCCTCCACTTAGTCTCGACAAACTCATTGTCTTTGCATCCTCTCTAAATCTCCATGTCGCCTCTCAGCTTTAGCTTTCAACTGAGAAGAGATTCATTTAGCTTGGTAATCTTTTCCTGATATGTGTTCCAAGACATTTCTAGTATAATCCTCTTAAAACTTCTCTGCACTGACCCCAGTGCCTTTAAGTTCATTTTAATAAAATGGCAACCAGAACTACGTACTTTACTCTGGAAAGCAGAATCTAATGCCCTCCTGTGTGGCAAGTTTGCTGGAGACACATTTAATCAGGCAGGAGGTAAGTGGATGGGAGCTGGTCATTGCTGAAATTTAAGTCCAGATCAGAAAAGCACACGGGTGACAATTTCACCCTGCTATAATTTGAGGACCTTTAAGCAATTAATGCTAAAGACTACTTTTTCTATTTCCTCCTCAAAAATCTCACTAAAGTGAGCTAAGTGAGATTTTCCCATTCTGAATTCATGCTAACTATTCCTTTTCGTGTTTCTCATTTCCAGATATTCTTCTATTCTCTCCTTTAGTAAGGATTGCATTTAGTTTTCCAACCACCTATGTTAAGTTGACAGTTCTGTGATTCCCTAGCTTTTTTCTGTTCTCCTTCCTAAATACGTGAATTACATTATCCATCACCTGTCCTCTGACGCTACACCATTTTTCTATGTATTATTGAATATATGTCATAAGAATCCCTATCTCTTCCCTTGATCCTTTAAAAATACGTGGATGCATTCCAAGAAGACTAAGGGCTTTATCCTGAGTTTCTTTGTTCATTGCATCCCCTGTTTGTTTTAAATTCACTTATTTTGTTCTTCATCTCATCACTCAAAATTATGTCAAACTTTTCTACCTCCCCATTAAATACTGAAACAAAGTAAATATTTAATATTTCTGCCACCTGTCTCTTGTTCCCTGTGATGGAATCCTGTCTGCACCCTAATGGTCCTAATTTTCAAAACAGTCTTATTTTCATTGATGAGCTTGTGAAATATTTCATTATTTTTTGGTCAATGACTCTTGATTTAATTTAATTGTTCTTCTGTGCCTTGCTTTTTCACTCATCTCCTAAACTCTTCATGTTCTCTCTTGCCCTCCATTCCTGTTTTTTGTAAATAATATGTGCCTATTTTCTAACCTTTGCAAGTGTATTCATCCATGGAGTTAATCTAGCATACAGTTTGTTCTTTCATTGTTCTTTCATTCTTTCAGGCTGCCTGCTACCCCAATCTTATCTACCACCCTTCTTTCCCAGATATCACCTAATCTCTGTATGAAGCTTGCTTGTTATTACTGAGCTAATCTTAGAGCCTCGTGAGGGCAGCTTTTTCTGTGATATCAAGTTGTTGAGCAACTGTGTGGTACAGAGATTGCTAGAAATGCTGATAAGGATCAATGAAGTCAAAGGTTACTGGCAGTTCAGTAACGTATGCACTTAGCTGCAGGGCCTATGTGTTTGCCACATCAGCATTTTAGCTGGGTAGCGTTTGCACGCTCAGTTTAACGCATAAACATTTCTCAATACAATCAAATGGGAATAAATGAACTATAAAAATGAATACTAATTAAATAAACGAAATTCCCTAGTCCATTCTAATATAATTGATTAACCTTGCTTAAAATCTTTATAAATTATATCAGAGATAAAAGGTACTGCAGATGCTGGGGAATCCGAGATAACAAGGTGTGGGGCTGGATGAACACAGCAGGCCAAGCAGCATCATAGGAGCAG
>JAHRHZ010000267.1:20704504-20814589 GCA_024137785.1 Ginglymostoma cirratum
CATAGGAGCAGAAAAGCTTGACGTTTCGGGCCTGAAGGGTCTAGGCCTGAAAGTCAAGCTTCCCTGCTCCTATGATGCTGCTTGGCCTGCTGTGTTCATCCAGCCCCACACCTTGTTACCTCTTTATAAATTATATATTTTTTTCTTTGCAGCCTGTATTACGGTAGGTGTAATCCATATGCAATGTTTTCCCCTTACATTATGATCACTATTGCCTAACTACCACACAACCTTAACTTTTTTTTCTCCTTTGGTTCATTTTACATTTCTGGATCCAATGCCCTTGTTGAGATTTTCAAATACATTGGATTAGAAAATAATTCAGTAAATGTTGGCTGAACTCCACTTCCTAACCTCCTATATCAAATGTTTCTATCAAAATAAATTCTTAATGTAGACCCATATAAATTGGTAGGTCAAATCGACAATTATAGTCACTGTTATATTTTCCCAACTGTTGGAGACGGTGATGATTGCAACTTTTCTACTCGAGGGTAGTTAAGAGGCAAGACCAACCTTATTCTGTCTGATGTCACATAGACTAGATGGGGGTAAGTGGCAGACTGTGTTTCCAAATGAACATTAGTGACAGAGACAGATTTTTATGGCAATATTTTACTCTCAGGAAGACAATTCCTGATACATCAAACTTTTTTCATTAACTGGCACCTATGGGACCAGAAGTGTGCCAGTTGATTAAGAAGTCCATATAATCAATGTAAAATCATTAAGGAAGTAATAGCCATCATAGTTATACTTTATTTACAGCACAAATCACTTAAATAATAAAGCAACTTTGCCTTAAATAAAAATTTCCAGCAGAGAGCCTTCTCACTCACACCCTTAACTGACTATTCGGACATTGCGGAGGTCACGATAATACAGTAAACTTTCGGTATTTCAGATATATATTTTTTACCAGTTTATTGAGAGTGCCTGGCCATAAGATGTCAGTTAAAACAAATTTTGCTACACCAAATTCACAGCATAATTAGAACTTATATTCCTGGATCATTAGCCCATATCCAATCGAACTAATGTTCAGTAGAATAATATCAGAGCCGGAACAAAAACAGAAATTGCCAGAAAGCTCAACAGGTCTTACAGCATCTGTGGAGAGAAATCAGAGCTAGCATTTCGGGTCCAGTGACTCTTCTGCAGAACTCCAACTCTAATTTCTCTCCACAGTTGCTGCCAGACCTGCTGAGCATTTTTCCAGCAATTTCTGTTTTTGTTTCTGATTTCCAGCATCCACGGCTCTTTCGGTTTTTATCACCCCTTGGAGTGAGATGGTAGATGGGGGTGACATGTAGTTTGCTTCTAGTCGTGTATATTTGCCTGATCAGCATTACTTATGTTATGAGGGATAACATAAGAATCTAAGATGAAGAGGTGCCAGTGTTGGACTGGGGTGGACAAGGTCAGAAATCACACAACACCAGGTTATAGTCCGACAGGTTTATTTGAAAACACAAGCTTTCAGAGCATAACCCCTTCATCAGGCCATGGGTAACATGGCTTTGAAATATCCAAATGAAATATCATTTTCACAGCCACTCCAGCATCCGAGTTCATATAAATCTATTCAGTTACAAAGAGTAGCAGGCTGCCATCAGTTTGTCATGTTTTGAATGACTCAAGTTAAAATGTATTTTGAGACTTTATACTCTGGTCAAATGTTATGTTCTGATTATGATAACATGAGCACACCCCATAAAGGAAAGTTGAAATACTGACAGTGTGACATATGTAACATGTCAATTTATTCCATTGGTTAAAAAATAATTCTTAACAGATATATATATATATAGATGTATGTAGGCATATGTTGTCAATTTAACGATGATGCAAACTGGTATAAACAGAGAATAAAATTTAACAATTCAATCTTCAATGTCTTGGAGTTTTGACAACTTGCCCTGAACTGATAGTCATCTGGAGACGAATGTGTTGTTCTCTGTGGGACATATTTAACAAGATAGGTGTCTCGCTGCTGGTTGATGTCCCTCAAAAATCACTACGCAATCATAGTTGCTAGAGTGTTCTTCCTCACTGTCTTCATGCATGATGGTTTAGAGACAGTGATGAATTGCAAGTGTTGACTAAGAAATGTAAAATAAATTAGAGCCAAACCTTATATATTTTCATGAAGTCAGAGTTGCATTGAGTTTTTTAGGGGATTGTTGCCACCAGGCTGAGTGAGCACTGTCACTGTGTCTCATCAAACTCGTTTCATTCATTACCAACCTCACCCCTGTGGCATCTTTCACACCCAATTTCTGCAACACCTTGCCACACACCCTTCCTGGAACAAATTGCCACTCAGCAAATATCTGCCAAAACACAGCCATCCCTTTCACCCATGCCATCTTTAAAATGCTACAGGGCACCCAGATAAGCGCTGGCCTTCCAAAGCTGCCCTGCCCATTGAAGAATGTGC
Organism: Ginglymostoma cirratum; assembly: GCA_024137785.1. Classification (NCBI taxonomy): domain Eukaryota; kingdom Metazoa; phylum Chordata; class Chondrichthyes; order Orectolobiformes; family Ginglymostomatidae; genus Ginglymostoma; species Ginglymostoma cirratum. The sequence continues at coordinate 20,706,945 of JAHRHZ010000267.1, forward strand.
CCACAAGGTTTTTGAGGAGGGGGAGATGTCACCATGCCAGTGATTTAGAGGCCCTGATGTACAAGGTGGTGCAGTGGATGGCAGCCCAGAGGATCACCAGAGGAGGCAAGTGCTAAGATCAAGCAAACATCTCTAAGATGCAGCTAGATAGATGTTTCTCCACGTACACAAATTATCCCCACTGCAGCCTTTCAATGCCTATTGCTAATAGGTTCAACAATGCAAGTGCATGTTACAGGTCGCACGGCCAGTGCATAGTAGAAATTCCAGGACAGTTGAGATGGGCTGATGGATGCCAGATGCCAATGTCCATGGAGGAGGAGTGAGTGTGACTGGTGCCTGTGTATCTTACGCTGAGCTGTGGCTTGGTTACAGGCAACATGAAGGTGGTTCAGCGAGCTGAATCTGCCTGCTACACTCTCTTGCTTCAGTGTTGAGTTTTCCTGATGTTGAGATTGTTTGTAAAGTTTGGTAAAGTAGGACGCTGAATATATTAATCAGATGTTTTGAATTAACAAGATGTTTAACTACCACTAATCCCCATAACAGGTGGACTTGGGCAACTTTGTGTATAAATCACAGAAATCTAGCATCTTTGACAATTTGCATGTGCAATTTTGCACAGGAATTTGTCAGGCATTTACTAAATATACATTTGCACTGTTTTTGTAGCAGTTGTCCCTTTTACAACATATTTTGGAATTGGAAAGAAAAAGAAGTCCATAAATACTTATGGGTGGAATGGTGGCTGAGTGTTTAACACTGCCACCCCACAGTGCCAGGGACCCGGGTTCGATTTCACTCTTGGGCGACTGTCTGTGTGAGGTTTGCACATTCTCCCTGTGTCTGCGTGGGTTTCCTCCGAGTGCTCCGGTTTCCTCCCACAGTCCAAAGACGTGTAGGGTAGGTGGATTGGCCATGCTAAATTGCCCATAGTGTTCAGGGATGTGTAGATTCAGTGGGTTATATGGGGATGGGTTTGGGTGGGATGGTCTGAGGGTAGGCGTGGACTTGTTGGGTCAAAAGGTTTGTTTCCACACTATAGGTATTCTATGAAAATGAAAAAAAATATTGGAATCTAGCTATAGATTGGTGAGAATTTCACCATGTCACTTATGAAAAACATAAAAGATGGAGTGAAATGATCTCAATGTTTGAGATAAGCCTTGCTGCACTTGTCAGTTTATTCTGTCACTTATATCACTGTAGTTCATGTTGCTCACATTCCCACAAGAACCTTGCCTTTGTATTTTATTGCTTGAACTTCTTGAAGCAAAAAAAAGACTGGTAGGACTTTTTAAAAAAGTTTCCTCTGTTGAATAAACGGATTTAAAATATTTGTTAATTAGAGATATCATCCTGGTGTAAAAAATTTACAAAATGCACAATGGGTTAACTGATTAAATAATTTTCCAAGGTTTTTTACACAATGGCATTTTTTTGCCTTTGTAGCATTGAGTTATTTTCCTGAACAGTCCGACAAGGTAACCAATTATTCATCCTTATTGAAATCTTAGCACTTTAAGTGGTAGGTACTAAAAATATGCTTTTGTTGCATTTTATTTTCTATGTCTTAGAATAGTAATTTGCCAGAAGCTTGCCTGTCGTGCAACCTGTGACACAAGAAAACAATCTGTGACTGTGTTAAGTGCCGTCATTTTCCCACCAGTTAAAAATACCTTGACTTGAGAGGCATGTCTCATTTACAGATCAGAAGGTGAGAAACCAAAAATTTGCCAGGCATGACTGCTGAGTGCATTCCAGAAAACCAAGCTTGACCCAGCTCTATTAAGTAGACCCACAGAAAAGAAAAGCAATGAAATGAAACAAACTCGTGGGCAAGGAGAATGGGGAGAGATACTGAGAATCTAAAAACACTGAAGGAATAAAAGCTAATTTCTCATGTTTGGAGTTGGGCGGGGAGGTGATCAGATTGAAAGAATATAACTCTATCAAAAGGACTACTCCATCTCTTGTCTTCCAACATCTTTGGAGCATATTTTTAATTCCTCTGCCTGGTGGAAACTTACCCTCAGAAGCGGATAAGGTAAAACAAATCTTGGCATGATCTGATTGAATACAATGTAAATTACAGATGGTAAAGACACCTGCCCCAAAACTGTTGGGTTCGCCCTCTTTAAAATGCAAATCTGTAGTATGAAGAGTTGAATCTGTCTGATATGCTAATGAGACAATATACACTACCGCAGGAAGGGAAAAAATGTCACATGATCTTGCTCTTTCATGCAGCCTTCGGGCAAGATGAAGCCAAGCAATGTTTTCTCACTGATAGACACATTTCTTAAAGAAAATTCATAATCCCTTTACCTCCGCCGACTTTGTAAGTAATCTTCCACAGCATGATGAAACCAAGTTTTTCTCAAACAGAAGCCATATTAATAAGATGATCATTCTGCAGAACATTTTTTCAGTTAGTGATATTCACTCAACGATCATCTAAGGGGGAAAACAGTGATGTCCTGCCTACATGAGGGAAGCAGTCTGTTTATTGTCCAATTACATAAATAAGGATACACAAGCAAACAAAATAGAAATATAAGTTACAGGCGAATGACAAGATGATGTACGTAGAGCATAAACCCAGGCAACATTTAAAGTTTAAATATTTTTAAAATGAAGAACTGAGCTCTAGATTAAGTGTTTTGAATAAACAGTGTCTCTCACTGTGAGAAGTATGATATAAATTTGGAATTTATACTCCAACTTCTACACAGAGTCATGTTTTACACATTCACCTCTGTGAATGGAGGCATCATGTGCAATAGGCATGTTGACTTTTTTTTGCAAATTCTGTGAGAAATAGTCTTTATCAGAGATGTGTCATTGTTATTCTGTCCTACTTTGCAGCAACCATAGCATTGTTGTCTTGATTATGTGGATTCTAAACTACTTCATATGGCTATTTATCTGAGTAGCCATATTGGCTGACATACAGCGATCAACAATCATTGTTCTAGGTCAGTGAATAATTTTGCCTAGTCATATAATAAAATATTCAAAAATACTTTATCGGAAGCACAGAAATTAAGAGCATATACTTCAGGACTTCTGACTGAAGCCACAATAAAACTGTGATTGATGAGGTTTTCGACAGTTATGTTTAGCAGTAGAGGTCCAAAACTGGAAGAAATCATACCTGAAACCTCTTAATGGAGCAGACTGGTGTTGTTGGAATTGGGAATCAAAGCACGGGATCCTAAAGCATCTTCAAGCATGAGACATTGGATGCAGTTATAAAGAGAAGGTGAGACAAGTTGATGAAGTGATCCATAAATTACGGCAAATATTTTTAAGTCCAAGCGAAGTTTTGAGGAGAAATAATGAGTGAGAAAACCTCCATGTGAGTCAAGATATAGTAATGGAGTTTTGAATAAGGTGATTGTTGTGAGGAACTGTGTGAGAGATTGGCATTTCTTGCCTGGGTACATTTTAAGAACTCCTTCTGACCAGTGTTTTGAAAGTGGTAAATGTGGACTATCGCATTTTAACTTAAGATATCTGATTCTTATATTTGAAATCATTTTTTGAACTAAAATAGTTGTTAAAAGAAAGATCAAATGCTGACCTAAAATTGCTATTATGATCACCTGACCGCAGAGTGAAACAAATTCAATAGTCACATCTGTATTGGAGTTCCATTTTATCTAAACACATTAAAATCATTCAACCAAGCTAGTGTCAAGAAATTAACATTCCTTGTTGCAATTTACGTTAGTTATGAACAATTCTTGGGCTCTGCTTTGAGACAGGATACGCCAAATTGTTCAAGTCCCAGCTGAGGAGGGATGAAGTAATTCCCTTTTCTTTATTCACTCTCGCCTTTGGATGGACACAACAAGTTTAAGATGCATTTCTTCAAGGCCATAGGACTTTAAGTTTTAAAATGAGTCAATTTAACTAGGATTGCTTGAGTTAATTAAAGAGTGAGTTCATTTTTTACTAACTGTGAGAATAAATAATAATGCAACACACATACATTAGAAAGAAGGGAATCCTGAAAAATATAAAAAATATACGATCAGTCTCTGGGTTGCTCATAAAGAGCAAATAGAACATTGAAATGTAAGCAGTGAAGTTTGAGATTCTTTGCAGCTTTGCTGAAAGTCTTTTGCCCCAGGCAGAATCACCACAGGCCTTGAATATTACAGATCATGGCATAAATTTGAAGAAAATCAAATTAGCAATACTTTCCTTGCTGTCGAGACCATTCACATCTTCCAAATGTATCCCAAACATCAAGATAGGATTTTCGCTGGAGAGCAGCGAGAGGCACAGTAATAGGGATAATCATTTATAATCAGCTTCTTTACTGTCTAATCTCACCCAACTAATATTCAGACACACATTCTCCCACCCACCAAGAGAAACTAGACGCTGAGAATTCTTGACATGAAATTCTGAGTGGGTACATGGCGACTCCAGCTCATCGCTTGCTCTTCTGGACCTTTATCTTGGACACCTAGCACCAAACCCCTCAGAACACAACTCCCTGCAGTAGCCACACAACATATGTCCATGGACCTTGGCATCCAACATTTACCAGTGACACCACATCATCATGGCACAGCTCCAATCCACTTACAGTAGGCTTCTGTACTTCAGTGTTGCTCTTTGGATTGCACCAGCACCTTTCATTGCAATGCTGCTGCCTGGACTCTTTGCATAAAGGGACAGACACCAGCTCATGGACTGGACAGTGAGCATCTCAGGGCTGCTTCCTCACTTTCTTAGCACCCATGCACACAGAATCTGTGCATTGTCTTGCCTTTTTGTGCTTTTCCCCATCAACCAGTGCTTAAGAACCAGGTTCTGTCTTACTTTGCTATTGTAGACAGAAAGTCAGGCAGCTTGTCATGATTGGCAGCAGTCATCAGTCAAGGGAAGAGATTATGATCATGAAAGTGTTCATCCAAGAACTAATGTAGTCACTTACACTTCGGGTGCACTGATGCCCGCAATGTCCCCAGGCGTGGGCTACTTGACAGCAAAATGTGTGGTAGTCGGGTGTTGTGTTCATTCTCTCCGATAAGAAAAAGGGTGATTAGTTTGCTGTATGACACCACCCTATCTCAATGTCATACCTATGACATGTACCAGCAGCCTACATGGTAAACACACTGTACGCACATCAACCAAATGGTCGTGGGCCAAGGGATGTCATTTGATAGGATGTTTACAAAAATCAAAAAGAAATATTAGAGCAGAGGTGCAGGCTAGTCAAGAGCTGAATGATAATGAAAGCGTGACAGGAAGGAGTAGAAATACACACAGAATAGTGCGCCAAAAGATTAGAGAAATAATAATAAAAAGTAAAAGCTTAAGGCTTTTTATCAGAATGTGCCCGGCATTTAGAGAGAGAGAAAACGATAAAGAGGCATACAGATTGTACAGCATGGGAAGAAGCCCTTCAACACTTCATGTTCATTCTGGTCATCAGACATCCATCTATTCTAATCCCATTATCATCCATTTGGCCCTAGGCCTTGCATGCTATGTCCTTTCAAGTGTTTATCTGAATAGTTCTTAGTTTCTTGAGTGTTCTCACCTCTATCACTCTTTTAGTTAGAGTTCCAGATGCACACAAACTGTCTGGATGAAAAGATTTCTTTCAAATTCCCTCTAAAGCTCCCACTTCTTACCTTAAAACTGTGCCCTCCCTCCCACTGTCATTGACGCTTCTGCTAAGGGGGAAATCTTCCCCCTATTTACCCTGCCTCTGCTGCTCAGAACTTTATACACCTCAATCGGATTCCTTCTTAGTTTTATGCGTTGTAAGGAAAACAATCTGAGCCTGTCTAATGTCTCTTCATAACAGAATCACTGTAGCCCAGGCCACATCCTAATGAATCTCTTCTGCACCCTCTCTAGTGCAATCACATTCTTTCTACAGTGTACCATTCAGAACAACACACAATGATCCAAACTGTGGCCTATCCAAAATTTGTACAGCTCCAACATAATCTCCCTGCCAATGTTTTTTTTCTTCTTTTTTCCTCTTCTATTTTACTTACCTCTTGTTAAAGAGCCCGGTCACAGCATTGGCATCAGCAGCAGCAAGTAGGCCCAGCGTGGATTCGCAGCAACTGGCAAATGGGCCCAGTATGGACTCATGGTGGTCAGCGAGAGGCCCCAGGGCAGACTGGTGGTGTTGGCGTCAAAGAGAGTTTGGGTTCCCAGCAGCATCTCCTTCCAGAGCAAATTCAGGGAAGCAGTGGCAAAGGAGAGCTTGGGCCCAGCACAAGACCTGGTGGCATCAGCCATGGCCACATCAGCAAGGTAGGCCCAAAGCAGACTCTTGGCGGTGACAGAGTCAAGCTTGGGCCAGTCAGTACCTGGCAGCATCAGCGGCTCTTGCATCGGCAAGGTCCATCGAGAATTCATAGTGGCGAGGGCATCAGTGGAGGGGAAGTGGAGCTGAAGTGTGGTGACTTTCATTCCAGTGATAGCATCGCTGTTAAGGGATTTGTGCCTGGCCACCAGACCCATGGCCCATGGAGAAGAACTTTACAAGAAAGACTGTAAAGTTGAACACCTTATCTTTATTTCTTTAGTCTTCTGCCTTTAATTTGGATGTTTCGGTTTATTTTTCCTGCGTTTTAAGATGGTGCCAGAGAGTGACAACCATACACAGCACTTTTCACCATATTTTGTAATGAAATACACTTGACAGTCAATAATTCAAATCAAATCAATGCAATGCCATTTTTTTCTGAGAAGGTAGAAATACTGTGAATCATCGATATTCTTAATAAATGAACACGAAAACCATTAGGAGGAGGGGAAAAATGACACAAATTAACAGTCATTTCCTGCATCTTAGGAGAAAATAAAAATACAATATTTCTTCATTTTAAAACATTTTGACAATGTTTACTTGTAAATCATTCTTTCAGCACAAATTGGATAATTCTAAAACATTTCGGACATATTTCACTTTGATGATGAGAAATTACAGAAAATTTCAGAAAAGGGGAATAAAAGATAAAGGGGGAAAAAGAAATCGTCGACAGCAAAGATTTATAATGGCAAAGTTTTATGAGCAATTTTCCTTCATTACTTGTTAAGTTTCTGATACACTGAGTTTCTCAAGTGTGCCAAAGTTAATTGAGAAGGTGAAGTTAATTCCAACGAGTTATGCTTTTAGAGAGATGCAAATACAAATTGGCTTCTCACCACCTGCAGGTACTTGTCCTACCACCGGAAGGAGGCAGAGAACTTAATTGTTGAAGTTTACCTTGACTGCCAGAATCTGATTTTGCGCCTCTCACCCAATTGAATTAAACCACTCAGTATTATTTTCACCATGCCAAGGACTTGAAAATCCAACTCTATAACAGTAAGTGTAAGACCAAGATTTTTCTTTGATTATCCGCAAATTTCTGTTATTGACTCCCAGTGCCAGTTTCTAACAGAAAAGCTGCATGTCAGGACATAAGCTGCTGTTGGCTGAAGGGCAATGAATTCTGCAGAGTCCTGGTGGAGTGATCAAAGTGTAAGTTATGTTAGGAGCTGTCTGGTACAAGTTTGACGGTCTTCTATATGTTTAGCAAATTCAGCTAATAGCTTAGTTTGAGCTAAATCATTTTTAGAAAGCTAGAGGCAAGCTAGTTATTTCAAAGTGAAGTATTTGGATATTTATGAAGTACGATTGTTTCAGAGTTTAAACTCTTGCTGTTTTCTTTGAATTCAACCTACAGGCTTTGAATTAACAAGGGATAAAAATAGGCTTTTGAATGGCCTCAGATCTCTTCTCAGCTGTCATTATTATTCATTCGCCTGACATTAATCTAACTAATCCTTTTCTTAACAGGCAAGCTGAACATTTCTTAAGAGCAAGCCCTACTGTCAAGTTACTCCAAATTTTAAATAGATAACCATTTATTCAAATTGTGATGAATCCTTTTTGTAAACATTCGACAAGATGTAGAAGCCAGCATTATGTGAGAATGTAACATTCTTAGTTCAAAGAAGACATGAGCCACTAATAGTTCAGTACAGCTGAGAGTGAAAGTTGAAAATCTGACAATTAGTATTCACAGGACTCAATTGAGCAAGACTAAAGTTCAAGGAGATACCAAGGGATAGTTTTAGCTTGGTGAAGCTAGCTGTCAGTGAGAAGCTGGAGTGGTGCCAGTGAGAAATACTGAAATGCAGTTTATGGACTCCAGAGACCATGGAAACAGGAAGGAAGAGTGATCAATTAGAATAAGAACAGTCAATGATAAAGGAACAACTATTGAGAAGGAGCTTCAGCAAAAGTGAAGTATAACGTGTCTTGATTGAATATGTTATTTTTGCACTGTGGGGTTTTCAATCACAGTCTATTATCCATATTTACCAAATGTTAATTCTGAGTGTTAGAAATATGTTCTATATGTATTATACATTGTATTGCTGTTCTAACTAATAAAGTAAAGATTACTAATGTTTGTTTAAACCTGTGAACTCAATGTGTGTTTTCTATATAAGTTTACTGGATCTCACACTTTGTCTACTTTAAAGGAAAGTTCCTGGTCTCTATCCAGATTGCGACATAAATTTGGTGGTCTGGTCCAGGATCCTTCACATTAACATAATTCGACAACTTCTCACAATTTTAGCTAAGTTTTTGAGGGGAAAGTTGTAGGGCCAAATAAATTCATCCTACTAATTTTAATGATCCAGATCATCTGATTGAAACTTCTGTTGGGCAATTACCCAGTGTCTGGAACCCAGCAGAAAGTTCCCCAACTCTAGGTAGATTTGGAGACTTTAGAGGGTGCTGATTGGTTTACTTTAATGCTTAAACAGGCAAAATTAGAAGGAGTAAAATGTGCTGAACTTCCTACCCAAAAATAAAATTCAAAGTGATTGCCCTCCACCCTCACCCCTATCACTGAAACTGAAGCACACTCCCCTGACACCTAACCCTTCTCTGGACTCAGCCTGATTTCAGCCCCCTGAAACCGTCCTGGCACCCAGCACCCCTCCTTCATCTTGACCCATGCCTAACACAACCTAATTCCTTCACTCCTACTGATTCCTCAGCTCATCCTTTGGACCCAGACTGAACCTCTATCCTACCCTAAGCACCCATTCACCCCTGCCACCAGATTGTCCTCACCCACCAGGCACTGTATCCTTCCTGATCCCTCTGACACCACATTCTTCTCCCATTTATTGTCTCTCAACATCTGTCAGTGTAGCTTCAGAACCATTAAAAAAGGGATGTGGTTTTAATGCTGATCCAGTCTACCATTGGCTATATGGATTCCTGGACTACACAGTTTCAACTGGGCAGGCTCCTAGTATGAAGGTTCGCACTGCACACTCCTCCAATGTTAAGTATATATACGTTTGACCAAACTGCGTCAAATGTAGAGGTACTCAAAACTGAAGATCTGTGCCAATATCATCATGCATTTACATGCAAGTGGGCCAATTTCATGACTTTTATCGATTTGGTGGCTTAAAGGTTTTTGATTGTTATTCCCTTCAACTTTCGCCTAGAGGTCAAAGCCTCACTTTTCACTTTCTAATCTTCCAATGAAAACCACTTAAATCCTCTTAAAAGCATCAGATGTTATTCAGCATGACTAATTTCAGTAGCATTTGTGTTGTACTAAAATTAATTTTCTACCTTGTCTCTTGTTCTGTTTCAGTGTTGCTTACTTTGGCTTATATGATTTGCTGAATTAACTTTCAGAACTGTTGAATAAGGAAATGAGAAAGTGCTGGAGAACCTCAGCAGTTCTGACAGCGCTAGAGGAGAGGGAAACAGAGATGATCCTCTGAAGATGAGTCATGTCAGACTTGAAATGTTGACTCTGTTTCTTTCTCCACTGATGCTGCCAGACTTGTTGAGTTTCTCCAACACGTTCTCTTTTTATGTTAGATCTCCAGCATTCACAGTACTTCACTTTTACTTACTTTCAGAAGTGGCTTTTTTTTTGCTTTCCTCCAAATATCTGCACAATGAAGAGTTATTCCCAACTCGCAGTGATTTGATTTGGTGCACAGCAGGGATTGGAAATCAAGAAATATTATGGCAGTGGTGAATACGTCTGCTGCTGGTGAATGCATGATTGTACGTAAAGGCCTGATGTCTACATAATGAGGACAGTTGCAGAGAATTGTATGAGATAACTCACTGGAGCTCACGGTGAGAAACCCTCCATGAAACTTTCCGAAATTGACACTTAGCTGATTCTTTTTGGAAAATTCAGCACTAGTCTCAAAGTTCTACTAATTATATTCTTCTGTTACATTTTGTGTTATAAATCTTTTAAATTGCCCTTTTGTCACCATCAATCTGCTCCATGACATTCTCAATGCTACAGCCTCTGCATAAATTAATTTAATGGCCCTTGACTTCATTATTGTAGCCATGCCTCATGGGGGATGCTCACACTGGTGGTGGCACTGATTATAAATAGGAACTGTTACTTTTTAACCTCCTGTGCATCCCAGCCTCGTCTTTTGTATCATTTTTATAAAGCTTTTTCCCCTTGTCTATGCAGATATTTAACATTATTCCTAAAGTTATGAAATGGTTGTTTCCCAGCCAAACCTTGAATCAGGACAGCCCCTATAGATCCTCTTTCTCCAAGGTCACTTGAGTGACCAGTCCTTTCACTCTTTTATTAGCCCATGTTGTCTGTCCTGTGTCTCTCACCAGTTCTGAGTTAAGGCTTTTAGCCTCGAGTCCTGTTTTTTTGCCATCGTTCGTCCTTGAGTTCTGCAGAACACTTCTCTGTTTAAGTTCCTACATGTGCTGACTGACTGACTGTTCTTAAAGAGAAAATTCATTTTTCTTATGAATTCCTATTTTCCTAGTGGATTTTTTTTTAACCATTATGAACTTGAGCTTTAATGCAACGATTCCACCATTGTCACAATCTTGTGTGTGGCAATATCTATCACAAACAGCTTATGGTTGTTTTGATGTACTGCCAGCAATCCTCCTTTTAATACTATGTCTGATCATCTGTTTTGTCAATACTAGTGGAGGATAAACCACTAGTGAGCCTTATAAAGAACAGGCACTCATCTTAACAACAAGATGTAGTTTATTTGGTGATTTTAAGGAAGTATAAGTTATGTTGGTTAAGATAAGTATAATTATTAAAACTAACAAGAGCCAGAGATGACATGTCTGAACCTATTGGAATCTAAATCTGGACTCCTCAATTTTCATTCAAGGGGCATCATAAGTTTGGGTTGAACCTAATACGATGTTCAACATTAACACTTTCAGAACTGTGATCTTTATAAAAAATGAACCACAAAACTGAAACTTTTAAAGGAGCTACAGCAAGTGTTCCATTTACAATAAAAAGAACTACCTATCAAAGAGTAAGAGAAGATTTTTCTAACTTATCGGGATGGATTTACTGTGTTTTCACCGACTGCAAGAAATTCAAACCAGCTGATGACTCAACAAGAGTAGACATTCTCTCTCTCTAAGGCATTACGCCTGATCCTGAGCCAACTGTAAATATATTTGCAGAAATGAAGTAACTGTTGAGCATCAGATAGTTTTGCTGAATGTGGACACTAGAAGAAGTATTAAAGATGTTAGGGCTGAAACTCTGGAGGTTTCCACTAGAACTTCTGTCATAATTTAGATTTATCAAACTTTCCAACATCTTTGAACCTCACTTTGGATTAATTCTGAAGCAGATTGACCTTTACGTAGGCAAATCATCACTGCTTCTCATTCTGCTATATCTAAATTATGTGACAACTATTTTACAATTTAGGACAGTATGATCTATAGCTATTCTGCTTTGTTCAAATAACACTATTTAATGACAAGTTTTTTGCATCCTGAAACCTTAGACAAGAAATAGTGTATCATTAAAATACCTTCAATTTATAATCAATCAAGATCATCAGATGTCTGACATTTTCCATGTACGTTATTATCTTTCCAGTTAAGTATTTTTCCTTCTTGTCTTTTTAAACCCTGTGACATATTATTGTTTTTCTGTGCTGAATTGCGTATGTCAGTTTTCTGTTCAGTTCCCTAATATCCTTTACGGAAGGAAATCTGTTGTTCTTATCCCGTCAGGCCTACATGTAACTCCACATCCACAGCAATGCAGTTGACAGTACACTGTCCTCTGGGCAATTAGGGATAGGTGATAAATGCTGGCCTTGTTAGTGATGCCAACGTTGCATAAATGATTAAAAAAAAACTGTTTAAAGCCTTCTCTGGCTTATCTTGTTCAATTTGTAATTTACTATCTCCATTTCCTTTGTGGAACAGGAGATTTAAGCACACATATGGCCTGAAGATAATAAAACAGGGATTCTTTATTCCACTAGCAACAAGTCTTTAAAAACAAAAGTAGACATTCAGCTAAACTTGGAAAACTGGGTCACTTACATTAGATTAAGCTTGTAGTTCGTATCTGAGTTAAGGAAACTTTTGTTTGTCTGTATGCCTCATGCAGAATTCTGTCACCAACAAAGAAATCCCTTCATCCAAAGAGGGACCTCAGCTATGTCCCTTCCCTCACTGCCATCATCTGCTGCTGGAGGCCGTGTTACATTTGTTTCATCGAAAAAGGTAGCCACTGTGACACTGAATCCTTTCAACAAGTTCCTATCGGTAAAAATGAGAGATTGCAAAAAACTGACCCAAGTGACCCCTGATATTCTCCCAAGATGATGAAACCCTGGGTACCACCACACCTTTGAATCGCCTTGGCCAAGCAAATATGGATATAGCCTTTTGTAAAATACTTTCTAATTTTTTTTTAAACTTTCCATATCAACCATTCCAGAGCTGTTGCAACAAAGGTTTTAATGAAACTCAACTGCAAAACATTTATAGCTTGACCCCATCATGCTTCTTTATCACAACCTCCAAAGAAAACTGATGGATTAGATCTACAAGATTTAGCTTTCCCTCAGCCATATAGTTGATGTTTTATCCAATTATTCCATGATCTCGTTTTTAAAGGTTTCCAATCCCTTATCCTCCATGGCCATGTGCCTTTTTATTGCTATTGGCAAGCATTGTAATGAGTTATTTTGTAATATGCTAATGACAAACAGATATTTCCTTTTTCCAATAAAAAACAAATTTAACATCTTGTTTTCACAGCCAGCACCACCACCAACATCCCCATTCCCCACACAATAACCCCATGCTGTGACTGCTGTATTAAAAGCAAGATTTGCTCATATTAAAGGGATGGCTGAGTAAATTGGATTCATGCTCTCTGGCATTTAGGAGAAAGAGAAGTTATCATGCTAAACTGTACAAGATTCCAAAGGGGCTTTGAAAAAAGTGCATAATATGTAATAGTGGTGTCCCTTCAGTTCTTCAGGCCTGCTTCATTTATCCTTCAATAAGGTCACGACTGATCAAATTGTGATCACATATCCATTATCCTGTTTGTCCTCTATAATCCTTAAGTTCTAATAAAACTTAAGTAATGCTGCCTTGGATAAATTTAGTGATCCAAACTCCACTTTTTTCTGGGCAAGGAAATTTCATAGCCTAATGACTCTTAAAAAAAAACCTTCTCATAACTCCAATGCTTAAACTGTGTCCCCAAAAGATAAAATATACTCTTGATATCCACCCGTTTATGTCTCCTTAAGATCTCGTCAATTTCGATACAATCGCTTCTCATTCTTGTAAACGCCAATGGTTATGACCCAAACTATTCTTCGTAAGATAAACTCTTCATCCCTGAAATGAGATTCGTGAAACTTCTCTGAACTGTTTCCAACTCAATTTTATCATTTTCAACTAAGATCAAAATGGTTCACAGAACACAAGATGTGCTTTCATCAATGCCCTATATATACTGCAGCTAAACTTCTCTACTTTTATATTTCATTTCCATTGCAGCAAGCATCAACATTCCAATTGCCTTTCTAATCACTTGCAGTACCTGCATACTAACTTTATTTTCTGATTCACGCACTCAGAACACCCATTTCTCTTTGTACCATTAAGTTCTGCAATGTCTCTCTATTAAAATCGGATATTGTTTTTTTCATTTTCAAACTAGGTAACTTCACATTTCCCCATCGTTTTCACCATCTGCTGAACCTTTGCCTACTCACTTAACACACACACATAAACATATCGCTTTGTAGACACTTTACCTCTACTTGATAAATCACTTTCCTATTTACCTTGGTATCATTAACAAATTTAGCTATTATATATTCAGTCCCTTCATCCAAGTCATTGTTATACAATGCAGACAGTTGAGTCCTCAGCACTAAAACTGCAGCATGCCACTCGTTAAAACTTGCCACCCCGACAGGACACATTTATCCCTATTCTTTAGTTTCTGTTATCTAACCAACTCTTTATCAATGTTCATATGTTACCCCTTATGCAAATTGTTCTGTGTATCTCTTATTTTAACTTAGCTTTAATAAGAGGCCTTATCAGATGTGTTTTGGGAATCCAAATGCAAAATAGGTAAGATTTCTCTTTATCCACATTGATTGTTCACCCTATGAAGAACTTCTATAAAGGTGTTAAATCCCTTTCAAAAAAATAACGATGTTGACTCTGCCAGATACCAAGTACTGAAGGATCGTTTTCCTTGACTAGAAACTCTACAACATCGTCTCAAAACAGGGGAAACTAGTTAGGACTAAAATGGGGAGACACTTCTTCAGTGAAGGTTGTGAATCTTTGATTTTGTTTTCCGCAGATGGTGTTGCATTATTATCATATTCAAGGCAAGGGTAGATAGATCTTTCTCTCCCTGGAAATAATGGCCTTTTGCTACTTCCCCATTTTGAAGCTGCCCTTTCCAGCAGCAGGAGGTAGTTTTAAGCAACACACTCTTCCAGTGACTATCTAGTCGAAGTCTCCCTCTTAGGCCCCCACACATCCCTGCCAAGAGGACCTACCACTCAAGGGCCTTCAAGACAAAATGAATGATTCCTCGTTTCCTTTGCATTGAAATGAAAATGTCTCTGTGATCACCAGCTGTTGCTGTGTTGCTGCCCTTTAAAAGCTGCCAATTAAGACTCTGATCCAATGAGGTGTCCATGCGCCGCTTTCAAAATTCTGAGAGACTCATAAAATTCTCCAGCAATTATCTCTTAAATGTTTTCAATTGATTTTTAATTGCTCATTTATAAATTGCAAGCAGCAGTTTCATTTGCCTTACCATTTGCTCCTGGTTATATTGTGACTTGGTGTCATCTCCTGTGGGGACCCGCCACAGTGTACTACGCTAATAGGGAAAATAGTTCTGAGTATGAAGTTCTCTACAGGAGCTTTATTTTCTTGTTACAGTATAATTTCTTCAGTTAACAGTGTACTCTTAATTGTCCCAAAAAAACGAATGCTGGCAGTTGTAAGTTCAGCTTCAAAATGAAATGTATCCGTCCAGAAAGTATTTCATCCCACAATACTTCACTGAAATCTGTCCGTAAAGTTGATTAGGTACGGAGAGTACAAAGCCCGAGCACAGATGGTTCCTGATTTATCAACGTCTGACTTATGACCATCATCCCATATAAAGATGCATTAAAATGAATTCTGAAGATCTGACGTGTGAACGTTTCCTCGTATTTACGAACAATGATTTTATATTGTCCTGCGCTGTGTCCCAACTTGCATATAAATTGACTTGTGAATGGATGAAGAGTTGAACCCATTTCCAACTCAGGGACTGCGAAGGGCGAGGCTGATGGGTGTAGGGAATGCTGGATGACCAGGGAAATTGAGGGTCTGGTAAAGAAAAATCAGCCATGATGTGGAGGTACCGGTGTTGGACTGGAGTGGACAAAGTCAGAGGTCATACAACACCAGGTTATAGTCCAACAGGTTTATTTGAAATCACAAGCTTTCAGAGCACTGCTCCTTCATCAGGTGGAGTCAGGTTAAGAAAAAGAAGCAGGCAGATGTCAGATATAGACAGCTGGGATCAAGTGAATCCCTACAGGATTATAAGGGCAGTAGGAGTACACTTAAGAGGGAAATCGGGAGCAGCAAACAGGGGAAATGAGACAGCTTTGGCAAATAGGGTTGAGGAGAATCCAAAGAGATGCTACAAATATTTTAAGGACAAAAGAGTAACTTGAGAGAGAAGAAGGCCCCTTAAAGATCAATGAGGCTGTCAATGTGTGGAACCGTAGGAGATGGGTGAGATACTAAATGAATATTTCATGTCAGCATTTACTATGGTGAAGGACATGGAAGCTAGGGGAAATAAATAGTGTGGTCTTGAAAAGTGTCCATATTACAGAAGAGAAGGCACTGAAGGTCTTAAAATGAATAAAGGCAGATCAATACCTGGGACCTGATCAGGTGTTTGCCACATCTTTGTGGGAAGCCAGGGAAGAGATTGCTGGACCCTAAGTTGAGATATTTGTATCATCAACAACAATGGGTGAGGTGCTGAAAGACTGGCGGGTAGCTAATGTGGTGCCTTAATTTAAGAAAGATGGTAAAAGCCAGGGAACCATAGACTGGTGAGCCTTATGTCAGTGGTGGGTAAGTTTTTGGAGGGGATTCTGAGGGATAGGTTTTACATGCATTTGGAAAGGCAAGAACTGATTAAGGGTAGTCAACATGGCATTGTTCGTGGAAAATTGTGCTTTACTAACCTGATTGAGTTTTTGAAGAGGTAACAAGGCAGATTGATGAAGGCAGAGCAGAAGCAGTTATGTACATGGTCTTCAGCAAGGCTTTTGACAAGGTTCTACATGGTAGACTGGTAGCAATGTTAGATCACATGGAATCCAGGAGATGCTAACCAATTGGATAGAAAATTTGTTGAAGGAAGGAGACAGAATGGTCGTAAAAAGTTGTTTTTCGGATGGGAGGCCTGTGACCAGTGCTGTGCCAAAAGGAGGGCATAGATTTAAGGTGAGAGAAGAAAGATTTAAAAGGAACCTGAGGGGTAACTTTTTTTTATGCAGAGGGTGGTGCGGGTATGGAACGAACTGCCAAAGGAAGTGGTGGAAGTGGGTACAATTACAACATTTAAAAAACATATGGGTAGGTTTATGATATGAAGGATTTAGAGGAATATAGGCCAAATACTGGCAAATGGGACAAGATCAGTTTAGGATATCTGGTTGGCATGGACGAGTTTGTTCAAAATGTCTATTCCATACTGTATGACTCTATGACTCTAAGAGTTTTTTGACTAATTAATAAACATGTGATCAGATATCCATAATGCTCTTCATTTTTCAATAGGTGAGTAAAGACGGTGCACAGAGGTGAAAATGTTGGATGGCCGAAGCTGGCGATCATATGATTGATCCTCCATGAATATATCGTATCACAATCAGAAACTCTCCCAAAAGCCTAACTGATAGACCAAGCTCTTCGACATCTGGTCTAAAACCTTCTTCTGCAACTCTTTCATATTTTATTTTTCAATGCTCCTGTCAAGATCTCTGGTAATTTTTATTCTCTAAAGACACCGCAGTTGCATATTTCATGAAAAACACAAGCAATGAGTGCTTAGAATGAACAATAATGCTTCTTTTAAAATAAATCAAAGTAATATTATTTAATGTAATAAGTCACATTATATAAATTAAGTTTTAGACCTCCTCTCACCGTGCTGTTAGTAACGACCAACATAAATCTTTTTAGTAATGAAATTTCAAAAGCAACAATTGCAGTTTGAATGGAAGACTGACAAAAGTGCAACCTGTTAAAAAAAGTGAGACAACTGCTTAAACTAATATTTGATAAATTATCAGGCAAAAATAGAATTTTAAAAAATCACTCATAACCATAGGATTCTGAAAGTTTGTGTTTGTGTGTCAAAGTAAATGTTAAATGTTATTACAAAGTTTGTAACAAAGGTATTGGCTCTCTCAACAGGTAGGCAATGATAATTTCTGGACAGGATTTACACTAGACTAATGGATGAAAGGATGACTGAACAGGCAAATGATTATCAATAGTATGACGACGGTGAGTTAATTTCATATCCACACTTCTTGTAAGAATGTCACATGTCAGGAGTGTTTCAGAAGACTAGGATGTACGTTGCCCATGATTTCTTTCATGTTCATAGAATCACTACAGTGTGGAAACAGGCCCTTCGGCCCACCAAGTCCACACCGACCCTCTGAGCATCCCACCCAGACACATCCCCTCTAAGCCACCTAATCTACAAATCTCTGAACACTACAGGCAATTTTAACATGGCCAATCCACCTAGCCTGCCGGAGGACACCAGAGGGGAGAACGTGCAAACTCCAGACAGACAGTCGCCTGAGGACGGAATCAAACCCAGGTTCCTGGCACTGTGAGGCAGCAGTGCTAACCACTGAGCCACCATGCTGCCCTGTTTCAATGGTCAAAATCTGTCAGTGGCGCCTGCCTGAATTTCTGATATTCACTGCTGACAAACAAGGCTCTTTGTTAGACAAACTGGAGGCTGGAAGAAAATAGCAAACCAGGCAGCATCTGGAGGAAAGGAGGAGTCAGTGTTTCAGAACCTGAAGAAGGGTAATACCCAAAACGCTGACACCTCCTTTCCTCCAGATACTGCCCGGCTTGCTGTGTCCTTCCAGCCTCCTGTTTGTCTACTTTGGATTCCAACATCTGCAATTTTTTTGCCTCTAAACACGGCTCCTTGCTGGGCCACAGGCATGTCAAAGTACGTTCTGATCCCTAAGGTTCCGCATCATCTACTTTGTACCATCCTTCAGATAACTGACTAAAATGATAAATCTTGGTTGTAAATACTAATCTTAAATTCAATCATTACTATGCAAACTGAGGATTAGTTCCAATGACATCTCTGTGTGAACCATTTTTCTCCAAGATCTGTCAGTTTTCAATTATCTTGTCATCTCTATGAAGTATAAAAATATTTCATGGAAATAGTATCCTGATATTTGGCATATTAATATCAATGAAAGAAAGATATTAAACAGCCATAGGGTTGTAAAGATGTAACCAAAAGGGAAACGAGGTTACATACATAAAAGATAAGGAGGAGGAGGAGATAGAGGAGGATGAGCTAATCCCTCTGGTCTCCTCATCTCCTATTATAATATTCAACCATATTTTAAATGGTATTGATGTTTTACTTGAGAGCCCTGCATTGTGAATGATGCCAGACATTTATCTTTCTTTGATTAAAAAACTTCTTTCTACTATTGATTCTAAATTTGCATTTCATTAATTTGAATTTATCTTCCCTAGCCTTAATCTATGGATTTTCTTTGAAGCAATAATTTTGGTTTATTTTAGCTTCAATATATCACCAGAGTGAATTCCCACTATAGTTTACTTTCAAGCATGTTGAGCTCTGCCCTAGGCTTTGTGTTACTCAGTTATTCTATATTTTCAGTCAGTCTTGTTTTTTTTAATCTGTTCAAAGCATGTGTTTTTTTTTTAAGTAATTTGAAGTGCACAGTTTTTCAAGTGTGCTCTTAAACAGTGCGCCATAGCTCTTTAACAAAATTTTGCGGAGTTTTATAGAAAGTGGGAAAATAGAATGGGAATTGGGAATTGAGTATTAGTTAAATGCAGTAGAGTTAGACATCTAAACTGAGAATGATAGAATAAGTAGAAATAGAAATTTATTGATAGCCGGATAACTGCCAATTTACAACAATAATGGGTGGAATTTTACATCCCCTTTAGACGCATTTTGAAGATAAAATAGAATATCCTTTATTGTCACTTGTACTACAGTACAGGAGTGCCGCGAAAAATTTTTACAATGGCTGCCTTTTAAAGGTGCCATCTTAGGTGCAAGTACCTAGGTACAAATCTTAGAGTTAGAAAAAAAAGTGGCCTTACACAAACAGGATTAAAGGAAAGTATAAGCATCACTTACTGAGGTACTTAAACATAGTGAAATGGTTTTAAATTACAGTCTGATAACGACAGCTGTGGCGCCAGGCCCAAGTCCAGCAACTGTCCTGCATCGCTCTAGCCTCCAGTCCGCACCTCACTGGCACTCAGCAGCAACCAAGTGAGTCGCGCTGTACCTCAGCCCCGGGACTTGGCCTTCCTCCCCATCATCCGGGGCCTCAGCCTCTCCATCACTGCCTTGGACTGCCTGCTCCCACACTCACCATTGGCCGCCTGCTCCCGCTCGACCAACGGCTCACGCTCGCTGCCCACGAGATGCTCTGGGGGCTGCTTCCCCCTGTGCTGCTGTGGGGGTCTTCCCTGAGCTGCTCTGGGGCTCGCAGCCCACGTTCACAATGCTCTGGGGCACGAAAATTTGCTGCTCTAGATTTGCTGCTGGCTCCGGTGCTGAGGGGAGAGAAGAAGAAAGAAAGAAAGGAAAAAGGAGGAAAAAGAACAGGCGGAGCAGTGGAGCTCCAAAGAGAGACGTCCTACTCTGCTGCCATCTTGCCGGCATTTAATCAGGTGGGAAGGCAGTGAGCTGGGATCTAACCATTTTTCCACCTTCACTCCAATTAAAACTCATGGATGACTTTTCCAACCATCTGCCACTTGAGATTCCTAAGTGGGCAATTAATGCTCAGTTAAAGTCTTCATCCTTAAAGGTTAGTATTAACCAAGGTACAAATAGGTTTTCTGCCACAAGGAGAAATGAATAAAAGATCTTGGTAGGTTGCCTGAGGTGTCCCAAAGGGAACCATGGTTCAAAAGGCATTTAATGCCTGAAGTTAAAAGGGCTGGGCACTGAGACCTACCCAGAGTCCTTTCTGTACACTTACTTCTCAACTGGATCACTGTCTCCACAATGATGTCAGATCCTGTGTCTCCCACCTTCCTGATTGGGCTGTGATTTAGTCGGTCATTCTTCCAGGTAACAACATAAATCCCTTGCCAGATCTGTAGCCAATGGGTGAGACCCCCACCACCTCCATAAAATTCCCCTAATTGAGCGCATTAGGTATTTTTATCGCAAGCATTTGAGATTTTGATTAGAATTATTTTGATTGTTCTTAGGAAATGATAATAAAAATCTACCATTTAAGATTTTGAGTAATAAAATACCTGGTAATTTGTTATTAAAACTTTATACAATTACATAAGTGATAAAACCTAATGGCAATGGTAAAAATAAATCTTTTAGGACAGGCAGGATAGGTAGGAGCAAATTACTGCAGATGCTGGAATCTGTGCTGGAAACAACAAATACTGGAGATCACAGTGGTCAGGCAGTATCCATGGAGAGAAAGCAAGCTAGTGTTGAGCCTAGATTACTCTTCATCAGAGCTAACGTGAAGTGTGAAGGAGGCAGCATTTATGCTATAGTTGAAGGGGAGGCATTGGAGTGTAGAATGTGGTGGGGAGGGGTGAACGATGGAGAAAAAACGTTAATAGCTCAGATTAAGTGGTCAGAATGTGAGAATGGCAGAACAATGATGTCTCCAGCAGCCAGACTGGAAAGAACAGACAGTTCCAATTGGGGTGGGGTTGGGGATTGAGTGCAGACATTGCATTTCATATAGTGACTGAAATTATAGTAGTAGAGAGTCCTAAAGATAGTTAGGAAGAGACAAAGGAAGAGGCAAAGAAATACGCACATCAAAAAATAAGCACATAGGAAGAAAATGATGCTAATTTTGCTGTATATTTATTAATATCCTTATTCTATATTTGTATTCTATTTTATTCATGTTTTATATTTTGTACAAAGCAAGTAGGATATGTGAAATTTCAATCAAAGTGCCAAGAGGAGTCACTTTTGAAGCAATATAGACACATCCAATGTGAAGCACTTTATGGATAAAAAAGGAATACAAAGTGAGTGAAAGGATTTGTCGGCATTTGCACCAAAGTAATGTAGAAAAAATTTGTAAAATTGCATGAGAAAAGAGTTCTGATGCAAAAAAACTACTGCAAAATGATAAATGTTTATGAACATGCAAATATTAACACAACGGGATGCATTGATTTTTGAAAGATAACTTCTATGACATGTTAAACAAAATCAGCACGGCCAAGATAGAAATTATATAAATGATTTGGAATTATTGAACCATGGTAATAATAGTTTCAAAACTTGAGAGGATAACAGGGCTAGTAGACAATAGTAACAGCAAATGAAAATAATTATTTTGGAGAAATAAGTAGAAACACTCATAGAAAATGGCACAAGAACAAAATAACAAATTACATTTTAAAAGTGACAGAAAGGCACCAAGAGTAATTTAACAGCAAAAGGTGTACTGATTTTCAAAACACTGTCCCTTGAACTACAAATGTTGGGTGCAAAATCCATCAGCAAAATCAATTTATGTCATACAAACCCACAGAATGAAAGTTCCTACAAAATACCAATCTTGGTTATGAAACTAGAAAACTGGCATATGTAGGAACTGGAAATGTCCAAATCTTGCAGTAAAGTACTTTATTGAGTCCTAATTTGAAGCAGTGTGAATGGAGTTTTAGTCTGCTCAATCTTCACACTTAACTTTCTGTTTTCCAGCATCGATTGGCTTGGTCTCATAAGCGCAGAAATATTTTGTTGAAGATCTAAATTGAACAATTTTAGAAGATTAAATTGTTGAGGAAAGAATTGTTTACCCTGTGAACCTATTCCATTGCTTTGTATATAATTGCATTTTTTTTCAAAACTGAAAGCAGTGGAAAGAATATATTTTGACTGAGATGTTCTTATTGGAACACTAAAAAATTAAACTTAGAATAGGATATGAAAAGCGAAATTACTAAAAGGCCAGGGATAGTAGGTACTGCAGATGCTGGAGAATCTGAGATAACAAGGTGTAGAGCTGGATGAACACAGCAGGCCAAGTAGCATCAGAGGAGCAGGAAGGCTGACATTTCGGGCCTAGATCCTTCTTCAGAAAATGGTCGGATACAAAATACTAAAAGGTCGCATGTGCATAATTTCTTATGATTATAAAACCTGAACGTGTATAATACCTGAGTACTTTAAATGATTCTAATCTTTAAAAAGTGAACATTGTTTGAAGGGACATTGACTTCTGTGTGGACAAATTTTATGAAATGAAAGCAATGACCAGTTAACTTAGTTTCTGTTTGTTTATGGAGGAAAATGGAAAGGAGGGTGGGAAGACTCTGGAGAAACAATAGGTAAAATTTTCCATTCTTGCCCACAGCTTTCTCAAGGACTGGCAGAGGATATAATTGGGTAGGAGGCAAAAAATGTAGTTTCCGATGACAGGTTGAAATTTTTCTTTTACGTTTCTAAAACCTTTGGAATGGATTGTGTTTCCTGGCCTTCATGGTCAGAGACCTGTTCTGCATTCATTAGCGTGTCAGGAATACTGATTAACATGGCAGCCCAGTCAAATTATGTTTACTGGCTCAATCTTGCTAACCAAAACAGGAAAATGTGTATTCAAAAATCATATAAATGAAACATCTATGTGGTGACATAAATGTGCCCTTCCAAACTCCAGGGAGCTCGTAAGTCACTCAGTTCCTTCATATGCTTACAGCATGATGGCTGAATACTCTCCAAATCGATTAACTCATGAAAAGCCTTAGTCATAAGTGGAATGGTTTGTTGCTAAATTCTTAATGCTGGAACTGAAGCCTGACTGGGCATACATGTCTGACCAAACCAGGTAGCCACAGTGGCTGTTGCCAGGAAACTTGACCAGGGCAAGTGAGTGTGGCTCAACTCAAAAATACTATTCTTTATGGTTATGTCCTTGTCCCACTGATATAAACCGTTTGATGTAAAGTTATCAGATGTGTATGTTCTCTCAGTTGTGATGAATGGTCAGTGATCTTATGTTACATGAGCTGTTGAGTGTTGTATCTTCTTTTATATTTGAAGTGTGAACCTCGGCTAATGTGTGAAAGGCAATAGCACTGGGATACCAGTCGTGTTATATTGGTAACTGCAATGAAGTGACACACATTCATTGCACATGAGGCATCTGATTATTGATTACGATGTCATTGGTAAATGTTGAATATTTTTATGTACCTCAGAAATAGCAAAACATAAATAACAATTTGATAATAATGATAACATATAGCAAAGTGTCACCTATACTAGTCCACGAATAAGATGCTGCAATAGTGTTAGGAAATTGTACCCTTTTAATATTGGATAGGATCTAGAACATCTTTGGTAGATTTGCCACCACCAATCCTTCTTGCCAATATTGGGCTAGGCTAGTGATGCCACAAGGTGAAGGATACCCTCAAAGTGTCTTAGGTAGAAGAGATGCTCCATATTCTTGAACATTAAATAACTGAAGTCACCATGATGGCCTGCCTTCACCTCTCCTCAAGACTGAGACATGGTCCCCTCAGGTTAAACCACCAATAGTCATCTCTCTCTCAAATGAGAGAGCAGCCCTGTGATCTGGCAAGACTATGGTAACTACCTTTGCCTATTCTACAGTAGTCAATATATAGTTACATTGCATCTGAGATACATGATCAGCTTATGTGAGACATCAGGCTTAATTTAGGCATAAGTACATTAGCTATATACTGAGAACACTGAGAACAATGACTGAGGAATTGGTTAGGACATATGGAGCATTCATGAGCTGTGTCAAAGAACAATCTTTTACATCCTAATACTTGGAGCTTTTCTCCTGATATCAGTTAAGCCCACTCAGTGTTATAACTGCATTACACAACACTACGCACAATACATTATCATTGATAAAAGGTCACTATTTTATTCGTAGCAAATGAAAAGTAAGATGTTTGTATCTGATTGTTAGAATAATCTTCAAACCTCATCATTAATTTCAAAATTACTGGCAGAGAGAAATGAAGAGCCTACAAATGAGACTGTGAACCAGACACCCTGTTGTGAATCAATGCAAACATTTGAAAGACAATATTCTATTTAAATCAGGTAAATCAAGCTTATTTACAACATATTGTACATCATATGCTGTAATCGCACTTGATAAAACATGAATTAAATTTTCTCCAGAAATGATTATGTTTCCACATGTATGGTTTTCTTCTTAAACAGTTTCTAAAGGCTCACCTTTAACAAGGTTTTTGTGTGGATTTATAAATTGCGAAGATCTTTTTTGTTAATTTTATTGTAAAGTTCAACAATCAGATGCATAAAACATTTGAACTATAATCCATCCAAAATCAAAAGGTGATCAGCTCCTTCGATCTCTGTTGATTGCCCCATACAAGTTGGATCTCTTCTTTCCCCATAGGATTTTTTTCATCTCAAGCATTGACTTGCAAACTAGGTAGGCTCAAGAGTACTGTTACATCTGCCAATTCTGTCCTATACCCAAGTATGTGTTAAGAGCATAGGCAATCAAAACAGGAATAGGTAATTCAGAAATATATGTATCTAAATAAAATCATGGTTGATCTGATTGTGGCTTGAACTCCAACATCTTGCCTGTCCCCATAACCCTTGTTAACAAAAATCTTGAATATGTTTAATGCTCCAGCCCCTATTGCTCTCTGGGATTAGGGAATTTCAAAGATTAACAACCCTCTGAGGAAGAAATATATTCTGATTCTCATACTTAAATGGGAAATATGTTATTTTTAAGCTGCATTTCCAGTTCTTTCCATGGAGCAAAGGTCCTCTCAGCACTTACTGTATCAATACCTCCTCAAAATCCTATATGTTTCAACCAGATCATTTACCATTCTGTTCAATGTCAAATAGATGTAGGTGCAACATGCTGAACCTTTGCAGATGACACGAAGATTGGGGGAGTAGCAGAAAGCATAGGGGATTGTCAAAGAATACAGGAGAATACAGATAGACTGGAGAGTTGGGCAGAGAAGTGGCAGATGGAGTTCAATCCGGGCAAGTGTGAGATGATCCATTTTGGGAGGTCTAATTCTAGAGCGAACTATACTGTAAACGGAAGAGCCTTGGGAAAAGTTGATGAGCAGAGAGATCTGGGAATTCAGGTCCATTGTACCCTGAAGGTGGCTGCACAGGTGGATAGAATGGTCAAGAAGGCATATGGTATGCTTGCCTTCATCGGACGGGGTATTGAGTATAAGAGCTGGCAGGTCATGTTAAAATTGTACAAGACTTTGGTTCGGCCGCATTTAGAATACTGTGTACAGTTCTGGTCGCCACATTACCAAAAGGATGTGGAAGCTTTGGAGAGGGTACAGAGAAGGTTTACGAGGATGTTGCCTGGTATGGAAGGTGCTAGCTATGAAGAGAGGTTGAGTAGGTTAGGATTGTTTTCATTAGAGAAAAGGAGATTGAGGGGGGACCTGATTGAGGTCTTCAAAATCATGAAGGGTATAGACAGGGTTGATAGAGATAAGCTTTTTCCCAGGGTGAGGGATTCAATAACGAGGGGTCACGCGTTCAAGGTGAGAGGAGAAAAGTTTAAGGGGGATACACGCGGAAAGTACTTTACACAGAGGGTGGTAGGTGCCTGGAACGGGTTGCCAGCAGAGGTAGTAGAGGCAGGCACGGTAGATTCATTTCAGGTGCGTCTGGACAGATGCATGAGTAGGTGGGGAGCAGAGGGATACAGATCCTTAGGAATTGGGCGATAGGTTTAGACAGTGGATTTGGATCGGCACAGGCTTGGAGGGCCGAAGGGCCTGTTCCTGGGCTGTAAGTTTTCTTTGTTCTTTGTTTGTTCTTTCCTCATAAGTCAACCACTTCATCCCAGGAATCAGCTAAGTGAACCTTTTCTGAATTGCCTCCAATGCAAGTGCATCCCTCCTTAAGTTTCCCTGGACTGCAGTTGGTCAATAAAACAACTCAACACTACCTTCTTAGAGGCAATTAGGGATGGGCAATAAATGCTGACATAACTAGCAACTCCCAGATCCCATTAATGATTTTTTTTTAAATAGTAAGGAAACCAAGACTGCATACAATAATTTAGATTTAGCCTCACCAATGTCCTGTATAGTTGTAGCCAAATATCGCAAACATACATTCCAGACCTCTTGTTGTAAAGAAGAATACCCCATTTGCCACCCTAATTACTTGCTCTGCCTGCACACCAACATCTTGTGGTTCATGGTGCTGGGGCACCCAGATCCTTCTGCAGTCTCTCTGCATTTTAATGATATTCTGTTGATTTATTATTCCTGACAGGTGGATAACTTCATATTTGTCCATTTTATACACCATCTGGCATTTTTTTGCCCATTCATTTCAATTACCTATCTCTTTTCAGACTCTTTGATCCTTCTTAAAACATGTTTTCCCACCTTTTTGTATCATTAACAAACTATTGTTGTTGTTCTCTTCATCCAAACCATTGATGTACATTGTAAATAATTGAGCCACCAGCATTGACCCTATAGCACTCCATCAATTACAGATTGCTGACTTGAAAGTCTCACATTTATTCTGATTCAGTTTCCTGTTAGTTAGCCAATTCCCTATTCATGCTAAACATTTCATCTTCAACATTACGAGTTCTTTTGTGCAATGACCTTTTACATGGCACCATGCAGAATATCTTTTGGAAATCAAATACACTATATCTACTTGCTCCGATATATTCAGCCTGCATATTACATCTTCAAAAGCCTTAAGTAATTTGTTAAACACGATTTTCTTTTCACAAAACCATGTTGACTCTGCTTGATTTTGTTTTTTTTTTAAACATCTTTGTTGATAGATTCTCCTGTCATTTTGAGGGATTAGTGTTTAACAAGCAAGGGGGAAAAAGCATTAGTTTACAGTCTAGGTTCATGTTCTTCTGTGTGACATTAGACTAAGTCTTGATTTACATAACTAACTGCAATACTGCAAATGAAGTTAGCGTTGGAGGGATGGAGGGATGGTTTTGTATGATGCTCACTTGTTCTGAAGACACAACTTTCTCCTGCTCAAATGTTAAAATCGATGATTGATGAGAGAGACTTTACACCTTGATCTGTCCAAGGTTGTATTTTCCCATATATTATAATCTCTGAGGTTGGCTCACAGAATGCTTTCTATCCAAATTTGGGACATCCTGTAATGTGGACTTCGTTTCGAGGGATCATCTATGTCAACCACTTGATTGACCCAGTGCAGTTCAGCTCTGATGAGTATATTCTTGATGTCAAGTATGTTGTTCTTCATAAGAAGTTTGCTTTTGGGAAATTGTACTTGATGTTATGAATAGATCTCAGATGGTGAATGTCCTGCTACTACTTTTTCAATAACGGAGGCTAGCATTTTTTTTTCAATGATAAATATTAGGCTAACTATCTTTTGGTTCCCTGCTTTCTGCTGTCTTTTTTCATTTCACAGAGCCTTCCAACTAGAAGGACAAGGGCAGCAGTTACATGGAAACAGCAGCTCACCTCCAGGCCACACCCCATCCTGGCTTGAATATATATTGCCTTTCCTTCATTGCCGTTAGGTCAAAACCAATCTAATTCCTTCCTTAATGGCATTGTGAGTCTACCCATTGCACACAGACTACAGCGGTTCAAGAAAGCGGCTCACCACCGCCTTCTCAAGGATCAATTTGCCACAGGCAATAAACACTGGAAGCCAGCAACACCCATGTCCCACGAAAGATTTTCTTTTTAAAAGCGTGTCGCATAGTTAAATGCATTTTTTCTTGACCCATCTACCCTGATTGTTCCAAACATCTTTACAGAATAAAATATTATATTCGGTGTCTGAGATGATTTTATTTCACCATCTGCACATAGATGTCAAGGTCAATGATAATTTGTATTGTCTTCTTGCACTTTTGCTACACTGAAATATTCTCAATTTATCACCCACCTTGTATTGGTGGTTTGTGTTAAATATCATGGCTTGAAGATGAGGTTGTTGCTGAAATTACAAAGAATAACTCTCGCTCAATGTGCTTGAGTTATAACGTGATGAAATATCCCCTGATACAGCAGCAGACTGTCATTCAACATTTCGCTTCAGACTTTTTAATAAATAAATCTTGACATATTGACAACTGAGCACAGTATTGAATGTTTTTATCTCACCTTTCACCTGTGCAATATAATGAATATTATATATAATATTATAATATAATATATTATATAATATATATTATATATAGTATATATATTATATAATATATAATATGATATTTTGAATAAGGACGAATAGTATCATTTCCACAAAAACCTGATGTCTACTCAAACATGTATCTGTTTCTTTTATTTCTCTCAAACCAAAGTCTCAGAAAAGAATAAACCGCTCAGGTAGCAATACTAGGTGTCTCAAAAGCATTTGGCACATTTTATTTGCCCCATATGATACTATAGCATCAGGCTGGGGACATAATTAAATTCTCAATCTCAAGAATATCCTCTTCTATGCACAATCTACAAAAAGCTTCCTATGTACTGGATAAGCAAGTGTGCAAAAAAATGTTGGCAGTGTTGTACATGTGTAAAACTGACAACTAACAGCTAATGGTTGGGGTAGAGTGCTGCTGCCAATCCTCTTTTCTCTACTGAGTCTAAGGGTCTATTTGGTTAACAGTGTCAGAGGATAAAATACAAGAGAGTCATGGCAGAAAGAGACATTTGTCTTAACTATATGAAGTTCATTGCATGAAGTTACTTTGGTTAGTTAAGCATATTAACTATCAGGAGACAATGATATCTGTTGGGACCTCGAGTCACAATCCTAATTACATCACCCATGACTGAACAACAAATTTGGATTAGGTGTGGCTTAACCTAGCCACCAACATTAACCCCATTGCTTTATACAACAGTCAATTGCTGCAGTTTGAGGTGGAATAGCATGTTCCAGAGGAATTAAAGGGGGAACCTATTTGGTTAGAGCGAAGGATCAAAACAGATGCAATTACATTGCTTGGTATAGTCTATGGACCAATGACACAGTTACAAGGAAATTATATAGATAAGTAGAAAGTATATGATATTTATAATAAGTGATTTTATTTATCCAAATATAGACCCAAATAGTGATCATGTAAAAGACAATGAATGGGAAGAGTTCCTAGATGTACACATAAACATTTTCTGCAGCACTATGTTTCCAGTCCAACAAGGAGAAGTTTAGCTAAGTCTGTGACTGTGAGGTTTAATGTCTTCATCAACAAAGACTGAATGACTATTTGTACAGTCTCCTGTGACACTGATTCCATGACAGAGTCATATAACCATAGAGATCTACAGTACAGAATACGGCCCTTTGATCCAGCATGTCCATGCCAGTCAAAAACAACCACCTAACCATGGCGCCTCAGTGGTTAGCCAAGCTGCATCACAACACCAGGGACCGGGGTTTGATTCCACCCTCAGATGACTGCCTAGGGATGTGTAGAGTAGGTGGATTAGCCATGGGCAATGCAGGATTACCGGAAGAGGGTAGGTCTGGGTGGGATGCTCTTCAGAGGGTCAGTGTGGACTCAATGGGCTGAGTGGTCTGCTTCCACACTGTAGGGTTCTGTTCTAATTCCATTTTCCAGCATTTGTCTAATAGCTTTATATGCCTTGACATTGCAGGCACACCTAAATACAACTTTAATTTTATGAGGGATTCTACCTCTACTCACTCCTACAGGCAATGAATTCCAGATTCCCACTACCCTATGGGTAAAAAGCTTTTTTCTCACATTTCCTCTAAACCTTCTGCCACTTGGCATAAATCTATGCCCCTTGGCCATTGAACCCTCCATAAATGGAAATGTTTCTTCTTGTCTACCCAATCTATATCCCTCATAATTTGATACATCTCAATCATGTCCCCTCGCAGTCTCCTCTCCTACGAAGAAATTCAACCCCAATTTGTTCAATCTCTCTCCATAATTGAAACTTTCCAGTCCAGGTAAGCCTTTGGTGCATTTAAGGCTGAGGTTATTGTCACTGTTGCTTTCTTGCTCAGAATAACTTCCTATATCAGAATATCATGATCTAAATCCAGCTGATGTCTTGCTTCCAGCTAACTGCACCCAGAAGGTTTACTGTACTCCCATCTTCTGGCTGCACTATTCCTGAATGACCATATGCTCCTCAACTCATTGAATGCCCAAAGTTATGACTGGCTCCCTGCTGAGTCACTGCTTCTCTCTACCTGACCTGTTCCAAGTACATGTGAATTCTGTGCCTTCTCACAAAAGTTGCAGAACAGTCCTTATCAGCGGACAACAAGCTCACTAATAGTCTTAATTGGTCTTTAATTAGAATCATGGTTCGACTTTGCTTCATGTCACAAAATCGCTGAGCTTCAGGAGGCCATTGGAAAACTGGCAGAATGACAGACGTTAAGAAATTATATGCCAGTCCACCTCAGGTTCTAACCCCGTTTTGTCACTAAAATCTTATCGCTGATTTATTTAATCAGGTTTCTTTTTCTTTTGGTCTTGTCAATGTAAAATTTAGCAACTTTTATCTGAAACATTTTTTTAATGGCTAAACTTTTCTCATACTTTCTCTTGCTATCTATTTCTTATGTGTGTAATGTGAGATTTTGCTTTGCAGCTATTTTGCAAATGCAAATAATTGGATTATGTGCATTTCTGAAGAAGGGTCCAGACCCGAAACGTCAGCTTTCCTGCTCCTCTGATGCTGCTTGGCCTGCTGAGTTCATGCAGCTCCACACCTTGTTGTCTCAGATTCTCCAGCATCTGCAGTTCCTGCTATCTCTGAAACAATTTTAACCCCATTGCGAAGCCTCTTCTAAGGATGTCTACCCTGAAGAAGTTACCCTCCTCCCACCGGAAAAACCTCTCTCACTGCAACTCTCTCGTAATCTCTTCGGCCTTGAAACTGCTCGGCCACGTCCTGAAGCAAACCAGGTACTACAGCCACATCACCTTTCTTAGTACCTGACTACAGAACTAGATAATCCCCAATGGACTACAGCACACATTCAGACCTTCCCAATTTGGCCCCAACCATGACAATGTCTGCATTCAGAACATTGAGATCCTTCAGGAGCGTTTCTCCCTGCGACTCCTGAAACACGCATTCGCAGCAATGCGCCGGCATCTCCTGGCACTACAATCAGCTCAGAGCGTCCCTCTCCCAGCCCTGCAAAGGACCTCTCCTGTTTTTTATTCTTCGTAGGATCCACAACCTGAACTCCCAATTCTACTCAGCTTTATTGGACACTAAAAACCATAAGTACAGTAAACTTACTGGTGCCTACCACTCAAAACCAGCTTCCTCCACCTCCCAAATCCCCAATCCTACCCAGGACCTTCCCCACAATGTGCCCGCTGCCATTCGCCATGTGGCCACTGTCGGAGCACCCACGGATGACAGCATTTCTGAAGAAGGGTCTAGGCCCGAAACGTCAACCTTCCTGCTCCTCTGATGCTGCTTGGCCTGCTGTGTTCATCCAGCTCCACACCTTGTTATCTCGGATTCTCCAGCATCTGCAGTTCCTACTATCTCTGGATTATACCAATTGTCTTTTTAATTTCTAGTCTTCTTTCACTTGAGAGTAACTGTTGTGGGCAGAGGTACTTTATGCCAATCTATCATGTATATTGTATATTTTATTCATTGCATTTTAACATTCTACAGCCGTGTCATGACTATACCCAAGTTGAAGTTCACTTTATAGCTTTTCATAACATTTTACAGAAGACCAATAACCAAAATAGTGCCCACAATTTTCTTGAAAATTCATACTAAATTTTACAAGCCAAAAATCCAGCTTCTAGTTTCCCTCCTATTTATCATATTTTAAATGCTTCATTTAGCATTGTTTGAAAATTGGTATTAACAAATGGAAAATATACCTAAAAGTGATTAGTTAGATTTTTTTTCTTAAATTATGAAAGATTTCCACAGGAGCTGACTGCCCTCTCGCCAGCCACTGACCATCTTATGCCATGCTGGTAAAGGGCAGTGCACGGATAGCACTTCCAAAGGATGGAAGAAAGTGGATGGGGGTGGTGCCAGCACTCTGGATGTACACTGTTTGTGAGTCATTAAGGCAGAAACACTTGCTGTAAAAAAACGAAGTCTGTGAAAGATGCAGTGGGGTAGTGGTTTGGAAGTGTTCATCGGCATAGGAAGCCTCAGTCTAGCAGAACAACCACCTGGTTTGTGCCTCATCCTCCCAGATTTTGGAACTCCTGACAAGGAGTAAGAGCAGTAACATCAGAAACAATAATTGGGTCAACCTTGGCATGGGCACAGGAGAGAATGACGTACAGGAGTATGCCAATAGACACCTGTGGCAGAGAAGGCAGCCCTAGCAGAAGGCATGTTATCCGAAGCAGAACCATCTCCAGATGCCCATGCAGATGCAGTGACAGGAAAGACCAAAATTCTGCAGGCAAGAACCACAGGAGGTGAAGTTCAACAAAAACTGGAGAACTTGCTATCTTTATACGGCTCAACTATCGAGAGCGTGTTGATAGGCTAGGGAGCAGTGGCATAGAAATTAGAGTGCTTGTGATTAACATTAGCACGTTGTCAGCTAATCAAAAATTGCAGTTCAATCCTCACTCCAGGAGCTTAGTTGATTGAAAAGAAATCAAGCCTCATACACCAGCTCAGTTTTGAGGTGTTACAGAGATAGTAGGAACTGCCAATGCTGGAGAATCTGAGATAACACGGTGTAGAGCTGGATGAACATAGCAGGCCAAGCAGCATCAGAGGACCAGGAAAGCGGATGTTTCGGGTCGAGAAGGGTCTCGACCTTTATTTGAGGTGTGCTGCTTTTTTATAGGAGACATCTCACATATGAAATATTTAACTGATGCCTTCTTCCCCCCCTTTAGGTTTTACTTCATTATTTCAAAGAAGAGTGGGGAGTTATCTGTGATATCCTGGACAATGATATTATCTGTCAATCAATATCACAAAACAGGTCATTATCACACTTAGCTGCATGTAATTTGGCTCCTATGTTTTCTACATTACAACAGTGATTATATTTCAAAAGTACTTCTTTGACCTTAATGAACTTGGGAACATTCTGAGATCATGAAAGGTGTTATATAAATGGAAGTCTTTAATTCAATTGGAAAGAATAGAAATATCTTAGCTGCAATAATCCAGGTCACCAGCATCATATGACATGGTTGAAAAACCAGGAAGAACGCAGTTATGCATTAGCTATAGAAATTGTTCCCCATTAATATTTTCAATTCAGGAAAAATGAAAATAAGTCTTTTTTTCAAGTTAGTAAATAGTTAGACCATATGATATTTAATGCTCCAAGTGTCGTACTAGGAAAATTGGATTTATTCCTCTTTTGCCTTGTTTCAGTGATGTTTCATTTTTAATTTGGAAAGAGGTGGTCGAACACTTCATCTTTGATGATCATTGACTCCCAAAGAGATTAAAGGAGGACAGTTGTGAAAGAAAGTTGCAGGGGC
The DNA here is from genome assembly GCA_024137785.1 of Ginglymostoma cirratum. NCBI lineage: Eukaryota > Metazoa > Chordata > Chondrichthyes > Orectolobiformes > Ginglymostomatidae > Ginglymostoma > Ginglymostoma cirratum. The sequence goes on from JAHRHZ010000267.1 coordinate 20,741,115, forward strand.
GAGGGGACTGTCAAAAATGAAGCTGTTTGTCCTTGATGGATTATTTATTGGATTTTGTTTGGTCACAGCACACTCAGCTAAAATTATACATTGTAAGCTTAATTATTGATTTACTGAGAATTTAGATGAAATTCTGCACATGGGTCAGTTAATTAGTAGTAATATGTGAGTTGTTCTAGTGCAGGGCAAGGCAGTTTGGTATACCATCTTTGTGAAATGCAGAATCCCATTGTGACACAGCAAACTTCCCTTGCACTTTCTGGGTAATGATACTTTTGTTGCCAGATTTTCTCATCATCAACATTTTGTCCATTGCCCACAAATCTAAATGGCCTAAAGCATCTGCAATGCAGAGTCTCAATGTTCTGTCATTTATTTGGAGTTATAACCAATCACATCTAGAGTTAACTTTATAAAGAACAACACAGGAGATTATCTTTGTTCTTGATATTTCAAGGGGAATGGTGTGTAAACAGTTCTGAGACGGAGTAGTGAAAGTGGGTTTGTTTCTTAATTGTATTTTTTTTTCTGCTTTGATGTTAGGGTAGTGTTTCAAATATTTGCTCTACTCCCCTGATAGCTTTCTAAATTTGTTCAATTATTATCAGAACCTTACAGAACACGAAAAGTCCTAGGTTTGATACTGAACACCAGATTCTGACTCTCAAGGAGTATATCGCAAATCAAGTCATTTCCCAGCTCTCCTCAGAAAATGTACCCTCAAAGCATGAGTTGCATGGGGGGTTGGCAGAGCATTGGTTGGTACTGCAGCGACGTTGTTGTGGAATACAGCTGTTTCTACTTCATGGGAGAGGGTGAGTGGACCCTCTTACTATTGATGCCAACTCAAATTTTATTAAAAATTAGAAAAAAAAGGAAAAAAGAATCAAGGATGGCCATAAGGGCCCTCTTGTGGTGCAGTGGTAGTGTCCCTACCCCTGGATTGAGAAGCCTATGTTCAAGTCCTACCTGCTCCAGAAGTGTGTAATAACATCTCTGAACAGGTTGGTTAGAAAAATAAGTTAAATAATAAAAAAAATTAAAAATTCAAGGGTAGTCATTTGAAAAGAAATTAGGTCTTAGGCAGATTTGTCCATCCTTCAAGAGCATTTACATCTATTCCATCAATTTGTAACTGCCACCTGGTGAATTAATGCCCTCGCAAAAACAAAATAGGGACTGGTTCTGTACTTGCCACCAAACTCAAATAATCATACTCAGTTTGTGTTTCCCTCATGTGCGTTCCACATTTCAGGCGCTTCCACAGCTTCCCACAGTTAATTTTATTGCCCTTTCAGTCAGGGAAATGAAAACTGAACATTGATTCTAGTATTCCAATACGTTCACTGGATGAAATGAATGTTGTACCTGTGAATAAATGTAATTCTTCATAATTCTCATGTATGCCAGAATGTTCCACATTTGAACCAGGTAATGTTTCCCAAATGCCTCAAAATGCCATACTACTCATGTTACATTTCAGCGCAGGATTGCCAACTAGCCCAGACACTCATTACCAAAAAGGGCTTGATGTTTTTCTATACTAATAGACCCAAGTAAAGGATCAAGTTAACCCAGCAAACCACTACCAAAAGAAGATCAAGTAAATTCACAAATTCATGCAGTATGTGTAAAGAGTAAAGTAACTGATTCAAAAGTAGTCAAGAAACCCTATTTAGAGCACAAAGGGGTAAAAAGAGACTTTGCACTTGTATTGAATCATCAGTGACTCATACTTTTGTAGAGATATTGAATTATTTTGAAGCAAATTTATTGTTAAATAATATTGCAGGGACTTTAACATGTCCTGCTGGCCGAATATTGTCCTGTTGTTGTAATATTAAATGAGACTTTATTTGTCTGACTGAGTGCATGTAAAACTTTTGTTCACCATTTTTGAAGGAGAGCAGGCAAGTTATTTGCTGTCTGAGTCAACAATAAGTTATACAGCATGTTTAATGTAATGAAACATCCCAAGATGCTTCACATACACATTGCAGAGCAAATTATGACATGAGGAACACAGGAAGAAGCTTGGTCAGCTATGCTCAAAGCTAGATCAAAAAGGTTGGATTTAAGAAGTGGCCTTAAAAAGGGAAGCAATTGGGAGACAGAGGGGTGTACAGTGGGAATTCTGGAGCTTATAGTCTGGGCAGCTGAAGGCTTAATCACTAATGATAGAGCAAGCATAATTGGGAATGTACAGGAAATCAGATTTAGACAAGCACAGATATCTCAGAGGATTACAGGGTTTGAGAAGATAATAGTGATAGAAAGGAGCAAGGGTCTGAAATTGAGCTATCCTAATGATTGCACAAACATCAGGTTAAAAGTTCATCTCGGGATGAAATGTGTCGGAGAAGTTACAAACAGACAAGCTTGATCTCAGCCTGCCGCCAGCGCAAGAGGATGGAGTCAGTAGTAAAATAATCGAATTTCTTAACTCACCTCAAACATCCAGTGAGAAAGCAGATGACTTAGTTAACTGCATGATTGCTGTTTACTGAAATTTGTTGTGTGCATTTGAAATGTTGTTTAGATAACATTTATAATAATTGACAAATACTTAAGATATCAGAGCAGAATTAGGCCATTTGGTCTGTCAAATTTGCTCGCCATTCAATCATGGTATATATGTTTCTCAACCCCATTCTCTTGCCTTCTTGCTAGAATCCATGGTCTCCCTACTAATCAAAAACCTATCTATCTTTGTCTTAAACATGCTCAATGATTGAATCACTTAATTGGGTGCAGTTTGTTCTGGGTAATCTTGAGGATGTGAAGGATACTATATAAGTTTAGTGGTGCACAAGGTTATCTTGAGCATGTACTATTCCCTTAAGAAATGTGCGGGTTTCTGCGAAATCATCTCTCATTCTTCTAAATTCTAGAGAATACAGGCGCACTGTCCTCAGTCTCTTCTGTTTGGACAGTCGCACCATTCAGGAATCAGTCTGGTGAACATCCGCTGTACTCCTTCTGTGGCAATAGCATCATTCCTCAGGCAAGAGGACCAGAAATTGTGCACCAGTAAAAGATTTCAGTTTTAAAATTCACTACACATATGGCACATGTAATGCTTTATTGGCTAAAGTTACAGCTACATCTTATGCTTCTATAGTTCATCAATAATACATCATCATTACTGAACATCCCATGATAGATTTTGAGATCTTTGAATCTTAAAACAGAGATGCAAGTCTGCAGCTGTATCTTTTGTTTATTAATGCTGCTAGCCATTGCCCTACATTGCAAGTTCCTACCTCTGTGATCGTCAAGAAACAAGAATAAAGAAAGACAGTTATTGCTGTTAATAAATAAAATGCTCCAAAGTGCAATCCTTAAAACTGTTCTGAAACGAAATTCTTAAATTTTTTCAAACCGCATTTGTGACAAGTAGGATATTTTAATTTTCAACTTTTAAAACAAGCATTTAATTGTAGATTGCTGCAGATCTTGGGGGAGAAATTAATAGAAATAGCACAACTCCTCATAGAATCCCTATAATGTGGAAACAGGCTTTTCAGTCCAACATGCATCCCACTCAGACCTATCCCCCTAATCTACACATCCCTCAACACTGTGCAATTTTTCACAGCCAATCCACCTAGCCTGCACATTTTTGGACTGTGGGAGGAAACTGGAGCACCCTGAGGAAACCAATGCAGACACAGTGAGAACATGTAAACTCTACACAGATGGTCACCTGAGGGTGGAATTGAACCTGGGTCCCTAGTGCTGTGAGGCAGCAGTGCTAACCACTGAGCCACCACTTAACATGCTGCCAGACTTTCTGAGGGTGAGGCAGTGTGATCTGCTTGGCACACTTGTTGTTCGTCAGTGATTCTGCATGTGGTGTGCACGTAGCAGCCTATGGCCCCAGGGAGTTGATGTATCTCTGCATGAAGCAGCATTACACAAGTAAATTTCTTCCTGTATATATGCATAATCTACTAAAAGCATTGTTTACATATGTAATAAAATGTATAATTTCAAGCTATATAGGATCAAATGTATGCTTTCAATTCTTAAATCACATTTCCTACTTCTTTCAGCCGAAACATAAAGAGGTAAATGTTATTTAGAAAGACTGCACAAGAATGAACAGCAACTTTATAAGGGAATAATTTGTTCTTGTCGATTCACAATCATTCATAAGCACTCAGCCTCTGCTCTTAAGATTTATAATGTCATCAGGATTGCTTGATTGAAATACTGCTGTGCAAGGCACTGCCAACCATCCAATACCCTATACATCATCTCTAGAGTATGAATATGTAATTGCTTTTATTTATCAACATAATTTTAAAGGGAAAAGTACTGGAACAATCATCCAATTTAACTGGCAGAAATAAAATTTTGTTTTTTTCCTTTCTTTGACAAATATTTCTCATTGATTCTTCCTCCTCCTCTTCTGAAAATATTTATGAATTTTGGGGGTAAAGTTTGAAGAATGCTGCATATCTCAACCAGCTGGTTATAGGTTACCCATGAGCTTCAAAGGTAAATGTCTATTTTATTCTGGGGATCCAATGCCCCCTGTAACTGTAACCCTGTTGTTTACTGATATTTGTACTCCTACGCTTTCAAATAAGCTTTGTTGGATGCTAATTGGAGATGCAAACTCTGTTTAATTGAGATTTATTTTCCCCTGTATCTCTAATTGAGACAACACAGTTGCAGATTTCCTTATCTTTTTGTTTGGGATCAGCAGATTCAGACCAAATACTGAGCCCAGGACCTTCCCTATGGCTCAGTACATCAATGAATAAACTGTTTGATCTATCAGGAAATGTGACAAAAATGATCAATGGTAGCAATATCCAGGAGGTCTGTTTGTTTCTGTTATCTACAGTATTATTGTTACAATAATTCTGAGTTAGGTAAAAATTATATAACTCATTACTTTATTTGAAAGAAAAATGCTTTTTGCCATTACAAGCTGAGAACTTAGAGTTAATTTTCCAAATACTTTTCTCAAGGTAAGAAGAGACAAAGAATTTTTTTTTCTCCAATATTACTGAGCGAAAGGAATTTTACCAGGCTCTGAGTGAATTGGGCTATAGTGATATGAATGGGAGAACCAGGCCTGGTCCCAATGCACAATCATCTCTTCAAATATTGTATCCTTTTCCCAAGTGGTGTGGCAAGATTAACACTAGGTGGTAGCAGGTTCTCAACTGACACTTGCACTGCCTGTTAAATGGTGTGGTTAACAGCCATGTGTTATGATCATACCAAACACACCATACAAGCCAAATGTCAGGAAAACAACATGGAAACCAGGGCGAGTTTTTGGTAGGTTTAACTCAACACTTGCTCCAAACACCTCCATGCTGGACATCAAGTACCAATGTCTCAGGGCATGGCCCAAATGCTCCCGACATTCGCAGATATTGGCATCTGACATGTACAAGCATCTATGAATCCTCACAGGGCAACTCCCATCCACTTACAGGAAGCTTCTGCACATTAATGATGCACTTTGGGCTGGACCAGCAACTGCTATTTTTCTGCTGCAGCAAGGAACTTAGCACTCCGGGGCACACATCCAGCTCTTTGACTGGATCAAGCTGCATCTCTGGGCCCGAAACCTGAATCTGTGGTTAGGTTCAACTTCTATAGATTTGTCTGCAGCTCATATCAATTTTGTTCATGCAAAGCTTCATACTTAATGTGCTGAAATATCTATCATGAATTATGTAAACTCTTCACTTTAAGTTATTGAGTAGTTTGAACATTTTCATTTATCTTCTGTGGATGTCTTCCTGGTGCACTAGTTATTTTTAAACCCTTAGTTGCAGTGCCATGGGATTGCTCTTTACTTATGATTACCTCTCTCCTTCTTCTGATGTTTCTTCTTTGAAAGCCAGAGGATTGTATGCTGTTTTTGACCTTGTGTTGGCTCATCATTTGACAATGAAGTTAGATTTGCTACATTGATTATTTCATGAAATTTTTTTGCTGTTTCAAAACTTTATTTAGTTTTATCTAAATGACTTCAAGTGGGTTGTACTGTCCTTTCTTGTTCTCAATGTTTGTTTCTTCTATCAAACAATGCTGATTTTTGTCATATCACTAACCTTCAGTGGTGAAAGAAATTGAAACAATTTCTGGGACTCCTGTAAAATTGCAGATTCTTCTCTATTGTTAGTATGAAACAATTCTACTTTGCCAACATCCTTAAACTCAATAGATTATTTTTTTCTTTTTGAGGTCAACCATGAGTCTAGGAAGTACAATGAAACCTTCTACTGGTTGTACCTTTGTTGGCTGTTTAACAATAATTTATTTCTGGACTAGTTGTTCCTTCAGAACTAGTTGAACACCTTCTGCAACCTCAAAGATGTTGAGGTCAAGATATGTATGTAGGCTGAAAATGAGAAGTGTTAGTTGTGAATTATGTACATTTTCTCAACAGTCTTACACTCTTTGAATAAACTGTAACTTCTGTTACTTCAGCCATGATATTTGATTGGTAGGACAATGACACTTACCCCTGTACTGAGTTTAAAACTAATGGGATATCCATTAATATAAGCAGGTTTTGTCAAACTCGAGTTGGGTAGATCACCGATTTCCCCAAGAATGCTTTTGCTACCTTTCTTCTGTTGAATCATGTTTTTTCAAGAATTTTATTTGTTCTCAGATTGAAGTAATTATCAAAAGTGGTTAGAGGTTTGTTTTTAAAAGTAGCAGAGCCTTCTTTTATGTTTCAGTAATTTATAGCATCAATGACTGTAGGTCCTATTGAACTATTTTTCAGCAAGATATTTGGTCATAGAGTCATCGAGCTGTACAGCATGGAAGCAGACTCTTCAGTACAACTCATCCTGCTGACCAGATAGCCTAAATTAATCTAGTCCCATTTGTCAGTATTTGGCCCATATCCCTCTAAAGCCTTCGTATTCACATAACCATCCAGATGCCTTTTAAATGTTGTAATTATACAAACTTCCACCACTTCCTCTGACAGCTCATTCTATACACACACCACCCTCTGCTTAAAAAAGTTGCCCCTTAGGTCCCTTTTAAATCTTTCCACTCTCACCTTAAACCTATGTCCTCTTGGTTTGCACTGTCCCCACCCCAGGGAAAAAAACCTTGGCTATTCACTGTATCTATGCCCCTCATGGTTTTGTAAACATCTGTAAGATTACCCCTCAGCTTCTGAGACTCTAGGGAAAAATAGACCCAGCCTATTCAGCCTCTCCCTATAGCTTTAACCTTCTAACCCTGACAATATCCTTGTAAATCTTTTCTAAACCCATTCAAGTTTCACAATATCCTTCCTATAGCAGGGAGACTTGAACTGAACACAATATTCCAAAAGTGGCACAACCAATGTTCTGTACAGCCACAACATGACCTGCCAACTCCTATACTCAATGCAGTATTTAGTTTTGAAGCAAATCTGTATCTCAAGAGTGTATTTTTTTCTCCAAGATATTTAATCATGTGTTCTGTTTTGCCCATCACTAATATTAGTTCACTGCAGTCATAATACTTGTCCTGCCATTCTTTTCTTAATGTCATTATTGATTGGTAATACCATAAAGCTGTTTGCAACCTTCTGGTTTTTAAACTTCTCAACTTGCAGTATTTCATTGCTGTCTTAAACCTTGGCTTTAAAGTCTATTAAAACTTTAAAATCCATTATTATGATCCCAGCTGAGGTTAATATTTAGATCTCGGAGTGAAATCTGCTGTGATTAGTAAGGAGATCAAGGCTAATGGGGAGAGGACAAGAGAATGGGGTTGTGAAACATATTAGCCATAATTAAAAAGTACAGCAGACACGATGGGCTGAATACCCTCGTTCTTCTTCACATCTTATGGTCTTCTACTCTTATTGATAGATCATAAATTTTAGTTTTGCAGTTTGGTTACTATGGTTGACAGTCACTGAACATATTTATACATAGCTGCCAATCTTCTTTTAACAAAAGAACAGATGTTTATTACAAAAAAAACAACAAAACCATATATGTGGCAATTTAGAAAGATATTGACATAAGCACTAAGTAGAAAATTCAACCCTTTTTTCCCAGCAATATCTTTGACAGATACTCAATACCAGTGAAGTATTATTTATATTTTCATTTATTTTCATTTCCTTTTAATAATTCACTGGACTTTATTCATTCACTAGATGTCAGTCTTTCTGTTACTGCCTGTCCTTGATGTACATAAACAACAGCTACTTCACTGATTTTTCCTAAATGAACTTTCAGAAAAGCCTTGTCTACATAAACTGTTAAAATAGACTTAAGACTTTTTTTTTATAATCCTGGACTGTTACAAAGAAAACTGTCCTTCTGCTGATAACTAACTGCTCTTCTCAACTGAAACCTGATTATGGTACATAGTCTATCTTTCTGCATGCTGGAGAAGTTAACCTTTGTAATATTTTTATCAGTTAGCTCCCCAGATGATTTATCTTATTATTTAGTTTCAGTTACACACTTTATTTGAAAATTATGTTTAAACACATGGTTCAAAATTACTTGTAAGAGAAGCAAATCATCTTCATAGAATTGAAAACTAAAATCTATTTTTCCTCCATTTCCAAATATTAACAATATACTACAACACAAGAGCCATATTGTATTTCATTTTCTAATAAAGGTTCCAATTTTTTATTAGGGCAATGTTTCAATATTTTGTTTACCTTAAGTTTTGAATTTGGTTAAGATACTATCTGCATCACTATACTGCCTTTTGGAATTTTCCTCACATTGCTTTCATTCAGACCATTGATAGAATGGATGTTTCCTGACTCGATTGAAGTTCTTCATTTCTTCACAGACAAAATAAATGCTTTTCCTCAACCTCATACACAACACACAACCTTGTCCATGATTTTTTAGATAAACTTAACCTTCCTGCAAAATCCATGGTTTAAGGTACATATGGGTAGATGTTCCCACAATGTTACAATACTTCTATCACCTTCTGTCAGACTCCGACTTGGAAATATTCTACATGATACCTTAGTTGCCCTAAACTGTATTGCAGCATTGCTGATGCTGCATCCTTGGTTTAAATGAATATAAAGATCCCTGACTTCACCACTGTAACCAAGCCTTGTGATTCTTGATTGTTAATATATACAATATATACAGTAAGTGCTTTTTCTTACCTATAACCTTCACATTCTAGTCCTTTATGCCATTAATTTATGTTTTTCCCCTCATTTACACTATATTGCAAAAGCGATTTGGGTAAGACAGGGCAAGCTCAGAATATCACCGGCTGCTAACACTGCCAGCACACATGAAGTCACAAGTGAATGGATGACAATAATTATTAAACAAGAATGTGGCCTTTAGTGATATCATGGGAAAGGCAGCAAGACTGATGCTGTGAAACAGTAACGTAGAATGCACATCAGGCAGAGGGAAAGATGTCGAAGAGCTGCGGATGACCGCACAAGTTTGTAGGCTAAAAATAAAATGCCCTGCGTATGTATCAAACATAAGAACATAACAATAGGAGCAGTAGTAGCCCATTTGGTCCACTGAGCCTGCTCCGCCATTCAATACGATCATGGCTGTTCTTTTCATGGACTCAACTTCACTTACCCGCTCACTCACCATAACCCTTAATTTCTTTAATATTCAAAAATCTATCTGTCTTTGCCACAAAAACATTCAGTGAGGTAGCCTTAAATGCTTCACTAGGCAGGGAATTCCACAGATTTACAAAACTATGGGTGAAGAAGTTCCAACTCAACTCAGTCCAAAATTTGCTCTCCCTTACTTTGAGGCTATGTCCTCTAGCTCCAATTTCACCCACCAGTGGGAAACAACCTTCCTTCTTCTATCTTATCTATTCCCTTCATGGTTTTATGTTTCTATAACATCCCCCTCATTCTTCTAAATTCCAATGAATATAGTCCCAATTTGCAGGGTTTGTGGAAAACCCAAACTCTGGGATAAGATACACAGAATAGAGAATGAAGATGGTAAAGGCGTTACAACAGTCACACCAACGGGGAAAATGCAAAACAGAAGAAACCAAAACATTTGTACATTGGAAGGTAAAAATAATTTAAGGCTACAGTAGACATAGGAAACAGAAAAATTGCGTGGAGTGGCTGGGAGTGGCAATCCCTAAAAGTAAAAAAAAACTGAAATAACTGTTCATGGAGGTGGTAAGAAATAAATCTGAAGCTAAAGCTTAGTACTTACTCACAGATTAACCTCACCCTGCTCAGAATATACAGGAAGATCTTTCCTGAAATTTGAATGAAAATCATCACGCAACATGTCCTGCTGACAGATGGCCAGAAACTGAACAATGCCCTGCTGCCAGAAAATGGTGGATCTAAGATTCAATCGCTATAAATGATGTGAATCTGAAAGACATGCAAAAGACAGAACTAAACTGTGAGCGTTGAAACAGGTGGTCCTATCCTCCTGAGGTTGAGCAGTTGCAAAGGGCTGCCGTAAATCTTAGTAATGTATGAACTAAAAGAGGCATCACTAAACACCAGAGATAATACACTTACTGAAAACCACTTTCAACTAGAAGAAAGAAAGAAAGTTTTAGCCCAAACGTTTCCAGATTGTTTTGATGAGGTACCTGATTGTTTTGTAGATTTCAAATATCTGATCACACTTATTCAGAGAAGAAATCAACAATTCATTCTCAACTTCAACAGAGCTAAATAGAGCCAAAAGGAAGACTTGAAAGAGAGCTCCAAAAGATGGGAGAAAAGCAAGTCATTGCACAGTTATAATACCTGCAGACTGGGTAAACTCCATTGTTATGAAAGATAATTTGCAAAACCCAATAAATGGGTCGCAGTCAGTCACTAAAATTGTCCAAGAACAATATTGAAGGCCCAAGAGTTTTTGACTGCAAAGGACAGAGAACTAATTTAGAAAGTTCAGGCAGCTAAAGAAGAAAATTTCCAGAAAGTCCCAAGATGGAAATTTCAAGCTTGATAACCAAACAGCTGCCCTGGGAAGACTGAAGGCTGAGCAGTATATAACTTAGAATGCTGAAAGAAAATGTAAGAGAAGTGACAAGATGTACAGTTAGCAGAGATGGCATTCAAGAGCAAGATCCTGAATCTAAGGCTAAAACTTCAACAGTTCATACTTCAAATAGAAGAACTTGGAAAAAGTTGACATTGACAGTGCTGAGTTGCAAACTAATGAACTGCAGATGCAGCTTAACTCTATAATAGAGCTAGGGAATGATTTTCTGAGAACCGATAACAAACTGTGAAAAATGCTGGAGTGTTTCAAAGAGGGAATATATAAATTGTAAGAAGCCATACAGAGAGGACTGAGCTGGAAATTGAAAAACCGGTGGCAAAAAAGCTCATAGTGTGCTGGGAAGAGAAAAATACGGTGTATAATCAGAACACGAAATTTTGAGAAGTACTGCCAGACCAAACCTGGCAGCATGTTACATTACATCAGAAGAAATAATACAGATTTGATTATCTAAATTATACTATTTAGAATGGGCTGGATTTTGTGAGATGTGGCTTCCTCTTGCACATTGCTACCCTGACCCTTCTTTTTCATGAAAGGAGAGAGCTCCACATTTCTGACTGGAAATTCCAATCAGGGCTCCTCCAGAACTGTGGAGCTGTCCTACCATTCTGACAGTTCTCTCATAATGCAGACCTGTCACAGGAAAGCAAACCAAGCCTCCTTATTCACAGCAGTTAGCTACCGAATTCTGAAATTTAAAGGTCCAGAATCACAGGCCTGCCATTTCAAAAGCTACTGTCAAACAGTAAGTACATGAACTAAGTGTGAGGTTAGGGTAATGAATAGATGGTGGGGTATTGGTAAAGTGCCAGTAGGTAAGTGAGTAAGATTCTAATTGAGTGGGTGTGTAGGGTACCAGACGATAGGGTAGATGGTTAAGACGCCAAGTGTTTGGGGATAGAATGCCAAGATGAAGATTGACAGGTGGGTAGAGTGATGACACGGGCATCACGTTGGAGGCGAAATGGGCAGCACCTTGTATTACTTTTTTATTCATTTGTGGGGCATAGGTATCATTGGCTGACCCACATGTGTTGCTTGTCTCTTTTGCTCCTGAAGAAGGTGATGGTCGGCTGCCTTCTTGAACTGTTGCAGTCCACATGCTGGAGGTAGTTGGAGGAAAGGGCAGTCCAGTGTGAAGCAGGGTAAAGGGCGAGCAGGTCCAGAGCAGGCAAAGGGACCAACAGGTCTACACTGGTGGAAAGGAAGCAGTGGGTCTGGCGCAGGGAATAGGAGTTTCTGGACCCAAAGCAGGCATAGGGGAGTGGGTCTAAACTGGGGAAAGTGGTGTTAGGTCCTGCGAAGACAGAAGGGGGTGTCAAATCAGGCTCTCGTCAGCTTAAATTGCATGTGGGTGAAGTCATTATTAAAGTGTGAGGTAGGTATGAGGTCAGTTGAATAGTTACTCAGAGTTAGATAAGGTATTCAATAGCCCACTCTTTATTGACTATTTTCTTAATTATACCAGAAACCTCCAAAGTCTGTCATTTAAATCAGCCTTTTTGCAGAATTCCAAACAGAACCTTAAGTTTTCTGGTCAATTTCTTAGGAGCGTGCTGCAATAAGAATTCTGCCAGGATCCATGTAACACTCACACTAGAATAAAGGCAGGTCTGACTTTCAGAAAATATGGGCCCAACATTTCTGAGAAAGGAGAAATAGCTATAACATATTATTAAAACTTTCAGTTTAATTGTGAAAAAATATTGTTAATCAACTTTAGTTTAGAGTTAAGTTAAAAAGAGTATTGGTTCAGATAACAATATCTAGACACTCTATTTTAGAGAAAGTTGGATGTAGTATTTTATATTATTTGAAATATTGAGTCCTGTGTTGTTATGATTCATCTCCAGAATGTCACATTGCTCACTGTGACACTGCAGTCAGCATATTCAGAAACAGTACATGGGGAGACCTAGGAACAGCATTCAAAGTCAGCTCCCAAATGTGTCTAAAAGTGTAATATTTAGGACTACGTGGAGAAACAAGACATCAAAATTGCTATGAGAGCTGAGTTTCAAACATTTATACATTGTCCAAATCCCAAGATTATGTGGCTGTTTCTAATTCCCTCCTCCCTCTTTGAAGAGCTTTTATCAGATGCGGTTTTACTTTTACTCATATGGAATCTATTTGTTCCCATGCCTCAGCCCTTTATATTAAGTCTGAGCAGTACACATTAGGTATTCTGATATGAACAAATTTATCACATTGGTGCTGGTCTGTTAGAAGGGATTGCTTTCTTGGAATTTAGTTATACATAAATTATATTTATATACATATTATGCCTGCATTTCAAAAAATATACAATCATCTAAAAGTGATCATTGTAAACCATGAAGTGTTACTGAGAAAACTTGTAATCAAATATGTTTCTAAATTTCTTCTGAAACTTAAAGATAATTAAGTGAAATGTGTTGACCAAATTAAATGTTTCAGAGTCAAGCAGCCCATTAGAGGTTCCTAGGGAGATTACTGTAATCTTGAACATTGCATTCATTTATATAATAATCTAAACCCCTTAGTTAAGTTTTATAATTATAAACAGTGATCTGTAAAATTTCCAAACTACCAAGAGGTCCATAGTGAGTGAGTGTCAGGCATTCTGGCTATGTTAGGTTTATTCCCTGAGGGTGGAAAGAGAACATTTTCTCATATGCTGGATTTTGAAAATTGTTTGTGCTTGTTTTCAATATAATACAGCCTCCAAGATATATATTAGTCTCATGTCTTTTAGAGAAGACGAACAACTGACTTATTCCCAGGTGTCGATCAAAATTATGACCAAGACGTTTATAGGAGTATATAAGTTGAACGATCCTATATCACATTGAGGAAATGTCTCATCTCCAGTTTACGTATCCCTAATGTGTCTGCAGTGAATGGGAATGCACATAATAAGAAATTAGGTATGCAAATGACCAAAGACAAAATTCTTTTGAGCAGCGTGTATGGTTCATCTCAATATAACAACTAAAACCAAAAAAAAATGATATTTATATAGGTAACAAGGTGCAGAGTTGGATGAACACAGCAGGCCTAGCAGCATCAGAGGAGCAGGAAAGCTGACATTTCCGAAGAAGGGTCCAGACCTGAAATGTCAGCTTTCCTGCTCCTCTGATGCTGCCTGGCCTGCTGTGTTCCTCTAGCTCTACACCTTGTTATCTCAGACTCCAGCATCGGCAGTTCCTACTATCTCTGATATTTATATAGTGTCCTTTTTAATCCCAGAGCCTCCTGAAGCACTTTTCAACCAATAAAGAACTCATTGTAACATAGAAAATGCAACAATCAATTTGCACACAACAGATTCCCATGAACAGCAAAGTGAGAATGATAATGCAAATTTATTACTGTGATGCCAGTATGACAAATATTGATGAGGACACCGGGGATGAACACCCTGCTTTTCAAACTAGTTCCATGGGACCCATTTAGGAATGCAGCATCTTACCAGAAAGATAGCATTGAGACAATGTAGGAATCCCTTAGTATGCACTGGAGCGTCAGCCAAGAAATTTTGTATTCAATTCCTTGGACTAGATTTAATTGCACAATTTTATGGCTCAAAAGGTAGAATGTTACAACTATGCTATAGCTGATGCAATATATCAGGCATTATATTGCAACTTTAATGTAATAAACTGCTGCAAGGCACTTTACAGAAATACAATTATGCAAAATTTGAACGTGAGCTAAAGAAAGCACTGTTAGGACCATTAGCTTAGGTAAAAGAATTAGTTTTTAAGGAGTGGATAAGTGCATATGGTTTAAGGAGGAAATTCCACAGTGTGTGGACTACAGAGCTGACTGCAAAGCTGTGAAATAATCTAAAGAATGATGTTGAAGGTTCACAAACAAGACTGCTTTTAATCAATTGTTTTGTTCCAACCAAACAAATAATCACTTGAAAAATTATAAAGAGTCTAATGTTGTTATTACAGTAATATACTTGTAATACATTATGCCTTTACATGAATTCAAGAGGTTTATCTCAGATATTTCTTTGCATTAATTATAGGTTGGCGATAGAACCTCGTCAATGCCACATTGTTGATAAGAACAATCCAGAACAATAATCTCTCTAAATTTAAAATCATATATTTGTTCAATTGTTCACTGTCTTCTTGTATTTCTTTTCATGGGCCCTATGCACCGCTTCTGTAACCTCTACATTACATCTTTACATATTTGCTCACTTAAGCATTTGAGGTCAGGTTGCTGTCATTTGAATGTTGTGACAAAATCCCATTAGAATTATTTAGCAGAATTGAGAATATATATTGTTGTACTGTACTAGTTACTTTTTACAAAAAAGAAATTCTTGCCAACATGAAAATGAAATACTTCAAATGACATATGATTAGTATAAAAGGTGAAATTTTGATTTATTGAGCTGTGCAGTGCATGGAATAGGATAAGATTTCCATTAATGGCTGTGTATTAGACCTACAGACTGAGAAAAAGACGTAGTAGCAGATGACACTGTGGAATCACCCCACTTGGATTATAAACTAATGATTGAATTTTCATGGTGGACAGATCTTCATTAAGACATATAGCTTGATTATACTGCATGATAACCTGTTCTTCTGTTTCATTATCGATCAGTGACAATAAATGAGGTATGTGCCTAGCTCAGAATGAAAGGACACACTAGCGGCCATCAGCCTTGTCACACTTACATGGTGGGATCGTGGTTCTGCATACATTGTGTTTGTCATGAACACTCCCACATTTATTATCATTCGGGTTACGCTTGTATTCGTTTTCCTTGATATGAATAATTAATACTGCACATTGTATGGCTAGTCCCAACTATATAGAGATGTACATCTGCCACAAACACTTTTTTTATTAATAAAAATGGTGATTTTACTTTTAATATCTGTGGCAAGTTGAATAGTGAACAGAGAAATATTTGAAACCTAAATTTCATTACTGTCTCAACAACAAAAACCTCATTTATTTCTCTTCTCTTGTTCCTTCTTCAAGGTGGAGATGACCATATTTATAATTGGGGAACATTGTTAGGGTTCTGTTGCATCTGTAGGTGACTGCTTCCAGCTGACTCCACCTGGAATGTTCTGTCCAAACAGAACAAGAAACCTCAGATAATTAAGTGTTGAGCATATTGTTGGCTTGGGATTTCTCTCTGTATCTGATTTGTGTCAGGTTTCAAAGGAGGTTGGACGATGGTGTCTAGGTCAAACAAAAAACAATCGACCTGGATGAGCTTTTTCCCAGGACTTGAGTCAATGCCAAACCTCTTAAGTGAAGCCTTCAGAGAGACCTGATAGTGCTTCTTTCTGCTGCCACAAGAGAACACCCCAGATTCAAGTTCTCCATAGTGAGTGAGTGTCAGGCATTCTGGCTATGTAATTATCCCAACGTAGTTATGACAGATATCTCGGTATGGTGCAGATGTTTGGCACACCAACCTGGATAAGCATCTGAGTATGTGGTATTTTATCCAATCATCTGATCTTTAGAAGTTTAAGTGAACTTAGGGGGAACAACTTAAGTGAAATTGGTTTAAATTCTTAGCATGATGCTGACACACAGTCAAGTCTTGCATGCATAGAGTAGAATGGGGAGGACTGCTGCCCTATAGACTCTCTGCTTGGTAAGTAGACCTACTCCTCTTCATATCCAGATGGATGTTTGAGGTCTGCTGAAGGCTACACTTGCTTTGATAATACTTACACATGTCTCAGCTTGAATTTAGACATCTTGAGAAAATGCTGCTGTGATAAATGAAGCTACACTGCTGATGGATTCTGATCATTGGCTGGAAACCCGAGGTCAAGATAAGGCTTTCTTGGACAATGCTGTACATTACTTTGGTTTCCATAACCAAAGTTGTTGCATACATTAGAGAAGAAGTCTATGTTACATTGTATATAAAGTTATTAATCAGCTATCAATGCACAGTCATCAGAACAAAAAAAAGGAAATTATGAAGTATGTCCTTTGGGGCTGTAGTGTTTGAGGAGCTTCCTATGGATCTGATATCTGATTTCTGGGTTAGGGTCACCATCATGGAAGACATTGAAGAACAAGGTGGGGAACATGCCAAACAGGGTTGACATTAGCACACAGCCCTGTTTAACTCAATTAATGACTAAGACTAAGGTCAGAAATCTTGTGGTCATTCAGAATCTATGTGCATATGCAGCCATGGATCTTTTGAACTATTGTAAAGAATTTCTGAAAACAACTGAATTTCTCCAATATCTTCCAAAATGAGAGGTGCTACCACTTCTTCTTGCTCAAGCATTTAGATCGCACCACTAATGTTAAAATGTCACAAGGTGATGAAGAAGTGACAGCACTTTTCTGACTTTCACAGGAAATTGGAAATAATGATTGAGCAGCCTGATTAGAATAGTATTTTCTTCAGGAAGAAAGTTCTGAAGGTCATCCTGTTACTGTTTCCAACCAAAGATCATGCTGATACTGAACAGTCTTGTAGGTTTGATGTGTATACTTGCTGCTCTTCCCTTGCAGAGTGGTAGAAGTTGTTAAGAGATACCATCAAAGAAAGTATCATGAGTTGTTTCAAAGTATCTTTTAGATAGTATATTCTGCAGCTACAGTAGACCAATGATGGAGGACTGAAATTTGGAGGCTGTCGTTTTTGCTTGTCACCTGGGTGTAAACACAGGCATTTTGGATTATTTGAACAATTTTAACTTCCATTAAAACATGTTGATGTTACTGTTCTAACCATCTAGTTGTGTGTGAGTTATTCCCATAATACGTCTGATTTGAGCCTTGTAGAAGGATGGAACATTTTAAGTTATCAGTCATCTGTTAGCCTCTATCTGAAGGGCAGATCATTTTATAATGTTGGTCAAATTAATATTTGGTCACTGGTAACACCAGATTATTGGAGGTTGTCTTGACGATGATAATTTAGTTAAAGGTTGGGGGAGATAGTTAAATTGTTCTTTGTTCGTTATGTGTTATTTACACAGTGTGAATGTTAGCTGACATTTCCACAGTAATTACATAGTATACTTCTTCATTATTATTGAAGTTATGAATAGGGTCTGAAACCAAATTTAGTCACAGCCCCAAACTGGCCATGTTACAAAATGGATACCATAGAGCAGTCTGATAGAGGACATTATCCTTAGGAAATCCTGCAGCTAGAACTTTGGAGACAGCATGTTAATTAATTGAATCAGGAATGACCATTGTACTTTTAGGGTTAAGTATAATTCTAATCCCTAGAATTTACCAAGAGCACCATTAACATTAATTTTGCCAGGGCTCCATTTTGACCTGTCTTAGTCAAATGTCATCTTAATATTAAGGGTGGCGATCCTCGCTTCTCCCTTCCAATGTTACTCCAGTAACTAATTTAACAAAAACATGATATTTTTCCAAACGTTCTACCATTTAGTTACCCAAACCAAATCCCACTTCATAAACTCTCTATGTCAGATATTCCAGCTGAGGATATGAGGATCCATGGTCAGACTTTATTGGTTACAACAGTGGATCTGTATATCAGCTGGAAAATTGGTGGTAAACCCACACTGGCCATTTTCATGAGGGTCAAAAAGGTCAATTGGGTACGAGTTTCCCAGTTCCTGACTGGCGAATTCCCATAAAATTCCCGGACTGGGATGAATGTGTTACCTGCGCAATGTGCCATCCATCAGAGAAAGTGGCAGCCACTACTAGAACTACAATGTGGCCTAGGCATAGGATTGATAATGAAGGTCCAGTAATATGCTGAGTGGGACAGGTTTACTAGGTCCAGACAAGGACTGTTTGTTTTGATGCTCTGAGGTGATTCTAACCCCAGAGCTCTCCATTTTTATCAGTATGTGGCTCCATCAAGCAATGAGTGTCCATCAAAAGGGGGATTTCTTAACCCTGTGACTTGGCCCCAATTAGCTGCTGATTAATATCAGTGGTGCTGGGCCTTTAAAGGGACTCAATTTCTTTTTCCTTGTCCCTGGGTCATTCTATTTATGTAATGTTTGACAGCCTTTCCTTTAATGAACTTGATCAATTTTGGTTTTCAGTTGGTGTGCCTCTAATTGTACTGCAATACTTAATCTGCTTGCTACATTTATTTTTAAACTGAATTAAAATTATTCCTGTATTCATTTTAGGTTTCTGTTTTAGCAATCTCAGTTTCAATCTAAATATTAAGTAGATCTGTTGTGAACCATTCTGCTTAGCAGTTCCAGCATTTCTATGTTGCTTCTTGTACGCTAATAGGTTGAACAATTTGCATATTGAGGCTACTAAATTACATATTTCAGTAATTGATCCAACTCAGAGTCCAGCATAAATATTGCTACTCCTTAATCATGATCTTTGAAAATACACTGTGGGATACTATTGTGCAAACATTGAATTCATTTGAATGAAATTTCTCCTGCAGGCTTTTTAGCAGAGCTGTTAATTAATGCAATGTAAATACATTTGATCCCTATCTTTGTGTTTACAATAGTATTTAGATAGAGGATTCAAAGTCATTTTGGGAAATTGCATTCCAAAAAATGGTGTTTTGCCAATTTACAGAGCAATCAAAGCAACCAGTAGTTCAATCCAAAGGTTTATCCCATGTCTAGTATGACATGTAAACTGTTATTAGAACAAAAGGACATATGATAAAAGTCGTGCAAATCATCATTAAAACTAATGTCAGAAAAATGGGAATGTTCTTCTCAGTAAGATGATGGAGTCAAAAGCGGTTTTTCTTTCATGATCTAATTGAATGACTGAATTGAGGGGTCAGACACAACCGTATATTTTCCTGAAGAAGTGACTGAAGACGGCCACCATGTGTTTTGGTGCTTTGTTAATTTTAAAGTCAAATAGTTCATTGCAAACAGCTAGTTCTAAACCTCAGCCGAACCCCTGGGAGATTCGGTACCTTTCTGCCCTGTGGCAGTAAATCAAGTAAATGGGATGCTGTCATTTACACAGAGGCACAATGGACTTTCTGCTTACAGTATCCAAACAACAGCTGAGTAGAAGTGATGTCGCTTGAGGTCGAATGACTTAAGATCAGTGCAATGGAAGGCCCTCCACCACTTGATGAACGGCAGACCCAATGGCTGAGATAGAAGTCTGAAGATGGAGACTGTTATGGACATAAGAGAGTAAATATATTTGTACATTTTTTTTGAAGTTCACAGCTGCCTGGCCATGACCCCAGAGGGGAAAATCCTCCAGGATCAGCCACATGGCTGTACCTGAGACCCACAGGCTATTACAGGTCAATGGTTTGTAGGAGTGGAGATGTGTAAGAGCCCATATTGCTATCTGAAATTTCCAATCAGTATTGAATTAGTAACAATTGGCCTCAACCCAAAACTAAGACACCCTCGTTGAAAATGG
Organism: Ginglymostoma cirratum; assembly: GCA_024137785.1. Lineage (NCBI taxonomy): Eukaryota > Metazoa > Chordata > Chondrichthyes > Orectolobiformes > Ginglymostomatidae > Ginglymostoma > Ginglymostoma cirratum. The sequence continues at coordinate 20,761,496 of JAHRHZ010000267.1, forward strand.
CTAGCTAGCAGTGAATCAACATGGAGGACAAAGTTTGCATGCTCACCTGCTTCCAATTTGGACTTTGACCTTTCTAAAACTCCAGTATGTTCTCAAAAATGTAAAGATTGATCCATAGCAATGGCCATCATATGATTTGAATGTTGCATATTACTTCTGTTTATTCAAATCAGGAGTTTTGCTTTTGAACTTGTTACAAAACACCTTGATTTTTCCTATTAATTTTAATGTTTATAATCAGTTTAATTCCATCATTTGTAGATGTAACATTAAAAAATAATTTTCATTACTGTTGGAAAAATTTACATCTTCAGTTTATTTGGCATTCTGTGTATAAACTAAACCATTTTTTTAATTGATTTGCTGGCAGTGTTTTTATTTAATTTAAATATTTGTACATATTTAGAATTTATATTTTAGAATATCATTTATTGTCACGCGTCCTCAAGTACAGAAGTACAGGAGTACAGTGAAAAGTTTACAATGTCACCCCATTTGACATCATCTGAGGTACAAAGTACCATGTGTAGGTCTTAGATACAGAACAGGAAAATGAAGCATAAAAAGGGGAAAAACAGTTACATTACTTACAGTTATTCACAGTATAAGCTATAAAAAATGAAAAATAAAATTAAAAAGATAAGCATTGCAGTCTTCCCATAAAGGGCAGTGGGTCAGTGCCGGGGCCTTCCACATTTAATCTGATCGGCCTTGCACGCCATTGACCACCCACGCCAGTCCCCAGTCCAACAACTGTCCTGCTCTGCTCCAGCCTCCAGCCCATTGGGCCATCCCCGCTCCACTTGATCCTCCAGGCTGCTGGCTGTGCCAGCATCACTCGACCCTTCAGCCTGCTGGAAGTCCCCACTCCGTGCAAGCCTCCAGCCCACTGACTGTCCCCGCTCCACTCGGGGCCTTCATCCATCCCCACTTTGCTCGAGCCTCCAGCCTGCTTTGCTCCATGCCTCCAGCATACAATATATAATGATATCTTAAGCTATTCCTATTTGTGTTTTACATGGGTATGCGTGAGTTTGAAAAAATATTGCCAATCAGAAGCACAAATATATTATTGCTATTTTTTCTCGTCAATCACATATTCTGATCAAGGAGGTCAGGGAAGGATGTAAAGTTCAAATGAAACGTTACCACAGACCTTCAACAGAAGGCTTATAATATGGGATTGTAAGCCAGTTTTGTAATGCATGCAGCATTCACATCTTAACTTGACAGCTAATGTAACAACATGTTTCAAAAATATCTCATCTTTAGCATGGAAAATAGTAAAATAATTTATTGGACTCAGATTGAGGCTTTAACACAAAATTTATTCATTAAGGAAAAAAAAAGCAAGTGAAGTGTAATAAACTACTGAGTAACATGAAACAAATATTGTTTTTCTTTCATTTTGCTCATCAATGCAAAAAGAAGGGATTTTGGTTCTGAGTAAAAGAACTCTTCTCATTTCAGGAACCGCCTGTCAAATACAGACAATGCAAACTAAATATAGTTACGTGTTTCATGACTAATATCCTTTTATCTGCAAGAGGTGATGAAAATACAGCCTCAGAATTTTGGTCAGATCAGATGCAATTATGTGCTGGACATTGTTAACAAATGAACAGACTGATTCTGGAAAATCAAAGTCTGCTGCAAGTGTCAAATGTTAAGCGGCCCACCCTGGTGGTGTAGGAGTATCTCTGCTGATGCCTTATTTGCAGAGTTGGTGCCTGCTTTAAAACTTCTAAAAGCACAAGTCCCCATGGTGGTGAATTCATATCCATAGCTGGTGTTACTATTTGCATCAATCATCAGCTAGAGTTTCTCACTTCGTATGATTAATGTTGAAGGCTTTCATATTCTCTTTCTAAACATTCTTGAATATGGCCTTTGGCCACTCTGTTGGTCTCTTGTGCAGGTTATCTTCTAATTGTAGCATGCTTTTGGAAAATGTGCACATGCTCAAGCCAAAGAAGACTTCTTTGCTTGTTAACAATGAATGCTCAACATCTTTGACTTAGAAAGGACTGCTTCAGTAGTGACTTTGTCTTTTCATGCAATGCTAAGAAAGCATCATAAGCACTGAAGATAGAAGTTACTGACCTACCTATTGTTGTATAGTGAAATCTCTCATGAAAGGCAGTAGGTTGGAAACAATCCTGAGACACCTCATTTTCACTTGTCCATTACCGGTTAGCCTTCAACTTGTCAGAATTTGAGTTGACTGTTAAATTGTCCTGAATTGCTTGAGCATCCTGTAGGAAAACATCTAACGTGAGAAAAGCAGCACGTTGTGCAACATCTTTAGGTAGACTATTGAGGGGAGTTGATATCTCCCAGCTTTGAATGTTAGTGTGTTCCCTTGAAAAGCTGATAGATAGAATGAACATTTCCAACCAGAGATAGGGAGATCATCACAGATTCCATATTCTCACTCACTGTTTGAGTGTAGCTGTGGAAAATGTGAGCATACCAGGTTCTAGCACAGTCATTTTACATTGCTTGTAGTCTTAGTGGTGTACACATTAATGTGTAATACCTTAACTACAGTCATCAACCTCATGTTTCAAGGATCCCTGAAATCTCCTTCCACCTTGCCATTGATACTGAGCACTTATGGTTACAGAGATAGCATATAGGTCTGCATGCATATCTAGCAGACACTGAATGTGTAGTACTTGGGTATCTATGGCAATTGCCAGTCTGATCGTGGAGGCAGCCAGATGAATGCATATCTGAGAAATTATGTTACTGATAATATTGGAGTATTTTCTATCTTTCAGTCCAGCTTAATGAGCACACCGACAAACCTGCCTGTTGTTCCTGTGACTGCAATTTGGCAGTCATCAATGGCTGAGAACATGGGATCATGTTCCGTCTGCACCTGACCAAGTGCATGGTCTCTAATAGCCCTCTGAATGCTAGAGACCTACAGCGTTTTTTTTGCCTTGGCCAGATGCAGAATCACATCTGTGCTGTGCTCACCAGACTGTGTTCCCCAACCTAATATAGAAAGAATACTCACCGAGGTGAAAGTCTCTGAGCTGATTCCGTGTGCAAGTAAAAGCCTCGCAGATGCATTCAATGAAAGTCGATTGACTTACTCCCCAGAGGTGGAAATAAGGCTGAGCATTTCCAGCACTAGCTTATTTAAGGCAAATGTTCACTGGATGTCTCCATGAGAGAAGAGGTCAAATAATTGGTATAGGAAAAATAAAATCCTGTGCAGGTTAAGAATGAATTAGTACTGGTGGTAATGAGAGAGCAGCACAGCACAGCACAATGGAGTTTACTGTGTGCATTGCACAGTGAGATATCCGTGTTCCCACACGAGCATTCTGCTCTTCTCTAGTCAAATCCAATATCTCTTCTTCATAGGACACATGTAGCTTCACAACTGCTACCAACCATATCTCCCACCAGATTTTGTCCTCTTGGCCTATTGTGAGCACATCTTTTCTCTGCCGTGGTGGAAATGGATAGCAGAGCCATTTAGAATGATGTAGGAGCAGGATAGGTGTGAGGTGTCTTCAGTGAGTGTTAGGAAGTACAGAAAGCAGCATTAGTATTAGTTTGGCAGAATCAGGTGGAGCAGAGCCTTTGATGGGGTATGATGCATGCTACATTTGCTGATTCATTTCTTAAGGCAGTGCATTGGCCAATCAGAATCAACCTGTGTGGTTTAAATTTAATCAAAAATGTGGCAGCTAACTGCCAATAATCACTAACTGGTGTCTTTCTCTATGGTAACGGCTCTACCAATAAGTGACCATTTGCCAACCAATCAACATTCTCTCTTCATTTAGTATAATTGATGTTTTCCTTTCGCTTGTGAATTGATATTCCTGCAACTTGTCCAGATGAGTGAAAAAAAATCAATAAAATGTGTTTATTCAGCAATACTCAAGTTCTGTGGTAACAAATGACTAAAATTAATTTTGTCACCTGCACTCTTTTCAAGGATTATTCAAATGGTTAAGCATATGTCAAAAACTAAACACATAAGATAAAGGCATATTTGTTTTCTTTCTTTCATAAGGTTAGGACCTGGCTTTTGTGCAAAACTAAAATATATTAGTTTATCAAGAATGTCTCCCTCGCACATATTGGTATCAATGTACTAAATAAATTGAATAATATCACTGCACATTCAACCATTCCTTAGAAATGTGAACTGATGCTAGTACATGCGATGTTACTGCGGTAAGTGGGACTGTATACTATTGTGACTAATTACGTAGAAATAGGTGAAAGTAAGAAATAGCAAGTGGCAAAATACACTGTTGAGAGTAGTTTATAAGATCCCAGAACAATAACTACATAATTGGACAGCGTGTTAATCAAGAAATAAAAGGGGTATTATCAAAAGCAATTTAATAATTGTGAAGGAGTTTAATCTATTGAGCAAATCAAATGGGCAAAAACAGTCTAGAGTACATATTCATGAATGCATGTGAGACTTTTTAAAAAGAAATGTTATAACCATTTCATCATATGTAATGAGACAGCGTTAATTAGAAATTTCAGTGTAATTGATCTGCTGGGGAAAAGTGACCATAATTTGATAGAAATTCATATTGAGTTCAAGAATGATACACATCCAAAGCTAGAGTTTTAAATTCAAATAAAACCAAATGCGTAGGCAGTAAGGATAGTTGGTAAGGTAGATTGGGAAATTAAAATGAAGGGATAACAATTGATCAGTAATGACAAACAATAAAATAAATTTGTCTTCATTCTCAATGAATATGCATTTTATTAAGAAATAAAAGCCCCACAGAAAAGAAACTCTATCTAGGACAGTTGGAGAAAGGTGGTGGTAGAGTGGTAGTGTCACTGGACTAGTACCCCCAGGGTTGCATTAATGTTGGGAGGGAATGGGTTCACATCCCACCAAGCTAGTGAGATTTAAATTCAATGAATATATCTGGAACCTAAAGCTAGTCTTAGTAATGCTCACAATGAAGCTATCATTGATTATTATAAAAATTGATCTGGTGCATGAACATCTTTTAGGGAAGGAAAGTCCAAAGATGTGCAGCTTAGATGGATTGGCCATGCTAAATTGCCCACAGCATTCAGGGATGTGTACGTTAGGTGTGTTAGCCAATGGGAAATGCAGAGTTACAGGGAAAGGGGATGGTTCTGGATGGGATTCTCTTTGGAGTGTTGGTGCAGGCTTGTTGGGCCGAAAAGCCTGTTTCTACCCACTGTAGGGATTCTAAGGTGACCTTCTGGGATGACGATCCTCATGTAATCTCACGTGGAACGTGCATCCAGATGCCCAGTAATGCCGTTAACTCAGAAACACTTCTGGAAAGGTCTCACATGTCATTCATTTCAAGGACTATTAAAAATAGATAACAAATGCTAGTCTTGCCAGAAAGACCTACACCCCATAATTTCTTTTTAAATCAAAGTGTTTACAGATGGAATTAAATGAAAAAATGTTTATCATATTATTAAGAGTAGTAACAAGATAAAGGATGGGTGAGAATTTTAGACACAAGCAAAGCTTGACCAAACTGTTATTAAAAAGAAGAAAGTAAAATTTGGAGTAAAATTGAAAAATTTTTATTTAAGCTCCTGACCTCATTATAGTCTTAGTTGAAACATGGACAAAAGAGCCAAATTCCAGAGGTGAGGTGAGAGTGACAGCCCTTGATATCATGGCCGCAGTCAACCAAGTGCGGCATCAAGAAGCCCTAGCAAAACTGGAATCAATGAGTATCAGGGGCAAATGCTCCGGTGGTTGGAGTCATACCTGACACATAGGAAGATGATCGTGGCTGTGGGAGGTCAATCTCAGCTCCAGGACATCTCTGCAGGAGTTCCTCAGGGTAGTGTCCTAGGCCCAACCATCTTCAGCTGCTTCATCAATGACCTTCCCTCCATCATAAGGTCAGATGCGGGGATGTTCGCCGATGGTTGCACAATGTTCAGCAACATTCGTGACTCTTTAGATACTGAGGCAGTCCATGTTCACATGCAACAAGATCTGGACAATATCCAGGCTTGCGCTGACAAGTGGCAAGTGACATTCATGCCATAAAAATGCCAGGCTATGACCCTCACCAATAAGAGACAATATAACCACTGCCCCTTGACATGCAACGGTGTTACAATCAGTGAATCCCCCACTGTCAACATCCTGGGGGTTACCATTGACCAGAAACTCAACTGGACTCACCACATAAACAGAGTGCCTACAAGAGCAGGCCAGAAGCTGGTAATACTGCGGCAGGTAACTCACCTTCTGGCTCCTCAAAGCCTGTCCACCATCTACAAGGCGCAATTCAGGAGTGTGATGGAATACTCCCCACTTGCCTGGATGAGTGCAGCCCCAACAATACTCAAGAAGCTTGACACCATCAGGACAAAGCAGCCCACTTCATTGGCACTACATCCACAAGTATCCATTCCCTCCATCACCGATGCTCAGCAGCAGCAGTGTGTACTATCTACAAGATGCACTGCAGGAATTCACCAAAGATCCTCAGACAGCACCTTCCAAACCCACAACCACTTTGTTCCAGAAGGACAAGGGCAGCAGATATATGGGAACACCTCCACCTTCAAGGTCCCCTCCAAGTCACTCACCATCCTGACTTGGAAATATATCGCCGTTCCTTCACCGTCGCTGCGTCAAAATCCTGGAATTGCATCCCTAATAGCATTATGGGTCAACCTACAGCAGGAGGACTGCAGCAGTTCAAGAAGGCAGCTCACCACCACCTTCTCAAGGTCAACTAGGGATGGGCAAGAAATACTGGCCAGCCAGCGACACCCACATCCCACAAAACAAATAGAAAAACAATTGTGACAGTTCCTACACATACATTAAAAAAAAAAGTGGTGAATGTAAGTTTGGACCTCCTAGAGACAAAGGCAGGAGAGGTTATAAAGGAAATTAGGAATATAAACTATAAAATTGAAATTTGGACCCTGCTGTGTTTATCAGGTTGAACGAGTTTCTGACACAAAGCAAAAATGGAACTTTGTGGTGGTTACGTTTTTAGTTACACAAAGTCATGCAACTCTCAAACGAGCTGGATTTTATACTTTTATGACCAAAACTGACACGAGGGGTCTTTGAGTTAAAAGAAACTGCATTACACCTATTGGAGTTATGTTGCAGTTTGACATAGAACCGAGAGAAGAAGTAATTCCATTCAGACCTCTGAAAAGCTTGTAAGTCAAGACTGGTCTCACTCTGTCTCTGTCTCTGTTTGTCTGTATCTCTCTCTCTCTCTCTGTGAGTGGAAATGAAACAGTACTCAAAAACTCGGAAAAGAAGAATGTCTAACTCAAGCAAAAAGTTAGATCCACCTGACTAGTTCCCAAATTGAGGATCTTCTGTTCCCTCATCACCTACCGCAGACCAAGTCTAGCAGCTCTGCCCTTTAGATCCGACCAGCTTGATCAGCAATTCTGCTACCGACTCTCTCTTGGTGACGGACTTGGAAATCTCCCACCCATTTTGTGCCTTTGTCACCCTCAGTTATTCCTCCAAGTGTTGTTCAACATTGAGGAGCACTGATTCATCAGCCAAAGGAGAACAGTACATGATAATCAGCAAGGGATTTCCTCCACCATGATTATTCTGAAGCAGAGACGTCATAAAGTCCGGAGTCCATGTCAAGGACTCCAAGGACAATTCCTTCCTGACTTTATACCACTGTCCTGCCACCTCTGCTGGGCCTATTCTGCTGGGATGCTTGTGCTGGTGTCTGGGTTATTGTCTATCAGGTATGATCACGTATGACTACACCGGGGTGTCGTTTGACTAGTCTGAGATACAGCTCAATAAATTTTAGCACTTGCAGGGTTGATGAGCCTATTTTTGCAGTTGTCTTTTCTGGTCCTCAGGCTCAATGCCAAGTGGCTCTTCTGGTTTCATTCTTTTGTTGAGAATTTGTAGCATTTTTTACAACTGAGGGGCTTGCTGGGCCATTTCAGAAGGCAGTTGAGAGTTGGTCACATTTTTGTATATTTGGAGTTGTATACATGCTGGCCAGACCAAGTGAGATTGGCCAATTTCCTTCAGTGAAGGGCATTAGTGAGCCAAATCAGTTTTTCCTGATAATCAACAATGGTTTCATGGTCATCAGTTGATTCTTAATTCCAACTGAATTCAAATTCTACCATCTGTTATGACAGGATTCAAACTTGTGTCCTCAGAACATGAGTTGAGTTTCTGAATTAATAGTGTAGCAATAACACTAGTAGACATCACCTCCCCAACAGTATGGCATTTCCTCAGTACTGCACTACAGTTCCATTGGATTTCCTGTTGACAGGCAAACTTCTGACAGCTGTAGACTGATGATAGATGCCCCATTCAATTTGGATTTGAATATTTGGGAATTGATCACAGTCCACTTCATCAGATTTTACAAAGTAGTTTGAAATACTGGTATTTGGAAACTCTATCAATTTGCCAGGAACTTCTACCAAGAAAAGGGTTTCAGGGAAGAGTCCTGATACCATAAAGAAGTGAATTTTTTGAGCGAGGCTGTTGATCACATTCCTGAAGGATAATGAGCTGACTGAAAACAAACTGTAAAATGTGGTATTGCCTGGGGTATTGTTCTGTAGGGATACCCATTTGGAGCCTGGTTGTACCCACCAGGATATGGACCCATCATGTCCAATTAGAATAGAACAAGAGATAAAAGGCACTAACTTCAGGCCATTCAGTGAAATGGGCCCAGAAAAATATCATTTTTTTTTATTCATTCACAGAACATTGACATTGCTGGCTAGGCCAGCATTTATTACCCATTCTTAATTGCCCAGAGGGGAGTTGAGAGTCAAGCACATAAAGGACCTTGGTGAGACCACATCTTTAGTTTGCGCAGCTTTGGGCCCCTTATCCGAGGAAGGATCTCCCGGATATGGAAGGAGTGCAACAAATGTTTACCAGGCTGATTCCTGGGATGGCAAGATTGAGATATGAAGAGAGATAATAAGAAGATAGAAATGTAGTCACTGGAATTTAGAAGAATGAGGGGGTTCTTGCAGAAACCTCATACTAAAATAACTAGACAGGATGTACCCGATGACCAGGGAATCTAGAACCAATGGTCACACTTTAAGGATACAGGATAGATTGAAATTTAAGATTGAGATGAGCAGAAATTTCTCCACCCAAAGAGCGGTGAGTCTTAGAAATTCTCTGCCACAGAAAGAGGTTGAGGTTAAAACAATGAATGATTTCAAAAAGGAGATAGGCATCATTTTTAGAGCTAAAGGGATCAAAGGGTATGGGGGCAAAGAGGGAACCGGAGAGTGAGTTTGATGGTCATCATGAACATATTGAATGGCAGAGCAGGCTTGAAGGACTGAATGGTTTAATCCTGCTCCTATTATCTATATTTCTTAGATGTGGGATTACCAGGTTTGACAATCCCAGTTTTGAAAGGACAAATGTTCTGAGAGATCATGAGAGCTGAATATCTGCCCGTCCTTTTATTTGACCAGTGCCTCCTCTGAATTTAATCACTCTGTTCTCCATCTGCAATTCCCATTAGAGTATATCGTTGCAATGAGGCCCGTTACGAAGCCACTGATACTGATGTTGTTACTAAACAATACCAAACTCTGGAAGTAACTTTCTCATTGTTGCTCTGTAAACTGTTTCTGAAAGGTAACTGACCAACCAGCAATGAGCACTGAGCCTTAATTCTTGCATGCATTCCTGACTTTAACCAGTCCCGAGCAGTGGTGTTCAGTCTGTCCTTCTAACTTACTTAAAGTTTGCTGAATGTAGGAAATCCAGACAACAAGGCTTTCATTTCAAATATTTGCCAAAATCTCCAGAAAGGAATCAAATATAACAATACCCAATCAAAGTTGCTGGAAAAGTTCAGCAGGTCTGGCAGCATCTGTGAAGGAAAAAACAGAGTTAACGTTTCACCAAGGTCCAGTGACCCTTCCTCAGAATTCAGACCTGAAACTTTAACCCTGTTTTTACTTCACACAGATGCTACCAGACCTGCTGAGCTTTACCAGCAACTTTGTCTTTGTTCCCGATTTACAGCATCCGCAGTGCTTTCAGTTTTTTTTTGTCAAATATAACGATTGACCCTCTTCTCTGTAGAATGAGTTACTTGGTTGCCTCAATGTGGGCAAATTGAAACACATTCACAGCTTTTGTGGCCGTGCTTTGCAAAATTACTAAATTACTAATCCAAAATTACGAATCTCCATGTCAGCCTTTTGATGTCTTCCTTTTCTCTGAAAAAATCTAGTCATGTACTAATTGTACACTATAATCAATATATTTTCTTTCAATGTAATGAGCTTCATGGGAATGAAAGATGCAGTTCAGTCACAGATGTTCTTAACTACTTTCATGAATTATTATTAATTCAGACATTACTTTCATGTTTTAGCACAATGTAATAAGTAAATTTATTTTAATGTCTTCTCCACGCAGATGCCTGTGCATGCACTTATTGTGCAGCAGACTTTTATCAAAAGCATTTCATATATTAAGTTGACAGAAATGTATTTGTCAATGATTGCTTAACGTTTACATCGTATTGGCTCACTATCTCAATCAACTATTTTCAGATGGTTACGACCAATGAGCTTGTTCTGCATATAGTATTTGTGTGATGGACTTCACTATTTCTTTACCTGAATAAATGAGCCTAAGTTCTTCAGTAGTGTTCAAGAAAATGCCATTGTGATTGTGAAGAATAGTTCCTTTTACTCTCTCAGTTTACAATTGGCAATATTATTCAAAGATGGATTTCTCTGCCAATCTCTAACAATGACAAGGATCAAATATTACAATGTTCCCCAGGGTCTGAGTATCAAAGATATTTAGTTTTTCATTTCAACTCAATTCATGCAACTGAGACAGATGCACAAAGCTTTTCACAATGGCTTGAATTGTTTCTCTCTAGGGCTCCTATTTTACCATCACCTTTCATTCATACAAATTAGATTTGGATGTACATCAATGAGAAATTGACAGTAATTCAGGAATTAAGTTGTTTATCTAAAGTGTGGTGCAAAACCACTTCTAGTGGGTAGTGTCACAGTCACAGTAAGAGAAGACTGCTGAAGTCCCTGGCCACTTCCTAGCTATCTATAGTCAGTGAATTTCTGAGAGGAATGTTTGAGAGCATTTTAAAACTCCTGAGTGTGTGGACAATTCTATTAAGCAGCAGCAGCAAGCTTTTTGTGGGTTTAAACAGAAAGATGTTTGTTTATTTAGGCAGTGATGCAGAAATCAAACACTGTGAAACCCATTCAAACAGACAGAGACAAGGAAAGTACAGTTGGAGTGAGATACAAGTTATGTAGGAACGATATAGGAATAAAGAAAAAATTCATAATTTATTCCACAAAGCAAGAATGGTTTCAGGAAGACAACAAACAAACTCTTTTAACTCAGAAATTAAGTCATATTAAATTGGGAAAAATAAAGCATACGGTAAGCAAAGATTAGTGATAAACCAGAGAATCAGGAATGTTTTAAAAGCCAGTAAAAGATGACCACAAAAATAATTAAGAAGGAGAAAATAACCAATGTGGGCAAACAAGCTAGATACATAAAAACTGACAGTAAGATTTTCTTTAAATATATAAAAAGGAAAAGGAAAAGACAGGCCAAAGTGAACAAAGGCCCCTCAGTGAATTAAGCAAGGGAAACAGAAATGGGGAATCAGGGAATGGCAAAGGTGTTGAATAGATACTTTGCATCAGACTTAGAGGTAGAGTACATTAATAGCATTCCAAAATGGAATATAATCAATGGACCCAACAGGGTGAGGGTGGTAAAGGGTGTTGGGAATGTGTGGAAACAAACACAACAGCTATCATTAGAAAACAAAATGTACAAGGAAAAGTAACGGGGATAAAGACTGATGCATCCCCTGGACATTTTGGGCTTTATTCCAGAATTTTAAGAGGAGATGGTGGAGGTACCGGTAATAATATTCCAAAAAACCTTGGATTTGGGAAATGTTCCAAAGGATTGAAAAACTACTGATGTAACACCATTAATCAGAATGATAGCAAGAGAAAAGCAAATAATTATAGGCCAGTGCACTTCACATCTGTAACAGGGAAAATGCTAAAGTTTATCATAAAGCATGTAACAGCAGAGCATTTAGAAATACATAACAGGAATAAGCAGAAGCAGCACAGTTTCATGAGGTGGAGATCATACCTAACAATTTACTACAATGTTCTTTGAGAAGGTACAAGCAGGATAGATAAAGGGTAACCAGTAAATGTGATATATTCAGATTTCCAAAAGGTGTTTGATAAGGTAACGCACATAAGGCCACTTACTATGATAAGAAACCATAGCATTGGTGGTAGTATATTACCATGGATAAAGGATTGGCCAACTAATAGAAAACAGAGAGTTGGGCCAAAAGGAGCATTTTCGGGACAGCAGCCTGGAACTAGACAAATGCCACAGGGATCCATGTTGGGGCCACAATTGTTTATAATTCTTTTGAATGACTCGGACAAGAAAAGTGAGAAAATTGAATGTATTGTAGCCAAGTTTGCAATAACACAGACGTTTGGGATGGGAAGTGGTGGGGATGACAATATAGGGTCTGCAGAGAGATAGAGACAGTGAGTGGGCAAAATCTTGACAGGTGGAATACTGTGTGGAAAAATGGGAAGTTATGCTCTTTGGCAGGAAGGTTAGATCTGCTGAATGTTACTTAAATGTGGAAAGACTGCAGAAAGTTCCAGCACTGAAGGATTTAGGGATGCTTGCGCATGAATTTCAAAAATGCTAACGCACGAGTTCAATAAGCAATAGTGAAGGCAAATGAACTATTGACTTTATTTCAAGGGGAATGGAATATAAAAATAGAGAGGTCTTGCTAAAGCTAAGTATAACATGAGTCAGACCACAGCTGGAATACGGTGAACAGTTTTGGGCAATTTACCTAAGAACAGATATACTGTTGTTGAAGGCACACATGTGAAGGTTCACTAGGTTGATTTCAGAAATGGAGAGTTTTCTTTTAATGAGACGAGGTTGAGTAGATTCAGATTGTATTCACTGGAATTTAGAAGAATGCAAGAAAACCTTATTGAAACAAGGTTATAGGGGGCCTTGAAAGGGCAGATGAGAGAAATTGTTTCCACTTATGGGAGAGTCTTGGACCAGAAGGCATAATCTCACCTTAAAGGGAGACACATTTATTTCAAAGATGATGAGGATTTTTTTTCTTTCAGATAGTATATGTTCTGTGGCATTCTTTACTGTGGAGGGCTGTCGAGGCTGAAACATTAAGTATATTCAAGGTAGAGACAGACTTTAGATCATTAAGGGAAAAAACAAGAAAGTAGATTTGGGGATTATCAAATCAGCCAAGATCTCATTGCATAGTGGAGCAAACTCAATGGGCTAAATGGTCTACTTCTGCTCCTACATCTACGGTCTTCCAATCTTATAATTTATTTAGTTTTTGAAGATGTAAATTGCAGACTTTGTGGAAAGTTTTCTTCCCACCTGATGTATAGTTTAGTTAAGTTTAACAGCCAAAGTCAAAACTGAAGTGCTTTGCAAGATTTTCTCAATGTGATGGACTTTCTGTAATTCACAAAGTCTACTTCATATGGGTTTGTATTTGTTTGCTGTTTGCTCGACCTAAAATGGTACCAGCTGATAAATCACATGATGATACTGCTTTCAGATATTTCATAGGCACAGATAACTGTGCCTTTCTGCTTTTTCCTTTATCTGCAGAGAGCATTTTTCATTTAAAGACTCACAGGACTCCCATAGTTGTTCCATCGTGCAATTCCTTATAATCTTGGTGATGTTCTTAGTTTGTTGACAGGCACCCTCTTTAAGTGATTCCAAATTATTGTCTGAATGATTAACTTGTCCATCTTGTTGGGCAAAAACAATTGTTTTCTTTCGTCAGAGGGTGGTGATTCTGTGGAGCATATTACCACAGAAGTTTGTGGAGGCTAAGCCATTGAGTGTCTTTAAGACAGAAATAGATAGGTACCTGATTAATAAGGGTTAACAAGGGGAGAAGGCAGGAGAATGAGGTTGAGAAACGAATCAGCCATGATCAAATGGCAGAGCAGACTCAATGGGCTGAATGGTTTAATTCTCCTTCTGTATCTTATGGTCTTTTTATATTTAAAAGGAAGACAATTCAGTTCAGAAATACTCCTGCTGGTTCAGGATCTGTGTAGCTAACTTTTTTTTTCGATGGACTGAATGTTTGTACGTCTTTGGAGCATAGTCAAACAATGTGTCAGTTCCTTAAATACCCATGCACCAGGTCATCTGATCTCCTGTGACTACTTTGTCAGAGTGTATTTTCTATTTTAAAAGAAAAAGTTACATCAAATATTCTACATTGAATAAACTTCATCTGCAAACATCTAGGGATATGGGATAACAAGTTGTGGGGCTGGATGAACACAGCAGGCCAAGCAGCATCATAGGAGCAGGAAAGCTTGACGTTTCGGGCCTAGACCCTTCATCAGAAATATGAGACTGCTTGGCCTGCTGTGTTCATCCAGCCCCACAACGTGTTAGCTCGGATTCTCCAGCATCTGCAGTACCTTTTATCTCTTATCTAGGAATATGGCATGCTTTTAATGGGCATGATATTTTTGGCATTGCTCTGGTTACAGTATAATCATGACAACACTTATTTAAGAGTACCCTAGGTTTTGATTTACCTCCTGGCCTTTAACATGGATTGAAACCAATGTTGTAGATGGTAATCTATTCTGCTTGCTTGCTATTTAACCAACTGAGCTAACTGTTGCACATTACCCAACGCCTCACATGATACCATCATAACACCTCAAAGTAGACCCCCGTGACAGAAAGGAAATGCATTCAAGCACATAATATTTGGATCGAGGATGGTTTATGTTGAGGATAGGTTACCACACCATGAAAGATCCATGTGCAAATTTTTCTGGAAAGTTTCGGTGCATCAGGGGTCATTACATCAAACGTGAGCCAAATCACAAGTGAAGTCTAATGGGTAAAATGTTCATTTTATTTCTCTGTACAGAATGCACAGCTTTCAGAATATGCAGGGTTTTCTTCTATGCAAAACATTCGCATATGCGGACTTCGAGTTCAATTGCATGAACACCTTCTAATACCTTAGCCCCTGTTATATTGGATGATTTTCTTGAACCTGATGTTGGTTCTTTCTTTTTCTGCACCTCTAATAAGTAAACCCTCTGAGCATCAAAGGAGCAGAGTGAGCGGCTGTCTTAAGATAACAGCAAGCTAGAGATGAAGCTGATTTATAATAATAGTTCTACCAAATGTTCAGGATAATGTGGGACTGGAAATAAATGTAACATTCACAGGAAGTCAACATGACCTGCAAAACATTAGTTAAATACAAAAAAATTCATTAAGGTCAAAATTATCCAGAGCTTTTTTTGCCTTTCATAAATAATTTCAGCTTGTTGGTAACCCAACTGATTGGTGTAAATATTTCCATCTCAAGTTTTTAGATTTGCACATAAAATAGACTTTGTCAAGATACTACTGCGTATGTCAGTATTACTTCTGGAAGAGAAAAATTGTTGGGGTGAAATGTAATAAAACATCGACTACATCAGTATGAACCACACTGGATAGTAAATGCTTCGTGAATGTCCCTACGGAATTCCAAACAAACTGCTGAGAATGCATACCAGAATTCTATTAAAATTAAACTGTAGTTATTCAATGATGCTTGATGGCATTTCAAAGTAGGATGCACAATATTTAACATGAAGCTCATGTTGACGTACCATTAAGAAACTCAATGCTGCATTAGCTTTAAAAAGACAGACAGTTTTAATTTAGATATAACAATGTAAATCTGATGGTTGTGCCCATAAATATGTACATGCCCCAACGTAGTGACTGTTCTACACCAGTTAGCAGTTTTTAGCTACATTGTGTGATGAACAAAAAGTGTTCCAGATTACCTTAGCAGCCCACCCAGTAACACTGATGCCTATTTGTCAAATAGGCAGTTACAATCATTGCATTTTTTAATTTAATTTATAGCCTAAAGTTATAAAATAGCTTTATTTTCTTGAGTGTTAGTTCAGCTGTTTTAGATTACAATTTTTTTTTCATTCATTTCATGTGATGTGACCGCCGCTGGCTGACCAGCATTTATTGCCCGTCCCTAGTTGCCCTTGAGAAGGTGGTGGTGAGCTACCTTCTTGAACCGCTGCCGTCTTCCTGCCGTTGGTTGACCCAGATTGCCATAAAGGAGGGAACTCCAGGAGTTTGACCCAGCGACTGTGAAGGAATGGTGATATATTTCCAAGTGAGGATGATGAGTGGCTTAGAGAGGTACTTGAAGGTGGTGGTGTTCCCATATGTCTGCTGCTCTTGTCCTTCTTGATGGAAATTGTTGTGGGTTTGGAAGGTGTTGTCTGAAGATCATTGGTGATTTTCCGTACTGCTTCTAGTAAATGGTACAGACTTTGGCTACACAGCATCGGTGGTAGAGGGAGTGGATGAATGTGGATGTAGTGCCAATCAAGCGGGCTGCTTTGTCCTGGATGGTGCCAAGCTTCTTGAGTGTTGTTGGGGCTGCACTCATCCAGGCAAGTGGGGAGTATTCCATCACGCTCCTGACTTGTGCCTTGTAGATGGTGGACAAGCTCTGGGAAGTCAGGAGATGAGATACCTTCCGCAGTATTCCTAACCTCTGACCGACTCTTGTAGCCCCTGTGTTTATGTAGTGAGTCCAGTTGAGTTTCTGATCAATGATAACCCCTAAGGGTGTTGATAGTTGGGGATTCAGTGATGGTAACACCATTGAATGTCAATGGTTAGATTGTCTCTTACTGGAGATGGTCATAGCCTGGCATTTGTGTGGTGCGAATGATACTTGCCACTTGTCAGCCCAAGCCTGGATATTGTCCAGATCTTGTTGCATCTGAACATGGACTGCTTCAGTGCCTGAGAGGTCGCACATGGTGCTGAACATTGTGCAACCATTGGCAAACTTCTCCCCTTCTAACCTTATGATGGAGGGAAGATGATTGATGAAGCAGCTGAAGATGGTTGGGCCTCGGACACTACCCTGAGGAACTCCTGCAGAAAACATCCTGGAGACATAAGATATAGGGACAGAAGTCAGCCCATGACTATTCATTTCACAATTTGTGCCATTTTATTTGAGCACAAATAACAGTAATTGCAGAAATCATTCTGAACACACCTGTTGTCTTTCACAATAAACATCAGTAATGGATTTTAACATCTGTGTATGCTCAGGTCTTTAACTTGGCAATTGAACTGTGTAGAGAAATTCAGTTGATTATGGATCCCAGTGATTTAAAGGTATCACCGTAGTGTAAAGAGCAATGAGAGCAATAATAAAGTACAAAATTGAATGTTTTTAAAGCTACAATTTTGATTATCAAAGGGAGGAAAAGACAGCTAAGGGCAAAGGCACACCAATAATACTACAGCCCTCTCAAAAGCGCAGTATTTTAAATTGCTTCCTTTGAACAGTTTCATTTTAACTATGTCTAACAAACTAGAGTTTTGTCACAGTTAGTTTAGAGTGTAGAAGTTTATACCAGAACCACTTTCTCCTGTCCAATCATAAGTAGATATTCTCCAGCAATGATCCCCTTCCAATCCCCAACTGTTATCTCTGAAGGTCCTAAAAAGATCTGCAGCTCCCCTTCCTACATATTGTTACTGTGTAAGATTTGTGATCACAACCCACGTGGCAATTAACCCCACTCAATGTTAACACTCTACCACCTCACTCAACTCCTCTACTTTAACTGCTTTTGACAGATCGTACTTTATAACATTTTGTTGCTGGGCTGTCAACATTGCTGGCAAGGCTAGGCAGTGCTGAGCAGCTGTCATAAAGCATTGTAGTCCTTGATGCATAGGGACACCTTTGGTGCAGTTAAGAAGGAGTTCAGGGACTTTGAGTTGTCAGTAAAGGGGGGAAAGTATTTTGCCAAGTCAGGATGGTATGTGGCTTGGAGGGAAATTTGTAGGTGGTGGTGCTCCCATGCATCTGCTGTCCTTGTCCTTCAAGGTGGTAGTGGTTACAAGTTTAGAAGGTGCTATCAAGGGAACCTTGGTGAGTTATTGCTGTACTTGGCCAATATCCAGTTGTGAGCAAGGCTCAAATTTCAACCGCTAAATTTTGGAAGACAAATGATATTGTCTTCATTCCCCTCCAATAAATATGTCAACCCTGTGGACTGTTTTACTTAAAATAACTCTACAATGTTAAGCATGCAGGTGCAGCTGCAATTGTGCAGAGCCTTTGAGAGACTACACCTGAAGTTTTGTGAGTAGGTTTGGTCTCTTTATCTGAAAGAAAGGTGTTCTGGCTATGCAGGGAAAGTAATAATAGTCACCAGATGGTTACCTGGGATAGCAAGACTGACATATGAAGAGAGATTGGAACGGTTAGGACTATATTCCCTGGATTTTAGAAGAATGAGGGCTACATATGGAAACCTATACAATTCTAACAGGACTAGACAAGGTAAACACAAGAAAGATGCTCTCAATGACCAGAAAGTTGAGAACAAGGTAAAGTCTTAGGATCTGTGACAGGCCATTTAAGACTAAAATGAGAAGAGATTTCTCGCCCCAAATGGCAAATCTGTGGAATTCTCTGCCACAGAAAGGGCTTGAGTCAAAAACATTGAATCTTTTCAAGAAGCAAGTTGATATTGTTCTTAGGACTAAAACGATCAAAGGAGAGAGGATGAGAGTGAGCACAGTGCATTGTTTTTTAATGATCAGCCATGCTCATATAGAACAGTCGAGTAGGCTTGAATGGCCAAAAGGTGTAATCTTGTTTCTATTTTCTCTCTTTCATTGGTTCAATTCATCATATTTGACAGAACTCACTGACCAAAGTTGACAGTCCTTCAAATTTAAAATAATCATCCCCATGTTAAAATCCCTTCATTTGCTTTCCCTCTCTCTGCTCTACCTTCCCTGTCTATGTATTTTTCTCCATTGCTGCTACTAGAGAGTTCTGTGTTCCTCCAAAATTTGCCTGTTCTGTGTCCCTCTTGTTTTGCCCTATTGTCAGCCATCATGGCTATGCATGCAGGTTCTAACATTTAATGTATCATCTCTGAACGCCTTTTCCACCTCAACTCCTTTTGTTTAGTTGGTATGGCCTTTCAAACTCATCAATTTGATCAATCTTTATCCCTTCTCGTTTCTCCTCTTAGGTTCAAAATTGATTACTCCTGTGAAGTGCCTGAGATAATTTTCTATGTTAAACATACGGTGAAAAAAATCTTGTTATGATTGTTCAATGCTTTTAAGATTCAAATTAATGAACTGCAAACATATTTAAATTGAACTATGCAAAACCAATATAACTAATTGGAGTTTGAGTTTATTTCGTAAAAGTAATTCATGGGCTGGGTTTTTGTGAAGATATTTGGAGAAAACATTATAATTCAGTTGACTAAATAAATTGTAAAACTTCAGCAAGTTTTAAGAAGCACATTATTGGTTACCAACTATAAAATGTGCATATCATTCTTGTCTTTTGTTGAAATAAGCTGTTTGTATGATTTATTTTTAAAGATTTATGCATGGAAATTATTTGCCTATGCACTACAGTAAAACAAACAAGATGTCAGCAATAGGTATAAAAGACATACCATTAATCTGAGTTATTGGCAATGAATCACAGTTCTTAATACTGTTTAGTAGAGTGGAATAAGATAAGTTTAATGTCTCTGCATTAAAACCATTTAATAGCTTCAAAATCTGTCAGTACACTTTCTGTTTTTTCTTGATAACAGGTTGCAGTTTGCATCTAATCTTGCTCCCAATAGTCTAAAACATCCAGAACATTTGACTTTCTTCACGTTTCCTTCTTCAAAAACAAAATTTAAAAGATGAAACATTATGTGTTTAATGTGCTTCTGTTATTGCAATGACAGCACATGTCATAAAGCACAACCCCTCCCCATCCATCCACTCCCCAATGCATTCTGGTCTGTTCCTGCACTCAACACATGTAGGAGAATGATTTGGGAAAACAAACGTAGTCATTTGTTCCTTGGTATACGTTAAGGGCATCCACAATACATAATACATATATAATTATTTAAAATCAAGATACCATAATGCTTAAAATTAAATAGGCTGAAAATCAATTTTATATGATGTCAAAAATCTAATATCACATACTAAGTAGATTAGTATCCTAACATAAACAAAGGTATAACACATGTGAGAGAATGCAGTTATCATCCAAACAATGATTGTCCAGTTGGTGGTTTGAAATTTTCCAACATTTTTAAAATGATGGATGGGACTTTTAGCTACCCATGTGATTTCCTTGATGGAGTAGGTAAAGGGAAATGGGGTGGAATTTCAGAAAGAAACTTCTCATGACTGGATTACCACTATTTGGAAATAAGGAGATCAGAGATGATGGTAGCATTTAAATGACTACTTCAGCTGAAATGGGCAGAAGCACTACAGGTCATTCAGAAAAGGGAAAAGAAAAGAGATCTGGAGCTGCGCTTGAAGCTGGAGTAGAAATGACAGAAGGAGATGCATGTTTGAGCAAGAAATGCAAATTTGTACCACAATGAATCATGGCTTGCTGTAATCATGTGATCACTACGCTGTGCATTGGAGACAGCCATTGTGCAGGCACTTCAATAAAAACACAATACAGACCACACTGCTGCCTTGCTAACCCAAAACAAGTCGAGATGTGAAGTTGTAATTTAGCGTTGAAGAGCTGCAGATGTAACATGGCAATGAACAGATATAAAAACAATATAATTTGTTGGATTCAAAAACAATTTAGCAAAATTCTTGCCCAAAATGTTGTTGGAGTGTGAACCATTATATATTTTCATTTTACTTTATTTCTGATTGTGGATTGAATTGAGATAAGGATTGGGAAACAAGAAGCAGCATTCACGAAAATCAAGCAATGCCAGCGCTACATAATAGGCCATGATGAAGTAATGCCGCAGTATGTCACCAGCAAGACAGAACCATCACACAGCAATCAGTTGTATTCACATCAAGGGTGTTAGTACAAACAACACAATGCTCACATCGAGGAAGAGTGCCTGACTATTGTCCTTGCTTTTGAACATTATCATCATTACCTACGTAGAAAAGACAAAGTGATGATTGAGTTTGAACATAAGCCACTTCAGAACATTTTCCACAAGTCGCTACTATCTGCTGTAAGGCATCTTAAAAGAACATTACTCTGGTTTCTAAGACCCCATTCAGATCTGACATGGAGCCAGGTGCACAATATGTGCATTGCAGACAGGCTGTTGAAAGTGGCACTCCTGATGAAGAAAGAAGATGGTGCTATGATGGAATGCGAAGTCTTTGAGATTCTATATGAGGATCTATGAAGTCATCGACCCAGCAGAGACATAGGGCTCAATCTTATGGTACTTTTGACAAAGTGTGAGTCACATGAAGTTTGATTGGCTGTGTGAGTTTTCTCACCACATTATATCAAAATTGCCATATTAATTGGCATTTGAGTCCTTGCCGTCCAATTTCTACCCATCTTACTGAAATAACTCCACAGAGGTTGGCATCCCATCACTAAGTTATCCTTACATGTGGAGAGTCCTTGACACTGAACCAGCTCCCTCTGAGCCAGATCTCAGAATGAACAGGATGTCTGACACTCCTGTTCTTATCTGTCAGCAGGGCTCCCTGACTGGACCAGAGTAACAGCCCCAATCAGAGAGCTCATATTCTAAGAGGTCCGACTGGCTGACCTCATTACAATCCCTACACTTGCCATACACCACTTGCAAATCAACATGCCACGCACCGGAGATCCTGGAATTGACCAACGTTCCTGCTCCAGTGCTTTTGTGCACCTGAACAAGCACTGTCAGTTCAGAGTTCCCTGTGTGGTTCCTGACATTTACCACGGACATGGCAGACAAGGTGGACTCAAGGGCATGGCCCTGGAGCTCCTGCTGAATGAGACTTCCTCATCCCCCATGACCAACAACAGATCATACCAGTCTTCTCAATGGTTGCCACCCTCTCAGGTGTTTGGAGGCAAGCCCAACATTAAAGGAAAAAGATCAATGCCCTTCTTTATTTTGCCATCATAAGTGCCACCATTTTCTCCCCAATACCGCACACTCACTCTGTCTGCTGCTTTGTCCATCAAGGCGTTCTCACTCATGCGTGCAACAACTTCACCACTTACACTAGAAGTTACAAAGCTGAAAATTAAGAAGTTGTGCTACTAACAAGGCATTCAACAGGCAATAATCCCACTTAATAGGAGTTGGGAAGTCATGTTGTAGCCGTACAGGACATTGGCTACGACACTTTTGAAATACTGAGTGCAAATCTGGTCTCCCTGCTGTAGGAAGTGTGTTGTGAAACTTGAAAGGGTTTCGAAAGGATTTACAAGGATGTTGCCAGGGTTGAAGGGATTGAGCCATAGAAAGATGCTGAATGAGCTAAGGCTATTTTCCCTGTAGCGTCAAAGGCTGAGGGGTGACTTTACAGGTTTATAAAATCATGAGGAGCATGGAAAGGGTGAATAGCCAAGGTCTTTTTTCCTAGGGTGGTGGAGTCCAAAACTAGAGGACATAGGTTTAAGGTGAGAGGGGAAGGATTTAAAAAGGGACCTAATTGGCAAATGCTTCATGCAGAGGGTGGTGCGTGTATGGAATGAGCTGCCAGAGGAAATGGTGGAGGCTGGCACAATTACAACATTTAAAAGGCACCAGGATGGGTATATGAATAGGAAGGATCTAGACGGACATAGGCCAAGTGCTGGCAAACGGAACTATATTAATTTAGAATATCTGGTCAGCATGGACAAGTTGGACCGAAGGATCTGTTTCCGTACTGTACATCTCTGTGACTCTTTGATTCTATGATTAATTGGCAACTCAACACTGCCTAACACAAAACTCACCATGCCAGTTGTCAAAAGCATAAAAGATGAGGCGAGACGGTCCCGAGATCAGCCTCGATGGACCTTTCATCCAATTCTGCCACAAATCTCACATATAAGATTCCACCCTATGTAATGGCTACTTGTCTGTTTGTTTAATCACTCTCCTGGAGTCTACCCTTTACTCCTGTATGTTGTTCTCCTTCTGTTCCTCCAGTACAGGAACAATAGACACACCAAAAAGAATTCAATGACAATTTGGAGTCACATTTAGCACAAAGAAAGTTGTTGCGGTTGTTGAAGACTGCCATCTCAGTCCATGAACATTGCTGCAAGAGTTACTCAGTGCAGTGTCTTAGCCCTACACCATCTTCATTGTTTCATCATTGACCTACTGCCAATGTGAGGTCAAAATTGGGCATGTTCACTGGTAATTTGACAGTGTTCAGTATCATTCACAATGCCGTGGATAAAAAAGTTGTCCACATCTACATGCATCAAATTTGGATAAATGGTAAATGGCATTCATGTCTCACAAGTGTCATACGATCACCATTTCCAATTAAGAAAGGATCTCATTATTTCTCCTTGGCATTCAATGAATCACCAACCACAAAAGTCCTGGGGTAGGGGTCACCATTGACCAAAAACTTAACTAGACCAGCCATATAGATACTGGGATTACAATACCAAGTCAGAGATTGGGAGTTATGAGGTGAATACCTCACCTACTGACTTCCCAAGACTTGTCCATCATCTACAGGCATAAATAAGGAGTATGATTGAACCTTCTCCATTTGTCTGAATGGGTCCACCTTCAACAATATTCAAGAAGCTTGACACCATGTTGGACAAAGCAACCTATTTTACTGGCACCTTACCCACAGTCTTAAACATTCATTTTCTCCACCACCAACACACGTTGATAGGGAGGCAATGGCCTAGTGGTATTACTGCTGGACTGTTAATCCAGAGATACAGATAATATTTCTGGGGACCTAAGTTCAAATCCTGCCATGGCAGATGGTGGAATTTAAATTCAACAAATATCTGGAGTTAAGAGTCTAATGATGACTTGAATCCATTGTTGATTGTTGGAAAAACCCATCTGGTTCACTAGTGTCCTTTAGGGAAGGAAATTGCCATCCTTACCTGGTCTGGCCTACATGTGACTCCAGACCCACAGCAATGTGGTTGACTCTTAGCTGCCTCTGGGCAATAAATGCTGCCTAGCCAGCGACACATTCATCCCATGCATTAATAAAAAGAATGAAAAATGCACTGCGGCATAAAACGTGAACCAGCTGTCCACGACTCTAATATAAAAAAAGAGAAACTTCTGGAGAAAGGTGGACGGTCTGACGGTATCTGTCGACAGAGATAGAACTCGAAACTTTAACTCTGTTTTCTATCCCCAGATGTTGCCGGACTTGCTGAATTTCTCCAACAATTTCTATTGCTGATAGTTTTTAAGATTTCCAGCAGCTGCAATTCTTTGTTTTATTTTCTTATTTGCCTCTAACCTTGAAGAAAGCTGACAATGAACATCCAACAATCTCTACAGTTTGAACTTTCCTTAAGCTAATGTCACTCTGAATTTGGTGCCAAGGTAATCCCCAACTTTCCAGCAACAGTGATATCATTAATCAAGATGTAAACTTCATTCTTTATTTATACTTTCAATTAAAATTTTGTCAAGTTAATTAAATGATTGGAACATACAAATGGGGTGGAATTAAGTATATTTATAAGTCTGTTTTTGATTTAACATAATGGAGAAATTTGACATTCCTCTCATTAAAAATGTGGTTTCTATGAATATAGGTAGTTTAGCAGCAATTATGAACTTTCTACGCAATTAAAAGTCCAGATACACTTCATTCAACAAAGTTCAGTCTTTTCAAGGCTTTTTACAGTGAGAATAAGAGTGTAAAAAGGCAAAATCTAATCAGCTCAATGATTTCTACTTAATTGTGGTCCGGGAGGACTTCATCCCTGACAGCTACTTCTGGATTTCTTGTTTAACTGCATCTGGAGATTCAGGAGTCACTAAAGGAGTCATAGGAGTAATGATGCTGAATAAGGACAGTTTTGTCATCATTACTGTTGCAAAACCAACCTCTGGGTTGGATAATAAATCAGTTATACTAAGCTATGTGCAATTTGAACTGAGCAGCGCTGATAACATTTGTTTACTTTTTAGCTTATCTGCCTTGTGATAATTAAAGGCACCGATTGGGTAATGATGCTTCTGGGGAAAAATCAAATCCTTAATGGCATTTCAGAGGTAAACAAAAATGTAGTCATTAGCAGATGGTGGGCAGTAATGTGTAGCTAAAGGAATTTCCAAGGCAATCAATCCTCTACCTTGCCCTTACAACTTTATCTAGCATACTTTGCACAGGAGACATGAATGTTAACTCTCAGTGAACCAGTGCATGACTGCAGAAGTGAAGCCTCATTTCCCATCCAGTCCATTAAAACAATTCATAGTAATTGTATTCCTGGTCATGAAGTTCACTCAAAGACATAAGATCTTCTAAAATTAAATATCAATTTATGATCCATCCAGAAAAGGCACAATCTATCAGTTTGCACATCTGCTTTATAATTTACACTTTTGTGGTGACCTTTAGTTTTGGAAAGGAGGCATGAGATGGGAAATTGTCTTAGTCATGTTAAAACATTTAGTAAGACATCACTCATCTGGATTTACTTGGAACAAGTTGCGTCAAATATTTAAAACAAGGCAGTTAATATCAGCAAATTATATTTCTTCTGTCCCTTAGTTTGTAGACTAACAACACTGTAAACTAAGCACCTTTCTGAATGCTACTTTGTTTAAGAATGTAGTGTCATGTGCAAGTTTGGTCATAGCAGCATGATACTTGTTTTATAAGATGTTAGGCTCTGAAAAGATTAAAGCTGAGGAGTTCAATAGGTACCAGCCAGTGTGATAATGTCATATCGACTTGAACTAGACAATGACTCTGAATCTCAAAGGAAGGATTGGTGAGATTGTTAACTGTGCGTTGTGAAAGCACAAGAATAGTACATGGTGATCAGTGGGGGTTACTTTTTAATTGAAGGCAACAATGCCAACTTGAGGGCCACTTGAAAAATGTCAGACAAAATTCAAAGCAGTACAGAAGAAACATTTACATTGGAAAACTGAGAGACAAAATCACTGCGCAATTGAGATGAACTCATGCATCATCCCCATGCAAAAGGAAACAGTTTCTAAAATGAAGTCAGAGGCATAGTCATCTACAGCATAAGGGAGAGCAATAAAAATTGTCAAATTCATCAGTTGAATGTTGTGACTAAAGTGGTGACTTCTCTATGTCTCTACTGTCTCAGTAGATGATGAAGCTGGTTATGGTGTCAATGATAATTGAAGATTTCAGAAATGTCACAATTTTGATACATTATTGAAAGAGAAACCATCAGCAAGCATTATGTGCAACTACCATTGGCCCAGAAGCCAGATGCAGAAGCAAGCAACCTGCATGAGAAGTGTAATATATTGCAGACGTCACAAAGCTATCTTACATTCCAAGAGTTTTGCAAGTCCACATTGCCAAAGGAAAACTGGATTTACCTATATAAGAAATCAGGTTTCAGAGTCACATCCAGAGGTTATAATAGAAAATAACTAAACAAAAAGCATGTGCAGTATGCAGGCAGCAACAACAGTGAGTGTGTCAGAGATCTGCGCAAGCACAAGCACATAAATTACGTTAACTGCAAGACAATCCAAAGTGAACATTCAGAGTAGGAACCTTCAACCAGAAGGTGAACAGGGTTTCCAACTGTAGATGTGCCATTCTCTGACAGGTGGTGGAGACAGTCGCTGTCTTTGGAGTGCACCCTGAGATGTTGGTGCATGCTGGCCAAAGTGGGGGTCGATAGGAGCAAGTGATGAGATGAAGCCAATAGGTACTCACTGTGACTCTCACGTTGGGATGTGTTGCTGTCTTGTTTCTCTCTGTCATGTAGGAGAAAAGAAAACTGCACATACAGGAGGTGAGATTTTCGCAAAGGAGATGTACAATTATGACATTTTGTGGATGATGTCAAATAGTTAGGAGCTTTGGTTACTATTACCATCTAATGCACAAAGAACTTTGACATACACAAACTCAAAACCAAAGTCAATACAGGAGCTGATGCAAGCATTCTATCAATAAGAATCCTGAAGGACATATATCCAAATCATTGGAAGTCAATAACAGAACCTATAACAGCAAAATGAACTGGTCACCCATCATTTGTATTTGTACACTGATGGTAAAAAAAAGTCAGAATTCTACGTGGAAACCAGAAGTGTTTTGTGTTGTGGCCTCAAATGGACTAGCAGTGTGTACAAACCTCAAAATTGAGACCATTCTTGAAATTGCACAAATGCCGATTGCCCCAGAAGATGCCAAAAATAATCGCATTGAGTCTGTCCAGAATATAGAACAAAGTAAGCAAGCAATGTCATGTCATAGAAAACTTCAAATGAAATGCTGTCTTGCACATCAGAGTAGATGCAATTCCATCAAACGAACTTCTTAGTAAGTGCAATGTGCCTACAAATGAGAAGGTTCATTTTGAGCTGAATGATTTGGAGCATAATGGTATTACCTGTCATAAAATTTGCACACAGACTTGTGAAGGTCTATTGTGTGCATGCTTAAGGAAAATGGCAAAGTCTGAGTATGTTTTGAACCCAAAGCATTTAAATCATCCTGCAAACAGATGATCACACAAATTCCAATATCAGAGGAATTGAATTCTAAAGTCTAAAGCACGATACATACCAAACTTTTCTGACGAAGAAATCATAATTAAGAGATGTCTTAAGGAAAGACATCCCATATGTATGGCAAAAGAACCAACAGCATGCCCATATTATTTAAAAGGCGTTAGCAGCAACAGACTTATATTCTACACCATTAAATGTGAAGGACGGAAACAATTTTGGAGTTCGAAGCATCTCAGAAAGGTCTAGGTGCAAGAATCACGCAAGAAGACAAAATAATTGCATTTGAATCCAAAAGTCTGTTGCAAGAGCAATCCAATTATTCCAAAATGCAACACACAACACTTACTCTGGTAATCCATACCTCAGCATGCAGTTCATGTGGAAACAGATCACAAGCCATTGGAAATATTTTGGTGCAAGACACTGACAGATGGACCATCAAACTACAATGATATCTGGTAGAAGTAAACAGGCACGATCTTGATGTCTGCTATAAACATGTTATCAGAATGGTTACCTCAGACATACCAAGTATGTTATCAACTCCAAAATAAGATTGCAGAAATTCCACTAGACTTAGAAGTGGATGGTATTGACATTTAGGAGAAGGTGTGTTTGAGGTCAACCTGCTAAGTTTTAACCAACACAAGCTTGCAACTTCAGGAAGAAATAGTTTATGATCCAAATGTTAAGGCACAATGGAAATTTATTCTCGAGGGATAGACTGCCACAATACAGAACCAAACACTCTCAGATAGTTTCGGGCTCAGACAGATGAACTAGATATCTCAAGTGACATATGTTTCAAAGTATTGCAAGTGTTTCTATGCAAAGCTGTTTCCCAGGACATATTAGACTGAATCATCCTACCCCCTTAGTGAGGTGGAAAATTGTGAGTCAAATGGGAAAGTAATGCAAAATTAGAAAAATGAGATTCTCAGTGTCAAGAGAATAAAGTCCAATTTTACACCCCAGATTTGAATAGTGAGATGAAATCTTGCTCGGAATTGTCAAGAGACCTATTTGTATGCATTTACATCTCATTTCTAAAAATCTTGCCTCCTGTATATGCAATTTCCTATTCTTCTATGTGACAGAGAGAAACAAGACGTGACAAATTCCGATGTGAGATTCACAGTGGGTACCTGTTGGCTCCATCTCACCACTTGCTCCTCTAGGCCTCCATTTTGGCCAGCATGCTCAACATCTCACGGTGCACTCCATAGACAGTGACTGTCTCCACCACTTGTCAGCAAATCATACAATCATAGAATCTCTAAAGTGTGGAAGTAGGCCATTCTGCCCATCTAGTGCACACAGACCTTCCAAAGGATATTCCATCCCCAGACCCACACCCCGGTCCTATCCCTGTAACCCTGTATTTCCCATGGCTAATCCACCTATCCTACACATCCCTGGACACTATGGGCAATTTAGCATGACCAATTCACACAATCTGTATATCTTTGGACTGTAGGAAGAAACCGGAGCATCCAGAGGAAACTCACACAGACATGGGTAGAATGTGCCCTTGTAGGTTGACATCAAACTCCCACCAGCCCTACAATATCATCAAGACAGTTTTTAGACCAACTTGGAATATAGCTCTCTAATTAAAGTTTAAACTTGGGAGTTTAGCAACACTTTACATTGATTTTCTGTGTACAAGCAGCTTCACGCACAGGGACAAACACCTACCTCATGCACTGGAGCAGGGTGCATCTCAATGCTCTTGGCTAGTTCACTTAGCACTTAGTCACTTCACACCTACTGGGATGCTCACAGTGCTTCTGTCTGGCCTTGCTGTTTTGTGCAGATGCCAAATCCAGCAGCTTGCAAAAGTTGTCAGCAATGATCATTCAAAGAGGTCAACATATTGCTGAACTAGACATGGTACATCAATGTCACCGAGAGCAAGGCCCAGGAGCCTATGCAGCAAGATACTCCATTGACTTCAGCCAAATGGCCATGTCTCGAAGTCTAAGGGGATTAGCTCTCAAATCAAGTCAGAGAGAGTCTGTTGTCATTCGGGGGCTGTCACCACAGTCAGTCAAGGGCAGCATCTGATCTCAGTCCAGAGGCTTGGACACAGTCAGTCAGCTGCTTGATACAGTCAGCATCAGGGAACTTGACATACACAATAGTGGAAATTGCAATCCTTGAGCCTTGATGAGATGAATGTGCAGTGGCTCAGTAGAAGCAAGTGGTGGCCCTGTAAGTGTGAGATTGCAGAAAGGAACTGGTGGCACTTCCCTTCGCAACTTGCGAAAGATCGTTGACTTTCTTTCTGTATTGCTGGGTATTCACCTAGGACAAAGCATTAATCGAAGCTATTGTGTGGGTCGAGGCTTGCTGGCTCTGGTGGTGTGGCCATCAGATGGCAAAAGAATGGCTTTCCTCTCTACTACATTAGCATCCATTTGCAAAGCGGCGAAGCTGCTTTCCTTTCTGAGCCATAACGGTCCTGAACTACAACATGAAAGACAGTTCCTGGTTTGCAGCTGTTAAGTGGTGTGTTGCTTTGAACCTTACATATGGGACAATGATGTGAATGCCACTAGATCCGAGCAGTGCCGATCGCTTCTGCGTTTCCTACCATGCAATTCTAAGAGAAGCATGCTAGGGAGCCTATTTGCACAATCAATTAGTCGAAGGATGAAAATTGTATGGGTGAAAGATATTCCAAGCCACAGGGAAGCAGGTACCATGAATCTCCTCTAGATGAAACAGTTAAACTGAAAGTTGAATTATTCCACCTGTGAGTTAGGGAAGCACAGGGATAAAACAGAAACTTTTCTTGAATCTTTTGCTTACATCAACATGATCACTGGTAAAGTATTAAACTACTTAGGGAATTATTTTCCCCCACATGCTTTCCTTTGCAAGTGTTGGATACAGGTAAATTGTGGCTTTAAATCAAAAATTGATTCACAACAGCTTGAAGTTTCTCTTTCGGTCCTGTCCCTAGGAGAGGAAATTGGAATAGATATGAAAAATAAGGGACTGACCCCAACAATGTTGACGTCACCCTGTCATCCAAACATAAATCCAAAAGTAACACATTGCACAGCATTAACTGTCAAATTAACTCAAATGATCCAACTTGCAACATTAAGTGGTCTGTTTTTGGTTATTAGTCTAAGAATCCAGATACTTCTGCTATCGCTGGTGTTTGCATCTACTTTCTAATAAAGCTCAGTTTAACGATGATTACTGCAGTTTCTATGGCAGTGATTTAAGATCGCAATAATGAGGACAAGAGCAAAACTTAATTGATGAGTCAGAAAAACAGAAGCGACAAATTACTAACACTCAATATGTGTCATACATTTTTCTTTATATTTTTCCATTTAAAAATATGCATTCATCATTAAACTTAATGGTTTAATTAGTGCTCGTGATTTGTTATTTATTAGAATAACACAAAATTTTGCCAGGAATCTCATTGGTCATTGGAAAATGGAGCAATATCTAAGTGGACTACTGTTAATAACTGAGGCACGCTTTTGGTTATAGAGAATTTTATTTTGCACCGTTTTTTGTACGTTACGTAGTCAGCACTGTCCAATTAATCTGTCATTTAGACTATTAAGACATGCTGATTCATCCAATTTTCTTCATTATTATCGCTGTTAGAATTAAGAAATTTTCAAATAATTTGTCATGGTTTTAAGACTGTGTGATGCTCTGTTCAAAAGTGGATTTTTCATCTACAAGGCTTCCTCTGCTGGTGTTTTTAATGGAGATTCTTTGGTAGAGTTCCTTCCTAGGCTAAAGTTGGAGCCCTTTCCTATTCTCAGGCAAACATGTTTCTTCCATCAGAGAAATCATATCATTGTTACAGGGAAAAAGGCAAAATTATTTTCCTCATTCTGAGGACACTGCCTGTTTCATTGGTCTCTCATTAAAGCTTGCAATTGGAATCTGCCTTGTACATTTGTAAGAATTACTGACTATCTGTTCATAACCGTTAACAAAACACAATTTCACTACAAAATAAAATTATTTTTATTTCAGAAAATGAGCTTCCATTAGCATGAGGTTGTTTTTGTTTAACATTTCGTTTAGCTTTTTCTCCCTTTCCATATCTAACCTCGGTCTGTGTATATTTCGGTAGTTCCTCCTTTGTCCCAATGTTTATAAAACACAGAAGCAACAAGTGCATATTTGAAAAAAAGGTATTCTGCACAAAGTGCTAGGTCACTAGGTAAAATATTTAAATGGTGCAACACACTGAATAGTACATCTCGGACATATATACATCTGGCCCAAAATTAGATCAAATTAACAATTTAGAAGTAAATTTAAACAGAACAGTGAGAATTTGGAACTCACTGCTAAGTAAAGTTGAAGGAGACACAATCAATACATTTAGGGGCATTTTTGATGCATATGTGAGGGAGAAAAGAATTGAGGGAGATGTAGAAATTAGTCATTAATATTGGGGAAGTTTTGGGGAGTAGTAAAACCAACATAGTGGGTTAACTACACTGTTTATGTTCTTTAGAGTATTCATAAGGCTTTCCTTTCTTACATAATTCTGCCTGAGCCATAGCTTTAGGCAAAAGTTTTAAATTAAAGTCCTGTTTACAGGATGCAGGCAATGACAATGATTTTGTTACTTGTCACAAAAAGATTGCAGCCATTGTGATTAATTTTATGTTAGATTTATTTAAAAAAAAACACTCATGTGACACTCGGGTTAGGCAACGACCAGTCATCTCCCTGTAATGAGATAACAGCCCTATGGTCTGGTATGCTCTTAGTCTGGTTCAACTATGGCAAGTTTATCTTATTTTTGAACTCAAATATACCATATTACATGTTATTCCTCCCACTCAGCTCCTCTGTAATTCTGAAATACTTCCAAAATTCAAAAAGAATATCATTGCTAGTAATTGGTGAAAAATATTTGCCTTCATATTGTATAAAAACCATGAGAACTGCAGATGCTGTAAATCAGACTTAAAATAGAAATTGCTGGAAAAGCTGAGCAGATCTGGCAGCATCTGTGGAGAGAAATCAAAGTTAATGTTTCGGTTCAGTTCTGAGGAAAGGTCACTCAACCAGAAACGATAACTCAGATTTCTCTCCACAGATGCTGCCAGGCCTTCTCAGCTTTTCCAACAATTTCTATTTTAGCCTTCATTTTGTACTTTCTGAGCCTTTTCCTATCATTGCTCACATGAATGTTGCCATTAGCAATTCACCAGTTGAAATGTATATAGTAATATATAGATACATTTTTTGTATTGATGCAAAAAACGTGTGTTTCACCAAATCCACTTCACCAACACCTTCCACCCCAACCCAAAGTTCACCTGGACCATCTCCAACACTTCTCTCTCCTTCCTGGACCTCTCTGTCTCCATCTCGGGTAACCACCTAGAAACCGATGTCCATTTCAAGCCCACTGACTCCCACAGCTACCTGGAATACACTTCCTCCCACCCACCTTCCTGCAAAAATGCCATCCCCTATTCCCAATTCCTTCGCTTCCACCGCATCTGCTCCCAGGATGAGACATTCCACTCCCGTACATCTCAGATGTCCTCATTCTTCAAGGACCGCAACTTCCCCCCACAGTGGTCCAGAACGCCCTCGACCGAGTCTCCTGCATATCCCGTAACACATCCCTCACGCCCCGTCCCCACAATAATAACCAAAAAAGAATCCCCCTTGTCCTCACGTACCACCCCACCAACCTCCGGATCCAACGCATCATCCTCCGACACTTCTGCCATCTGCAATCAGATGCGCACCACCAAAGACATTTTTCCCTCCCCACCCTTATCTGCCTTCCGGAGGGACCACTCCCTCCGTGACTCCCTTGGCCGGTCCACACTCCCCTCCAGCCACACCACACCCGGCGCGTTTCCCTGCAACCGCAGGAAGTGCTACACCTGCCCCCACACCTCCTCCCTCACCCCAATCCCAGGCCCCAAGAAGACTTTCCACATCAGGCAGATGTTCACCTGCACATCTGCCAATGTGGTATACTGCATCCGCTGTACCCGTTGTGGCTTCCTCTACATCGGGGAAACCAAGCGGAGGCTTGGGGACCGCTTTGCAGAACACCTGCGCTCAGTTCGCAACAAACAACTGCACCTCCCAGTCGCGAACCATTTCAACTCCCCTTCCCATTCCTCAGACGACATGTCCATCCTGGGCCTCCTGCAATGCCACAGTGATGCCACCCAAAGGCTGCAGGAACAGCAATCATATTCAGCCTGGGAACCCTGCAGCCCAATGGCATCAATGTGGATTTCACAAGCTTCAAAATCTCCCCTCCCCCAACCGCATCCCAAAACCAGCCCAGCTCATCTCCACCTCCCTAACCTGTTTTTCCTCTCACCTATCCCCTCCTCCCACCTCAAGCCCCACCTCCATCTCCTATCTACTAACATCATCCCGCCCCCTTGACCTGTCCATCCTCCCTGGACTGACCCATCTCCTCCCTACCCCCCCACCTACACTCACCTTTACTGGCTCCATCCCCGCCTCTTCGACTTGTCTGCCTCCTCTCCACCTATCCTCTCCTCTATCCATCCTCTATCCGCCTCCCGCTCTCTCCCTATTTATTTCAGAACCCTCTTCCCCTCCCCCATTTCTGATGAAGGGTCTAGGCCCGAAACGTCAAGTTTTCCTACTCCTATGATGCTGTTTGGCCTGCTGTGTTCATCCAGCCCCACGCCTTGTTTCACCACTGTACAGCTAAAATCTGAAACAACAGCTTCAGTGCTACAACGCTTCTGAAGAGAGGTTTCTTCTTTAACTTTTCAATAATTCTTGTAAAGATTGAAGCTCAACGTAAAGTTAGGGAATAGAAAATTCACAAGAAATACAAAGATTCCAAAAGTAACCACAGTTAATGGATTTTGAACGGGTAAGATAGGTGTTCTCCATTAACACAGATCAATGTTTGAACTCAAATCTTTTCAACTTGCAAAACATGCTAAGGAAAAATACATCCCACACAGAGAAAAGTCATAAAAGTAGCCCATGTGAACATAACAAAAAGATAAAAGGCAAAAGAA
Source organism: Ginglymostoma cirratum (assembly GCA_024137785.1). NCBI lineage: Eukaryota > Metazoa > Chordata > Chondrichthyes > Orectolobiformes > Ginglymostomatidae > Ginglymostoma > Ginglymostoma cirratum. The sequence continues at coordinate 20,796,199 of JAHRHZ010000267.1, forward strand.
ATAATCAAAACTTTTCAAAATAAAGAATGCACCAAGTTACAGAGCAGACAAAAGATTGTTTTCAAATATCAGTGCTGGTGGAGGGGTTGGAATACAGGGACGGTCAGGTTGGAATCAAAAAGGGTAAATCGAATGTGAATAGTGTCTTTCGTGAAATATTTGAATTTTTTCAGAAATGCACACTGATAGCCTCAAGAATGCCTACAAAACTGCAGTAACAGATTGTCAGTCTCTCTCCATTATTCTGTTCCAGGTCTCCATTGTTTTATAATTCTGGATTGGAAAGCTGTAAATGGTAAGCAGAGATGAACTTGCTGCTCTTCTTAATTCAACTGAACTCAGTTAGCAGAAACAATGTTAATTTAGAAATGATCCTTTCCTTCATGGATACCTTTCCCAATCAAAATGTATTTATGTTTGAAAAGGAGCCAAAATAGCTAGGCTTCCTGAATTAATGAATGAGTAAGTTGATTAGCTGCTAAACTTGAGAAGAGGAACAAAACACAGAGAATTATCTTAATCCCAGCATTAGAGCAAAATGTTAAATTGCAGTATAAAGATGTTAGTGGAAAAGGCAAACTTAACTGACAATAAGTTAGCCTCTCTGAACCTGGGATGGTCAAGATTTTATAATTTGGAGACCACAGAATGAAGTAACTCTTGAACCAAAAAAGATTCAATTTACTCCAGCTATGCTTTGAGCATTTAGGCCTTAGTTCATATCATTAACAGACAGAAGAGTCAGAATCTAAAACTTGTTGGAATACTATACCCAGAATAATTCCCTGAATCAAAAGCGGGCTGAAAAATGCTGGAAAAAAGATTATGTTGAGAGCTTCATCAAAGCAAAATGGATAGAGAAAGATGGAAAGCTCAGGGGAGAGAATGGAAGTTTACAGGAGAGAGAAAAACAGAGAATCTCAGTCAACAGAAAGAGATCGAGGGAGAAACAGAGAAGCTGTGGGACCTGGATTATAAGTACAAATAAAACAGAGGGAATTCAATGTATTAGGTCTCTTTGCTCAGAACAGTTCAAGGAAATGGGAAAAACAGAGCAGAACCAGAAAAGTTCTGTTCAGCTGAGAGTTGAAGATGTCCCAGATTTGCTGAATTTGGAACCTTAAAGGACCTCCTCCTCCAAAGGACCCCAACATCTCAGACGTTGGTCTTCACCCAATTCAATTCAACCATGTGATATCAAGAAATGATTGGAGGCATTGGATACTGCAAAGGCTATATGCCCTGACACAGTGCTCATAGTAATACTGAAGACTAATGCTCCAGAACTCACCACACCCCTAGCCTACCTGATCTAGTACATTTACAACGCTGGCAATTACCCAACAATGTGGAAAATTTCTCAGGTATGACTTGTACACAAAAAAAAACAGCACAAATCCAATCTGGCTGAAAAGTGACAGGTAACATTCACGCCACACAAATTCCTGGCAATGACTATTCCAGTAACAGACAATCTAACCATAGGCCATGACATTCAATGCCATTACCATAACTGAATCCCCCTACTACCATCATCCTCCTGGTTACCATTGATGAGAAACTGAACTGGACTAGCCAGATGTTGACAAAAGCAGGTCCGTGACTAGGAATACTGCAGCGAGTTACTCACTTCTGACTCCCAAAGCCTGACCACCATCAAGATAGCACAAATCAGGAGTATGATGGAATACTCAGCATTTGTTTAAATAAGTGCAACTCCAACAATGCTCAAGAAACTTGATACCATCCAGGACAAAGTGACTCGTTTGATTGGCACCGCATCCATCATCCAAACACATATACATTAATAATACTATTTACATGGCTACCATATTAGACATAGTATTGGTTCTATACTTGGTGATGTCAGAAGGTAAAGTCACCAAAGTCCTACTGGACCATAATCCTGCTCTCACGTTAGACAGAGACGACTGGTGGTGGTGTAACCTGAAAGTCACCATGCCTCAGGCAAGATTGAGAAGGAGAATCCTTCATATTAACATCACCTGGCATAGGAATTGAACCACCCCCTGTATGGCTTCACTCTGCATCATGAACCATCCATCTGGCCAACTGAGCTAACTAACCCACTGTGATACTATATGTTCCAAACACATAATTGACCTTGTTTTAATTCACTCATGGGATTATGAGCATCACTGACTAGGTCACTATTCATTGCCTCTCCCTAGTTGCTATTCAGGAAGTAGTGGTGACCAGCTTTCTTAACCTGCTGCAATCCATGTTCTGAAGGTAAACCCACTATACCATTGGGGACGGAATTCCAGGATTTTGACCCAGCTACTGAAGGAATGGCGATATATTTCCAAGTCAGGATGATGAGTTGTGTGGAGAGGAATTAGCAGGTGATAGTGACCTTGTCCTTCTGGATGGTCGTGTTCATGTGTTTGGAAGATGCTGCTTAAGGATAGCCTGTAAATTTCTGTAGTATATCTTGTAGATGGCACACACTGCTGCTATTGAACGATGAAAGTGGAGTGACTCAATATTTGTGAATATGGTGTCAATCAAGTGGGCTGCTTTTTTCTACATTGACTCTATTATGCAGAGACAGTAACTGAAGACAAAGCAAGTATCTTTATACCAGAACATTACGTTACAAATTGATGATATTTCCTTAAAGATACAAGCCTGTCTGGTCAAGAATCTGTCATAATACAACATGCTGAGTGAGAGAAATCTCAAGCTTCTCATCCCAGATGACCTGTACCAGAATAAAGTATTAGTTTAAAGATGTCACACCAGCCTTTCGCAGGCCAGGTAATAGCTGTGCAGTATCCCTATATGCCTCAAAAATTTATAATGCTCAAAAGAAAATCTCAGGTGGTATGTGCAGAGGATTGCTGAGAGTTTCTTTTGGCAAAAAAACATTGGAAGCTATCCTGCTATACATAAACTACAACCTTTTTGACAATCTGCAGAAGTGCAAAGCACTCAACACCAGATTGTTACGCTGGAGTCTGCATATGCAGCCTTTAACCCAGAACAAATATTATATTTCAGGAAAGAAGGAGGTCATTGTTGACTCCTCAGCCCATATGTCTAGTCACAGAATGCAACTGGGAACTGGCATTGCATGTGCTAATTGTATCTTTAACTGTCAAGAGTGAAAGAAAGAATGAATATATATTTCTTTCCATTTCTCTTTCTGCAAGAAAATCTGTTTAAAATAGTGAAACTAATAGACAGTGGAATGTTATGCCCACAGAAGTGAAGAACAATGTTAAATTAAACGTCAACACTTCCCCTCCCCCATTTCTGATGAAGGGTTTAGGCCCGAAACGTCAAGTTTTCCTGCTCCTATGATGCTGCTTGACCTGCTGTGTTCATCCAGCCCCATGCTTGTTACCCCTTTAAATTATTGTATGGTTTGTTTTTAAAATGGTTCCTTGCTAAAATTAAAATGGCTGCTATTTACCACAGAATGTGTACATTTGCTGAGGTCTAGAAAGACGTTCTTTCTCTAAATCCATAATGATAACAAAGGGAGAGGCCTCAAACTTTATTATGCCTCAGTGGTGCTAACAGCTCACAATTATCTCCTACAAAACATGATCGTTTCAAAGTCTCTAGCCAAATGTATCCTTTAATTAAATCTGACTCATCCAGGAGCAGTGTCGCTGAACTAAATGTCTTCGCTCTTTGAACGACTTTATTTACACATTTCAGAATCATTATCTGTGTCTCGAATTAAAATTTTAAAAAAGAACAGCAAGCAGCTCAGCTGAAACCTAAGTTATAAATGCATTAGTTAACCCCACTTTATTTAAACTTAAAGAGTTTGCCATGAGTCATTTATAATTTAAACTTCATAGACAGAGGATGTAGAGGAATAAACCATGACCCATTTCAAATGGATGAGCAATAAGAAAAGTTTATATATCATCTCTCTTATAGACAGATGAAGAAGACTGCAAAATAATTTAATTCAATGTCCCACCTCTTGTCCACGACACCTCTTTTTAAGTGAGATCTGTCTCCAGCAACCGATTACTTAAACTCAACAAAATGTATGTTCATTAACTCTAATTTCTAAAAAAGTAATTTCTTGTATATATATAAAATCCTCGAACTGACCAAGCACAAATACGTCAGAGCCTGTTGTCTAGCATATCCCTGCAGTCTGACGTCACTGTTACTTCTTGAAATCAGTATTATTTATCCATCACAGCTCAAAGCCATATATTAAAGTTTAAGGGCTGACACAGTGTATTAAGTACAATAAACTGTGCTAATAATGTCACTTGACCAACAACACCAAAGTGATTAAAGAATGATGAATAAAATAAATTAAGTACAAGTTGAAAAGCTAGAAAATGATGGACTGTCATATTGTAATAATGCTAATTAACTTCAGCTTCTGTAAAAATAAAAGAAATGCACTACATTTCAAATAATTACTGTGGATTGTTGACTATATCACAGGTTTACTGTTGAAATGTCTGAACCATTTTCTTCTTATTGCTCTCTATTTCACAAGCTTTTCAGCCCATGTTATTCTTGAATTCCGATGAAACTGGTCCATCAGGTATAGATTTTGGTTTAAGCTGGTAGCATTTCTATTGGAGGCAACATTTGTACAATTTATATTGATATTGGTATTTAAAAAAACCTCCTGTGAAATAACCAAAAAGGCAAATCTATAGACATGGCTTTGTAGCTCTTCTCCAGCTGTGTATGAAATCATTATACATAAAGCTGTGTACAAGTAAAGTTAATTTACCTGCCAACCAGAATATACTGGAAATGTACTGAAAGAAAACATGAAAAATTGATGCTTTGGTTTCCTAGCCACTTCAGTCTTCACCACCGCCTACCGCTGTTTTCAGCATTGCCTCAAATCTGACAATTTATTTTCTATTTATGCCTATACTTCTTTTCTCCTTGGAATAGTGAGTAAAGTTAAAAGTATAGTCGAAAGGAAGAGGAACTGAGAGAATGAAGGAACGTGTAGAGATGTAGAAAAAAAGAAGCAGAATGCTAACTCATTAAAAGCAAAGGCAGGAACTGAAGCGGAATCCTAAAAGCAGGAGTCAAGTGTTCCGATGTAGAATTAAACACCTTCATTAGATGAAACTGAGCCTCTGAACTTCCTAAGGAATCCATTATGTTGGAATTACTAACTTGCTTTTTCTCAAGCTGTTGAGGGATTCACTTTGCATTTTCAGCATTTAATTTTTGTTTCAGATTTCCATTATTTTCTCATTTATCCTCTTTTCATTTGGGCCATAGAAAAGCACATGTCTTTATAGCACAGTCCATATCCACAAAAATTGCAAAAGCAAGGAGTTGGATTGCCGAGTTCTGCAATGGAGCTGGCAAGATCAAGTTTGCTACATGTAGGTAGGCCACCTTCATCCTTATCCTGTACAAGCAAAAGTAACTGGAGATTTCCAAATCCAAATTAGTTTCATGCACATCGACACTAGAGGCAGTTTCAATGCTTTCCTTTTCAATTATTAAGGACTTGTTCAACAGTAATCAAAGACAAGTGTTCAAATAGACTTGTTTTTTTATCCATAAGTTGTATATGCTCAATATAATGTAGTATAGACGATCATCTGAGGCTCTTCATGAAGCACAGCTATTGGTATTGAGAGATCTGAAAGTTGTTTCACTATACATGGTAACGTTGGGAATCTTATTTTGCTGGGCATTTTTAAAAAGGGACAAATGTTGCAGAGATGACCATAATGAACAAAGTAATAAGAGGATAACCACCAAGATTCACCAGTACACTCGGCAAATTGGTATATTCTCAGCAATAAAGTAATCTCTACTTCAGCAATATGTGTTACATCTAAACAGGGCAATCATAGATGAAGTGTGAAAATATTGTTGGTTTATGGAGTTATGTCAACTGTTTTGTCAGTTTAACTGAAACTCGGAAAATCTGCACACAGCACGGGATGTTAACACAGGTCGGAGTCAAACCTGGACTGTAAAACTTCAGAGGAAATTGAATTCCTAGACATTTTATAAGGCAATAAACAGTAAATATTCTCCCATCCATATCCTCATAAGTGTTAGATTATGTAACTGTGGAGAAATAGTATACATGTATCTAGACAGTTTTGGAATAGCTGCTGAAACAGGACATTAAGTTTGTTAGGAACCTAGAGTTTCCTTATTCTTTCATGAGGTGTGAGCATTGCCGCAGTCCTGAACACAAGTTGTAAGATACCTGATTGCTGATGCCTTAAAATAACACAACAATCACCGATGTGAATTGAGGACCGTTTGAGTCAGAGAAGTTTGTGATTGGAACACATAGGCATGCTAAATATCACACTTATGTGTTCAACTAGATGTACTGAGATACAACTCCATTTTAAAATGATTAGCAAACCAAGTATCAAAGCATCTGCTTCGGGATGCTTATCATCTGCTCCATGATGACCCTGCTGTAAGAATGGTCAGTAATGTATCTATGTTCAGCCTCAGTCAGAGGGGGATGCATAACAGAGTCAAACATTGTTTCAGGGGATATTCCTCATCTCTGAACAATTGTTCTGCAAAGCATCTGTTGCTTAAAAATGAAGCAGGATGCTCAGAAACATGAGAATTATCAAGGTTATAGCATGGCAGCTCCAGGATACTTGATGCTGACCCTAAAGGTGTGGTACAGATGTTCACAGATAACTTGCGCATTTATTGAAAGGAACCCTTTTCTATTGATGAAGTCTGCAACCTTATGATGTGGTTTTTACAACATATCAACAGTTATGTTGGCAAAGCTGCTGTCCAGGTCATAGCACTGACCTTGTCATGGGGAAATTGGCTAAATAGTGTGATTTGGCAAAAACTGCATGGGTAAAAGCCTTGATACGTTTATGAGTTAAGTATTGACAGATCCTACACTGGTCCCCTGTGAATCTATGGAAGGAGTCTGTTGCACAGGAAAATTTGTGCAGCAGTCACCTAGCCCTTCAAGTAGCTGCTTTGCCAAACAACACAGTTTGTGGAGTCCAGAGAGTCATATGGCACAGAAGAGGCCCTTCAGCCCATTGTATCCGCACTGACTGAGGTGTTCCAGGACATCCTCAATCTTTACTCCTTACTCATCTAAGGAAAATGGAATTGAGGACAACAGTTTATTGGCCTCCTCTACCTCCTCCACATCCTTTGGGCACCTTCTGTGTGAACATCTTCAATGTGAAGGCTGTTAATGCATGCAAATAAACCTCTTGCCATTCACTGGCAAGATTTTTGCCTCCTTGTTTGAACATTTTTCCCCCTCAAATGCTGAGGGTTTCATTCTTCTGACATCATCATAGTTTCTAAACTGACTCACCATTGCCCATGTTGCTCAAGTGCTGGGAAAACTCCCCCCTGTGTCAAGGATCTGGGCTTCAGTCACTGTATGTAAATCACATTGCTATCCATTGCTAGGCTATAAACTTGTAAGGAGGATCACTGTCTACTCCCCTTAAATCAAAGTTGACTGGATTGAATTGTTGTTAATTCAAATTGATTTGGTTCTCTTTTATTAAAAATGTTCGGTGCATGAACTGTATTATTGATTATAGTGAGTGTAATTAACTGTTAAGCCAGCTTAGGGTTAAGAAATAGAACAGTGTGAATTCCATTCAGTTACAATTTTCAATCCTAAATTCTGATGATGTAACTCAGCTAATTTAATTTTATTTGAATCAGGCCTTGTATGACTGGAGCATTATCAGCACTCTCTCAGAAACACAAAATCCAGCCAGATTGATTGGTCTTCCTCCCAGGAGAAAGAAAACTAAATTTTCATGACCCCATTGGATTCACTTGGCTCCAACTGATGCCAACAGTGATAATTTGATTTCTTAGGCTTTACACAAAGTTCTTTAAATTTAACAAATGAAATGCACACAAAGAAATCACACTGGTATTGGTTATGCTGCCAATTGTTTGATGGCAGTCAATGGGTAGAGTATTATTTTTAGCTCGATTAATGGATCTGTCATTGCCAGAGGGTATTGGAAGGCCTGAGACCAGTCTGGAATTGGGCCTGAAATCCCACAAACATTATGTAGGATGGGGTGGGGAGGGAGCATGGTGTTGCAAATCTACTACAGGTAACGCATGCATTGCGTGGTTGGTGAGGAGGAAATGTGCTTGGGTGGAGGAGGGGCTGTTATTTGAAAATTTTCACTCAATGTGGAGGCGAGAGAAAGACAATAGCTATTTTCAGTACTACATTCAGGTAGTAAATGTGATGAGTTTACCTGCTCAGTGCTAAACTCAGGTCTTATTGACCACAGCCAGGGCATTTTTTTTCCCCACTGGCTGGCCAGCATGTATTGTCCATCCCTAGCTGCTCTTAAGAAGGCAGTGGTGAACTGCCTTCTTGAATCACTCCAGTCCATGTGCTGAAGGTAGACCCATAAAATTCCAGGATTTTGATCCAGGGACAGTGAATGAACAGTGATATATTTCCAAGTCAGGGCGGTGAGTGGATTGGAGGGGGAACTTGCAGATGGTGGTGATCCCATATATCTGCTGACCTTATTCTTCTAGATGGAAGTGGTCATGGGTTTGGAAGGTGCTGTCTCAGGATCTCTAGTGAATCTTTGCAGTGGTTTGTAGATTTTATACGCTCAGCAATATTGCTACTCAGCATCAATGTTTGAGAGAGTGCTTGTTTGTGGATGTGATGCCAATCAAGCAGCTGCTTTGTTCCAGTTGGTACAATGTGTCTCAGGCAAAGCAGTTTTGAAGTAGGAGGTCTTAAACTGGTTTTATACATTTCTTAAAACCTAGTTCGGACTTTGCTTCCAATTCCAACAGGATGGCAGTATATTTTTGTTTAAGAACCGTGCATGCACATCCTGCATTGATTTTGGGGAGTGTATAAAGCCAAATAGCTTCTGAAAAATGGTTGCTGCAAGGCCATACTCAGAGGACTCCATGTAAGTAGTCAATTCAGCAGTTGTGTATTTATAGATACAGTTTGGAATTTGACAATAAGCTTTAATAGGTATTTTACTTCTGGCAAAACGTATCGTTGTTACGTGTCAGCCATTCTTTCCCAACCCAAAATTGTAGACTTTTTTTGCATTTTCACTTATTTTCAAATGTAGTTACCATCTTGATTTTTTTTTAGCCTGATTGCACGTAATTTTAATTCAGAAATCTAGGTAAAAGATCGAAGATCATCATTGCGAGTGATTAAATTAATAAATAGGAGACAATCTTCATTGTCAATATAGCAGATCCACTATTCCTTTCATTTAGAAAATTTGTTATATTCTGCTCAGTGAATATTGATGGTTTTACACATAATTTGGACCTTATAGTATCAGACAGTACTCCCTTCAGACTTATTTTTACTTTCTTCTGTCAGTTACTTAAAAAGAGAGAAGTTGAGAATTTAGGAGTAAGGGTTAGTTGGTGCTTTATTTCACAGGAAGATCTCCATGTGTTGTTGTTGTGTAACAGATGTTGTCTTGAGATGACTATGGTGATTTAATAAGCATTCTCATTTTCAGCCAGGTTAGGGTCTTGTAAGATCCAGAGGCACAATCACTTTCAAAACCACAGTTAATTAATTCCCAGCATATATCTACATGTTTTGTCGAAGTCCATAAGTTGAGTTTTATCTGAATAGTGTGTAAATAATAACTTGTCTCATTGTAACCTTTAAATTACTCTAGCCATAAACTAATACTTGATATTTTTCTACAGGCCTGCTCTTACATCAGTTGTTTCTCACTGCATTTACAGATGGCTGTTCAGAGAGATTAAGTGTCTTTTTTTTTAATTGACATGTGCATTCCAATATTCACTGTCATTTTATAAGTCCAGTCTTCCTTCCTTCTAGATAAGATATTTCTTGTCACTCAGGGAATATTAAAGCTATTCCACACAGCATTCACCTTCCAGCATCACTCTAATCTCCATGGTAGACTTGTTTTTATTTCCTTTTGTCAGCCACCCTTTGTTATTTGATAGAAAACATCCATGTCTGTTCACCAGCAATGTCTATATGTATGTTTGCGATCCCATTATGACTTGGTGCTATTTGATAGTTTCATCCCCCAGAGGATCTCCTCTGAAAAACATTTTTCATGGGTTTACTCCACCACTTTCCAGAACTAGGTTCACATTATCCAAATCTGTATTAAAGTCACTGATTTGCACCATTCAAATTTGAGCTATTTGAACTGATTACACTTATCAGCATATTTATTGACATTGTTAATAACAGCACAGAAATGAATAGGAACTCTTGGTGGCAAATTGCTACTCTATGTCTAACAAGAGCGAATGTACATGGTTGCCTGCACTATGGACACTTCTATCAGTTTAAGCATTAAAGACATTTTGACCAAGTGCCCTTATTTGGTGAGGCAGACAGAGAATTCAGTATGTGGTCCAAGTTGCTCTTACGAACAAAATATCCTTATTAAAAACACCAAGTAAGCATTTCCCAAATTCCCTCAACATTTACTCTCCATACAGCTCTAACCACCTGGAGGAAGAATATTAACTACAACAATCCACATGCTTGAGCTCAGCCTTTGGAATCTGCTTAGTGTCCAATAGGCCTGGCTCTCACAGGTCTCTCTCTCTCTCTTTCTTCTCCCCATCCCCCCTGACCCCACTCTCTTTCTCTCTGCGTAGTTGAGCTCCACTTCACTGGGCCATCTCAGGCCTTTGCTGAAGGTCTCCACTGAGAATCTTCACTGAGGGGGTTGCCCTCACCCAGATCTTCCAGAGTGTTCTGTGGTGTTGGGCCGACAGGGTTGCACCAACACCCTTCACTGTTGTCATGCCAGCGAGGTGTAAAGTGCATGGCCACAGGTACTAGCTTGAAGTCAAGGTGCCAGGAAGTCTGGTCGACATTATTGTGTATTCTAGGGTTTTCCTCTGCACTATTTACCATATCACCAATTTCCATACACTTTGCAAACTTGCTGAACAAATCCTCTACATTTATACCTAAATCATTAATGTACACGACAAATTCCAAGAGAACTAATACCAAAACCTAAGTGGATGCAGATTCCGATTTGTATCACAATCTGCATCCTGCCACAAAGCCGACTTGGGATCCGATTTACCAAATTGCCCCGGATCCCATGGATTCTTACTTTCATGACTGGTCTCCTCTACCAGACCTCGTCAAAAGTGCTACTTATCAAAGCCTTGTAAACTACATTCACTATAACACTTAAACAGGTATCTAGTCAACTTCTCAAAAATCTCAGTCAAACCTTGGAGATAGCAAGAACTGCAGATGCTGGAGTCAGAGACAACAAAGTGTAGAGCTGGAGGAACACAGCAAGCCAGGCAGCATCAGAGGAGCAGGAAAGTTGACATTTCATGCCTAGAACCTTCATCAGGCCCAAAACTTCGACTTTCCTGCTCCTCTGATGCTGTCTGACCTGCTAGGGTCCTCAAGCCACACACCTCAATCAAACCTGCCTGGCAATATCATGCTGATTGGTCTTGATTAATCTTTGCCTCTCCATGAGGACATTAATTCTTCTCCTCAATTTTTTTTCTGGTAGCTTTCTTACCTACCGTTGGTTTCACAGGTCGGCGCAACATCGAGGGCCAAAGGGCCTGTACTGCGCTGTAATGTTCTATGTTCTACCCCTGATATTAGATTCACTGGCCAAATCCTTGGTTTATCCTGACCTTGCTTCTTGAGTAAAGGCACCATATTAACTACCCTCTAGTCCACATGAACCTCCCCTGTGTACTGCAAGGATTTGAAAATTAATGTCAGGGTCTATGAAATCTTAATCCTTGCCCCCCACAGCAACCTGAGATAGGCCTCATCTGTGCCTTAGTGACATATCCAATTGTAGGCCTGCCAAAAAAACTAATACCTCCTCACTCTCAATTGTAATTTGTTCAAGTATATCACAGTTTTCTTTTATTTCTGTACTTACATCATTCTTCTCTATTGTGGATGTAAAATACTTATTTAAAACCTCACTTCCAATATTTCTGGGTCCACCAATGGTTTGCTGCTTAGGTCCCTCATGGCCTCACTCTTTGCCTGGTTTTCCTCTTGTCCCTAAAAAAACTTAGAAAATGCCTTTAGATTTTCTTTTATTTTACCTGTCATTGTCTTTTTTTCCTCTCCTTATTCTCCTAATTTCATTTTTTTAAAGTAACCTGTGCACTTTTTTGTTCCGTTAGGGCTTCTGGTGTTCTGAGCCTTTGGACTTTTCCACAAGTTTCCTTTTTTCTAACTTAAGCAACAAGTAACAGGATACAGAATGTGATGGTTGAAAGTTGATTCTGTAAATGGAAATCTGCATCCATTTGTACACCACACGGGTTGGGTTTAGTTCTGCTGGAATTAGTAGTTTAATGATCTAGACGTAATTGTAGGAGTTTTGTTCACCAAGTTTGCAAAATGTACTTTAATATCAAGGACCCAATCTTGGACCCAATCATTTTTACTGATCATGTTGGATCAACACTTTCACTATTCCCTTTTCGAAAGGCTTCCACTGCTCCAATAGAGGTTTTCCTACAAGTGGATGCTCCCATCATTTTGGTCAGATCCTGTCTTATCATATTAAAATTTCAAATTGGCCTTCTTCCAATTCAAAACTTTTATTTCTGGTCCATCTTTGCCCTTTACCATGACTACCTTAAGTTTAACTGAGGTATTGTCACAGTCACTAAAACACTCTCTCACTCACTCTTCTATGAGCTGCCAAGCTTTTCTCCCTAAGATTATGTTTGGCATTGATTCTTCCCTTGTAGGGCTTTCTATATGGTTATAACACTCTCCTAAATACATTTTAATAAATCTATCCTCTCTAAACCTTTCACACTTGGTTTACTCCAGTGAATATCGGGGAAGTTCAAATCCCTTACTATTATAACACTATTATTTTCACACTTCTCTGAAACTTACCTACGTATCTGCCCTTCCATCTCTCCCTAATTGCTTGAGGGTCAATGGTACACTCCCAACAATATGATTGCCCCCATCCTTGTTTTTATATTCTACCCATATGTTCTCAATTAAGAAACCTTCCAGGATGTCATCCCTCCTTTTGCAGGAATTGGCTCTTTAATATTTCAACACTCTTTTACATCCATCCCTGCATTGTCTGAAGATTCTACACCCATGAATATTGAAATACTCGTCCTGACTCTCCCATTTCTCCAATGATTGCAACGGTTTCCTACTCCCATGTGATAATCAGCATCCTCAACTCACATGCCTTATTCACAAGACATTCTGCACTAAAATAAATGCTGTCCCATCTTGCTGAGCTCTATTAAGTCTTAATTTGACTTTTTATATTCTCTGCATGCCTGACTACCTTGGTTTTTCTCCCACATTTGTCTGTGCATCATCCATAATTGTACTTCCACTGCATATACTGTTCCCTGCCAAATTAGTTTAAATCCCCATCAACTGCACTAACAAGCCAAATCTGTGAAGCCATCGGTCCCATTGCAATTCAGTTTAGTTGTAGTTATTTCAGAAAAATTAGTCAATGGATTACCTGGGAGTAAGGGATTTAATGTAAAGCTTCTGGACCTAAGGTTTTCAGTTAAATCCCTGGAGGGGTTATTTAAAGCCAAGAAAGTCTAAGTTGTGTTGTGTGAATACTCGAGGAAGAGGCTAACATCTCTCAAGGCTGAGAAATGAAGGCAACACTTCAGTCAAACTTTTAGATGGAACTGAGAAAGGAGTTTTCTCTTTTTGAATACTGTCACGGAATGCTGTTGAGATTGATGGAACATTGTATTTTTTGTGTGCCTTGAAATCTTTAAATTTTGTTATATGTAAATAACATTTTATTTATCCTCTTTTATTTAATAAACAGCTGTCTTATTGATAAAACCAGATCTTCAGCATTGCATGCTTGTGTTTCACTGAAATACCACATCGTTAAATAAAACAAAATCTACTAAGAAAGAGAGAGAGGGAATGCATACTAAAGGTCTTGAACATTTGGCCCAATTTTGTCACAAGGGAAAAATTCAAGAATTGTGGAACATAAAGGAAGATTAAGAAACAAAACTCTCTAACTTTGAAGTCAAGACAGAGATTTGGTCTTATTGAAGGGTATAACATTTAAAATGTTTTAGAAAGCCAAATCTTGACTATTATATATGACTAAGAAGGAATGAAACTAAAGGTAAACGTAGGACTGTTATCAGTAAACATTTCTTCAGTCAGAGTAATCAACACTTAAAACATTTATTGGATGGGATTAAATTGAATTGATTCATGAATCAGCTGGCACATTTGAAGAACAAACCATAGGTTTTTATTTACTTGATGGAAGAGTAAAGTTGCTCAAATGGCCTCTGACATCTGAGAAATAAAGAGACAATACAGAAGTTTGCATGAATCTGAAATCGAACATACACTGAATGAGACCTGTTTCACTGTTTAGTTCCAGCCCACGTGCAACTGACCAGATCATCCAAAAATAATTGTTATTTCATCCAGTAACATACATGTTTGTATGTACTTGCAGGGCAAGACATACCAGCTAGTAATGCCCAGGGAGGGTAAATCACTTAGCTGGAGTCAAAGTCAGTCACTCATTTCAGACACAGTTATACATGCTGGACTCTCTTGATTGTACAGTCAGATTCTGAGAGGATTGACATTTCCTCTCCAATAGGCACTTTGGCCAAACTCTGTCACCATGGTGATGAAGGAGAGAAGCTCAGAGTCGTTAGGCCACAGCTTCCCAGATATCATTGAGTCACTGGTGACAGCCCTCTAAGCACTTCTCAGTGCCATTAGAGGATGTAGGATTTCTGTTATATCTATATATCCTGAATGAAGATCACTGAATGTCTTACCTGCTGCCACCTCATTAACGCATTGGGCTGGAAGAAGCATTTTTTTTTCCAAATTAATTTGAAATGTATTTGTTAATTCAAAATGCTTTAGTTTGCATCCACAGTGCTTAATGTTTTTTTTCCCCTAAGAGTTTAAAACTGCTACGGTAGGTTTATCAGACTTTAACATTATTATAGACGTAAACTATCTCATGTCAAATATATACTTTTATAAATTGTAAATCATTCATACTAAATTCTAGTAATTAATTGCACATAATATTCATATTCAGTTGTTTTAAATCTGTTTGTGATTTATTATTGGCTCTACAACTTATCCATTCATTCGCTAATTTAGTAAGATTCAGTGTTATACACACTTATTTGCAATAAACATCCTTAACTCATTTTTTTTTTGTTCCAAATGCAATCATGGAACACTCTAATGCAGATTATCTCCACAACTACATTCTTGGTGCTGTAATTTTATGAAGCTGTTTAACTGATCATTTGTAATAGGCCAATTACACAGCATAGCTAATGTTTTGTGCATCACCAGGTCTTGCAAATTGTGCATGACTATTTCAAATTAATGACATGCTAGAAAGGTGAAATGGAAGGTACATTCTGATGCACACCTTTCCAGATTTCCTTGTTTTCTACAAGTAGAACATCCATCTATCATTCACGCTATCCCATTTGCCACAATTTCTGCAGTGTTAGCCATCAACTCACTTATAACAAGAAACCATGCCCCATTAGTTTTATGCTTTAGTCCCCATCCAGATGCTGTTGTCTTTTGTTCCACTGCAAATGGTGCATGGAACTGAAATTGATAGTAAAGTATGGAAACGCTAGTGAGGCTTCCTATTGAAGCATTCCTATGAATATAAAATGTTACAGATTTATTATCCAGAATTTGTGGTGTTCAAATTGGTAATCCAACATCTTGGCATTTTTTGTAAAGCTTTCTTAAACACTTGATAAGAGATTGTAGCATTAAAATCAAATCGACCAGGATAATGTCACTTCACAAATTTGCATTCGTAGAAGTGAGCATAATTATGCAACTTGTTATCACTTGAACATAAAGCATCAATGAAAATTTACTCTAATGAGCTCATCAGAGTCTTATTTTCCAACTTAGTTTTATTTACAAATGAGGTTCTTTCCAAATTTCTATCAGTACATTTACCAAGTACAAAAAGTTAGCACTTTTTCAGGTTTATTCTATGAAGATAATTCTTGCTTGTCATAGTTCAGGCTATTGTGGATAATACTAAACTCAGTATGCTAGAGAACCCTTCTCTCCCTATTTATTTCAGAACCCTCTTCCCCTCCCCCATTTCTGATGAAGGGTCCAGGCCCGAAACGTCAAGTTTTCCTGCTCCTATGATGCTGCTTGGCCTGCTGTGTTCATCCAGCTCCACACCTTGTTATCACGGGTTCTCCAGCATCTGCAGTACCTTTTATCTCTCTTTATCTATGCTAGAGAATGTCTAAACATCTACATAAATCCATGGTCCAGCCAGGGAATGAATAGATTTGTGCTTCAGTTAATATCAGCTATTTGTTTTACTCTAGGATTGGAAGGTGGTAGATAAGACCTTGCTAGAATTTTCACTTGGGCTTTGACTCAAACAAATTTATTAAGCAGTAAAAGAGCAAGAAAATGATAGTGCAATATACAATTTTACAGCTATTGTTGAGTCCAGCCAATGACTTGAACCTTCAAATTATTTTCCTATTGTTCAATGATAATGTAAGTGATATTTTGATATTGTGGCTCTTTTTGTTTAATTGGTGTCTGAAGAATCGATCACGTCTTCAAACACTCTAGAAAATATTTCGAGAAACATAGGCTACTAGACATCTTCCAAAACGTGACCCAGTTCCAGTGAAATTTAACCATTGATATTACAATAAACAAACCTACTAATGATATACTTAATTGTACAAATCTCACATATTTCTTGTCATTGGATAGAATTACTGGGATCCTAACTTGGGTATCTAACTGATGATTCATAGAATCCCTACAGTGTGGAAACAGGCCCTTCGGCACAATAAGTCCACACTCAGAGCACCTAAACCCATCCCCCAATAACTCATGTAACCTACACATCCCTGAACACCACAGGCAATTTATCATGGCCAATCCACCTAGCCTGCACATTTTTGGACTGTGGGAGGAAACCGGGGCACCCGGAGGAAACCCACGCAGACGCGGGAAGAATGTGCAAACTCCACACAGGCAGTCACCCAAGGGTGGAATTAAACCCAGGTCCCTGGAGCTGTGAGACAGCAGTGCTAACCACTGAGCCACCATGCCGAGAACCTCTGATTCAGACACATCTCCATTAGTATTCAGTGACTGTGTAATGTTCTTCTCGCCCAGTACCGCTTCATGTGGGAAATAATCATACTTTTTTTGGCTGTCGTACTAAAGTCTTTCTGTAGCCTGGAGAAATTTATCTTTATTTTCTTACTCCAAATGCTGGGAGGGGCAAGCAATGGCTAGAAATTCACAGTTAGCAAATTGTTTAATGAAGGCGAGATAAGCTGACATTGTTATCAAAACTTTAGCCATGGCTAAATGCCAAGATGTTGTACATTATGTAGGGGGATTTACTGGAATGGGTACTCAGATGAGGCACTTCACATGAAATGGGTGGAGAAGCAGATTTGCTTCGTCAGAACAGAGAAATTTAGGAGAGATTTAATATAGGTTTTGAAGGGAGGCATCTGACAGAACAACAATTATGGAGTTAAAATGATTCTCAGATGCTAATCTTAAAGTGCAAAAAGCAACAAAGCAAATTCATTACAGATGTGCGAGTCTCATGTTGTGTTCCGTTAACAATATCATAACAGATTTGCTGAGGACATCCTGCTGAATAGTTGGTGCTTAACACCCACTTTGATCCTGAAGGTCTGTTTTGGAAAGAATTTCACTGATGATGCTTTTGCTGCAACTGAAAACAATACATTCCAGCAATGTGAGGTATCCCTCTACAACCTTCTGTGGTAGAAAATTTCAGAGGTTCACCACCCTCTGAGAGAAAACATTTCTCCTCATCTCAACCTGAGGTGGTCCACTGTGTATCCTGAGACCATAACCACTTGTCATGAAGACCCTGGCCAAGGGAATCATCAGCCTCACATCCAGTCTATCCAGCCCTGTTTAACTCAGGTGAACAGAGGTCCTGTTGAACCAATTTCTCCGCAAGTAATAAACCTTCCCTCCCATGAATCAGTCGAGTGAAACTTTAGTATTGTCCTCTATGGCAAGTAGATCCAAAGACCCTGGCTCCCACTCAAAGTTGGGGACATTTTCAGCGAGTTCCAGAAATCAGGTCATTGTCTTTTGGACATTTTAACTGCCTGGACAATTCCCATGGTGTAACAAGCATGGGGCTGGATGAACACAGCAGGTCAAGCAGCATCATAGGAGCAGGAAAACTTGACGTTTCGGGCCTAAACCCTTCATCAGAAATGGGGGAGGGGAAGAGGGTTCTGAAATAAATAGGGAGAGAGGGGGAGGCGGATAGAGGATGGATAGAGGAGAGGAGAGGTGGAGAGGAGGCAGACAAGTCGAAGA
>JAHRHZ010000267.1:20814989-20843337 GCA_024137785.1 Ginglymostoma cirratum
ACTGATATGACTATCTTCCTATTGGACGTTCTGGAGCAATATCTCTTATGTGACACAACATTTTACTTATTTTTAGGATTTTCATTTGAGGTAACTTGGAATATTATATTGCATTAAAGGTTTTATATACTGATATATTTTTGTTGTCATTGGCTGCTTGCCATGTTTGAAGATATCACTAAAGTAAAAACCGAAAGAACGGCAGACACTGTAAATCAGGAACAAAAACAGAAGTTGCTTGAGAAGGTCAGCAGGTGTGGCAGCATCTGTGAAGAGAAATCAGAGTTAATGTTTCAGGTCCCGTAACCCTTCCTCAGAACTGATGGTAACTGATTTTTCTAGCTACCATCAGTTCTGAGGAAGGGTCACCGGACCCGAAACTTTAACTCTGATTTTTGTTCACAATGCTGCCAGACCTGCCGTTGATGATATCACTGGATACCTAGAGATCACCTTGAACTGCTGCTAGATTCAAACTGCTATTGGGAAAGGAAAAGGCCACGGTACAGAGATAACAAAGCCTTTCTAAGCAGCTATCTTCAAAGTCAACAGTTATCACCATCGTTTCTCTGCTGGTCACAAAATCTGTGCCAATATAATAAAATTATTATTGCAGGCTTTATCTATTCCATAACAAATAGCATTAGGCACCTGACAAAGGATTAATCATGTGACATGTTGTCAATTTCAAGCTAAAAGCTGCAAATAAAAATGGAGAAATTTTCGCAACATTACAACTTCCCAGAGATCCCAGGAGATTTCAAAAACAGGTTTGTTAACAGGCATGCATTTCTTCCTCCTGTATAACCACGTCCATTCTGAAATGTGTAGTAACAGCTACCTGTGGCTGTTTCAGTATTTATTCAAATGTGGTTTTAGGGTCTTATAGACATCACAGGATCCTCATTTAAACACACTTATTTGACTTTTATATATTTATATTTTTAGACTGGAAAGAAATGAAAATTGAACACAGTCTATTTGACATCCATTCCTCAATATGATAAAATGCTGCTCCCCCGACTGTGACGGAATCAAAGTCATCATTTTTGGTTTATATCACAAAGTCAGCTCACTTGTCTCTGAGTCTATTCTCTCCGCTGCCCTGTTTTTAAACACTGAACTAGACCTTTGCAACGGTCAATCCTGAGCTGAGTTTCAAACTATAAATTGTTCCCTCACCTTGAGAACTTTGTTTGTCCTTGGTCTACCAAAGTTCCTCTTCCACTTTAGCTCACTTATGTTCCAATGTCATGTTCAGACTCACTGTTTGTTTTGGCTCTGACCAGCTGCTTGTCTAACAATGAGTTTTCTTTTGTTTGGCATAAAATTAATCTCTGAGTCAAATGTCTTTTGCTTCCTGAATCCATTCTTTATCCAGCATGTTGTTTGGTCAAAGTACAGAGTATTTCATACTCTTAACGCAATTTCAAAGGTTTAACAGCTTGTCAATCATTGTGCTTTGGATATGCACACTTTGTTGATTACGTCAGAAAATAACATTCATCTCTCCATGCTCAAATATTCCAGCACCATGAATTGCCTTGAAATCAAGTCAGCTGCTGAACATCATGAGAGAATAATGCTATCAACAAGATTTCTTTTTAACCATACAAGTGTACTTTAATAACTATCATTATTAATTTATAATATAAATTCACACTCAAGTATTACTTGTAATCGTCTCTTAAAATGTATGCTAATGTTTTGAAAGGTATGAAGAGATTAGTGATTACAATTATGGCTGCATTACTATAAAGTATAAACAATTTACAGGCTAAAAGACATGAAGTATATTCACAGTTTGCAATTACAGAGCCATCCTTTTGATGAAGGGTGTACTCAGATCGACCAGAGAATAATTACAATGACCTTCCAACGATTTTGTTAAATCTTTGAAAGACATCAGTGTTGCGTATACAAATACAAAGATTATGACTGGAAATCTAATTCTTTTAACCTTCAAACCATCGGCATGGTATGGTCCAATATTAATTTGACCTCCTTTTACTACTGTTGAGAAAACTTCCCAATAATTTTAAATCAATTTAGATACGCAACTTAATGTACTGCATACACAATTAACTAGCACATTTTTTAAAAAAAAACTGTGTCCCTTTCAACCTTATTACAGCATTCACTCATGAACAATATCTTGAACATATAAAGTGTTGAGGGTGTTTGAATGAATGCTATTCACTCTTAGGGTCTAGCTCGTAGAGACTACAAAGATTCCAGTATACTAATAGGAACTAGTTTATTGCATACTGTAAATAATGTACATGTAAGACTGGTACATCTGTCTCTGTTGAAATCCATGCAAATTCCTTTTTTATCTAATTTCCAAGACCATCAGCATGATACTACTCATACTCCTCCACATATTAACCCTTTCATAACCCTTTCAGATGCTTATACTGCATAAAGTACCTTCCAAGATAAAGAGGCCCAAGTACATTAAGCTATAGCAGTACAAGAAAAATATCATTATTTAGAAGGGGTGACCTGAAGCTTTGTTAAAATATTGGTTCTAAAGACAGATCTAAAGGAGGAGAATAAGATGGAATGGAAGAAAATTATGAAAATGAATTCTTGGAGCTTGGATACAGTTGCCAATTAAATGGTTGGGACATACACAAGAAGCCAGGGTCAGAAGCATGGGCCATTTAGTAAACAAAAGTATTTGGATAGAGGAAGGAGGGACAGCTTAGGGCAGGAAGGGAATTAAACACAAGAGTGATATTTTTATATTAGGGCTACTGGAGAAAACATCAATGTTGGTCAGCAAGAATACAAGTTATAGATGAATGGGACATGGTGCAGAGTAGCATACTGACTGCTGACCTTTGGGACGAACTGACATTTACAAAGGTGGAAGATGGCAGGAATTCCAGGATAATTTTGAAATAGTGACTCTGGAGGTGACAAAGGCATGGATCAGGGTTTAAGCTGCATGTAGGCATGGCTTTTGAGATGGGTTTTAGTGTATTATAGAATTGAGGGGATGTGTGGATAGGAAGTTAGTTCAGGAATGAATAGGACACCAAGTTTGCAAACAAACAAACAGTCTGCTACAGCCCCAGTCAGTGGATGTCCAGAGTCTGGCATCAATGATAGGGGAAATTGCAGCATACTGATAATGCTACTGGAATAGTGATCCAAAGGCCCTGGTTGATGCCTTGGGTGCATCAACTCAAATCCTACTGGACCTGCTTTTTGAATAGAAAGGCCTAGAATTAAAAGTTAGCCTCAGTAATGCTACCATCGAAAACATCAACAGTCATAAAAAAAACCCATCTGGTTTACAAAAGCCCCTGAGGATAAATCTGCTTCCTTGCTATGATATGATCTAGCATTGGCACCAAGGACCTATTGGAACCTTCCTCCTGAGATTGCAGTCCCAGCAGGACCCATTATCAGGCTCTGGTGCTGCCGGGTTGCAGATTAGTCGACAACTCTGGAGCACACGAGGTGCCAACCTCACTAATGCTGCCTACAGTGTTTTATGGCTGTGAGGCTTATGTATTTGTTCTTGGTCAGAAACTGACTGAGTCTAATGCTAGGAAGTGGAGACGAGCTGCCCATTACCCCCACAGAATTCCGTCCACTGAGTAAGAAGCAGGCAGTCAATGTAATTTTCCCAAGATGATTGGTCAATTATTAGCCTGAGGGCACACGTTTACAACAGTTTGTGGTCTCTCAACAGGAGGATACTTTGGACAGTCAATGAGGGAGAAAGTGACATCCTTCTCTCTATGAGTGTGTGTGTGTGTGTGTGTGTTTGTGTGTGTCTATGTAAATGGTCGTTGGATAAACATATGGATGATAATGGAATAGTGTAGGTTAGTTGGGCTTCAGATTGGTTTCACAGTTCGGCGCAACATCGAGGGCCGAAGGGCCTGTACTGCGCTGTAATGTTCTATGTTCTGTGTGTGTGTGTGTGTGAGAGAGAGTGGTAACCCTCTACAAAGTCTGCCTACATTTGCTGCTGCACTAAGCAGGCAGAGTGAATTACTTCTTGGACAGATGGCAACACTCCCAATGAGACCCGTTCCCTGATTCTGCTGCAAGGAGGCCAGCTTGTGGAAGCTACTCCAACTCGTGCCCCCTCTCAAAACCTTTAGGCAGATTGAATAGTCCTACCTGGCCTCCTTCAATTAATCCACATGGCCCTTATTGAGCCAACTTGACTACTAACCACAGGAAAAAGACCTAGGGAACAGATGCAGTTGGGGACCATCTCTGCAGTCTAATAATGACACTATATTTGGTAAGTCTGGCAGCATCTGTGAAAGAAAAAGAACAGAGGTAATACCTCAGTTCTTAGGAAGGGTTGCTGGACCCAAAAGATTAACTCTTTATTTCTTCACAGATGCTGCCAGACCTGCTGAGCTTTTCCAGCAACTTCTGTTTTTGTTCCTGATTTACAGCATCTGCAGTTCTTTCGGTTTTCATACACAATATTTGGTGCCTGACCACCTCAGTACCTGGTGCCCGGAAGAGGCTCAAAATCAAGCCCTAGACTATTTTTTTAATGTATTTTCTAATCAACGTGCTCAGTGATATTACTGCACACACCTCTGAAGTGGGTGGAACTTGAATCTAGGCCTCTTGATCCAGAGGCAGAGACACTACCATTGTGCCACACAGGCCTTAAACAGGGAGATACAAATCAGCGCTGGACTTCTTGGCATTTCTTTTCCCCTAATCAACCTGTTCAGAGACTTTATTACATACCTCTGGAATATGTGGGACCTGAACCTGGGCCTTCTATTTGAGAGGTAGGGACACCATCACTGCACCACAAGAGCTCTGAGCCTCAGATGTTTTAATTGGAGAATTGAATTGACGTTGAGGGAAGAGTAAACTTTCCTTAACAACCCTCCTTCAATATTAAAATATGTGTTGACTATTACCTCAATAACCATTTTGCAAAAATGAAGACTTCAGGTTTAAGTGATGTAGTATTTAATTGAATCAGAATCCCTACAGCGTGGAAACAGGCCCTTCGACCTAACAAGTCCATGTCAACCCTCAGAAAATCCCACCCAGACCCATCCCCCTATAACCCACACATCCCTGAACATTATGGGCAATTTAGCATGGCCAACCCACCTAACCTACACATCTTTGGACTGTGGGAGAAAACCAGGGCACCCAAAGGAAACCCACACAGACACAGGGAGGATGTGCAAACTCCAAACAGTCAGTCACCCAAATGTAGAATTGAACCCACATCCCTGGTGCTACGAGACAACGGTGCTAACCACTGAGCCACTGTGCTGCCTCAAATTGATTTGTGTTTGATTAATTTTGTCTTTTGACTGGTCTATGTTCACCATGCTCAATTGCTTAAACCTGGGGGGACCATCTAGGAACTAAAGAAAAAAATCTTCCAGAGAAGCTTGTGGAGTCTGAGTTTTGAACAGATTTGTACACATCCTGTGACTATTGAGATATTGTAACGTATTATAAATAAACCTGTTTAGACTTAGAACTAACCTACTTTCTGAGGCTAATTATTTACAATGAACAAAGGAGTATATAACAGTTTATAAATTTAGACTTTTAGCAAAAAGCATTTACGATGAATAATGTTATGGAGGCTAATTTTCCATCCTATTACTCCTCATAGATTGATCACCTCATTCTGGACAACAGTGAAAACAAAAGTAGATCCTGAGCAAGGAATGGGAAGACCTAGATAGCACAGTGTGGAGCTGGAGGAACACAGCAAGCCAGGAGGCATCAGAAGAGCAGGAAAGCTGGCGTTTCGGGTCAGGACCCTTCATCAGAATTGATTCTGAAGAAGGGTCCAGACCTGAAACATCACCTTTCTTACTCCTCTGATGCTGCCTGACCTGCTGTGTTCCTCCAGCTCCACGCCGTGTTTTTGCTGACTCCAGCATCAGCAGTTCTTACTATCTCTAAATGGGAAGACTTGATGTGTTGACTTGCAGAAGAAACTGACAATCATAGAAAGTAGGCCAGGAGTAGGCCATTTGGCCCTTCAAGCCTGGTCCATTCATGATGACTATGTTTGATCACCTAATTAGGTACTCTGCTCCCACTTTCTCCCTTTAAACTTTGATTCATTTAGCACTATGGACTGTATCTACTTCCTCTTGAAAATAGAGCAAAGCCCAGGTCCTTGGTGCTGTGAGGCAGCAGTGCTAACCACTGAGCTGCCCTTAGAGCCTATTGCACCTGATATTCCCAGGCAGTATCCCATCCAAGTACTAACCAGCCCTGAGTCTACTTAGCTTCCAAGATTGGGCATTTTCAGACCAGTATGGCTGCAAATGTACAATGTTTTGGCCTTAACTGCATTCTATAGCGGAGAATCACATAGGCTCATCAATCTGAGTGAAGAAATTTCTCCTCATCTCAGTCCTAAATAATATACCCTATATTCTTAGGCTCCGACTGACTTCTGGTTCCGGATTCCGCAGTGATAGGGAACGTCCTTCCTGCATTTACCCTTCCTAGTACAGCTGGAATTTTTTTGGTTCCTATGAGTTTTCCCCACTCCACCATTCTACTAAACTCCAGTGAATATAGACCCAACTAATCTAGTCTCTGAATGATTGTTAGAACTGAATTACATTTCATCAAGAAAAAACCCCTCAATCAATATTAATTAAATCCCACTTCCTGAAATTTCTAACTAATATTTTATGTGAATTTTAAAGTGATTATACTTTATTGTTGTATGAACTAACCTGTCCAGATGGAACATAATTGTGTTCTAACTTTCTTTAGAAATAACAATGAACGTTTTCTCCTAGGTCTTGCTCCATTGAACTAGGGACAAGTTATCAATCGTTCAAGTTTTCAAATGGGCTTAGCTTTAATGAATTTTTGTGCTGTCAGTTAGCAGAGAATCTGATGGAAGCTGGGGAAGCTAAGATGATTCCTTGAGTGTGGGACCAACGTGTCCGTCGGTGATATTCAATTCTTGGAGAAACCTGCAGCCTGAACTTTCTCACTCTCATCCCTGAAGGAGGCAACAAGGAGGTCAGCGAGAACAACACAGTAAGTACAAATGAAATCTGCCTGAATAAAAGATAACCTTGCCATGGCTGAAGGGTCGAAAGAAAGGCTTGCTTTGTGGGATAATGGACTGTGACAAAGCTTTTGGGTTTCATATGCCACTTGGCTCCAACCCCAGGCCTTGCCATTAAGATGAGGCACAGTCCAGAGGCCAGGAATTCTCCCTGGAAGGAGAGAAGGCAGCTCAGAGGTTGGGTAACCCAGTTCCGCACCGACATTTCTTTGAGAAGCCAGATCAATATTGCATCAGCAGAAAGCTAAAGAGCAGCTCACCTCGATGCCCTTACCTGGGGAAAATGGAAGGAATATGCCATGAGAAGGTCAGGTTAGGAGCATGTTTTTATTTTAAATTGAGGCTTTTTTTTTAAAGTGCTGCTCTGCTAACAAGATGTACTTAGCTGACAACATTTTAGTTAGAAAGAGTTCACAAGAATGACCTGCTCAGGAAATTATTTGACTGTTGACAATTCAGCAGTTCAAATGAAGTTAGAAAGTTTAGTTTCCCACAGCAATTCCCCTGAATTTTTTGAGGCTAACGTTAGTGGGAGAGAAGGGGGAGGCAGCAAAGGGAATTAGCACTGAGAGGAAAAAATAGGAGGCACAAAATGCACAACAACTTCCCACTGCCATGGCATTGCATCCACAGCAGGGAAGGTGGACCTTGCCATTGCATTGTTAGTGGTAATGGCAATTAATGGTCTCTCACCTCATCTGGTGATTCACCAGCAAACCAGAAAGGATGAAGGGGCTTTGGTTGTGGTGGTCTCGTCTACATTACTGGGTGGTCTCCTCAAGGCCTCAGGAAAGGAGCGTTCAATCAGGCTTGCGGTGGCCCACACAGGGGCTTGGGAAGCAATGGCCACGACTGCTGAGGCAAAACATCCAGGCTTCACCAATCACCCCTCCAACCATCCGTGCTGTCACCAAGCTGCGCCCGACTAGCGCAGTGGTCCCATCTCCGTGGCACTGCTGGGATTGCAGAAGAACTAACCCTCTGATAGCTCAGAGTGCCCCCTGTAACCTCAACAACAGGATGGAGGGGCGTAAGTCAGACTGTGGGTTGGGAGGGAGGGTTATTTCCAAATGTAGGGGGTAAAGTCACTGTTTTTCTCCCTCAACCAGGGTCCACCTGCTCCCTAAGCCTGACAGACGTCTGTGCGGGATTCTTCATCATGCACTGAAATATTTGCCTTATTTTCTTGAAGGAAAATAATCTCATTCAGCTCTCCAATGTCACATCTGTCTTGCTTCTTAATGCAGCGATATGTTCAACGCTGAGGAGTGAGTCACCGTAGTGATACCCTTTTTACATGGAAGTACCTCACAGCTCCAGATAATAACCAACAGTGGCCAACTGCCACTAGCCATTTTTATGCACTTCAGTATTAAGTAATGCAAATTCCTGTGGGTCTGAATCAAATCTGAAACATGAATTTCTGGAGCAGTTTCTCCTAATTAATGTGCAGTAATAAGATAGGCTGGAGGTAAATTTTCACAAAGGTTCTACATTACGATTCAGAATAAGGCCAGCAGCGTAAGCATCCTGTTCTGGCTAAGATAGTCTTAGGACCTTTCCTCCTTGCCCTGCCCCCAGGAATCAAAGGTAATAGCAAATCACCATTAGAAAAGCTGCCAAGAAATTGGTTCAGGATGAAGCGTCAACAGACAATGAGCGAAAGACCTGCCCGTGGGCAAAGCTCATGTGACGTTATCTATCACTGCAGATCTTCCACGGAAGAAACCTCAGAAGGTTTATATTGCTTTAGCCAATCTCTCCTGCCAAATTTATAGCAGATGACTGACTGAAAATTAACCCTCTTTTAACATGAAAGTGGAACTTGTATTTACATAGCGTCTCCTGTATTCTCAAAGCTTTGTGTCCCATAACTTGCTTAAATTGTCATCATTGTCCCTAAGTAAGCAACTGAGGCCACTGAAAGAAAAATCACGTTCTTTGGATTAGAGTGTGCTACATCCTTTAATGTTTAATATTATTTGGTTTAGGGATAAATGTCAGTCAGAAATTTAGGATAATATATTTGAAATCTCCCAAAGGGCCTTTAAGCTCCACCAGAATCTTTGATTCAATAAGCCACCAGAGGAATATTATCTCTGATTAAGGACAGTGTTGAACCACTATTGTAGAATTGTGTAATGCAGTGTTGATTGATCCAGAGTAACATATGTGTTTTGTAGTGTTGCCAATCAATAGATTGTGCATTGCACAATATTTTCTTAAATGTCAAAATTGAAGTAACATGCAGGACTAATTGGTTAAATATTTTCATTATAAAAAAATATACTTTTTTGAGGCATACCATCCTGGAACTCCAAGCTAAATATTTATTGTTCTATGTTGGAGCAATTTGACTGCGACACTATAGTTGCACATTTGCATTGAAAAGATAAGCAGAGCCTGCATGTAAATCATGGAAAACAGTACCACCTACTGGATATATTTATCTGCTCCAGCTCTGTTTCTAAAATTTCACACAGCACCATTCTGTTAACAGCACACAGAAGAAAAACCCTAAGGTTTTCACAGCAGCATTAAAGAAAGTTTTACGAGTGCTTGCATTTTTTGTCAAGTGTACAAAAAGCAGTAGCGCTCTTGTTTGTCGATTTTTGCTTGCGATATATTCTCAACTAATAATAGTTAGCTACAGTGTAGTGTGGGAGAATTTTCGTTCTGTGCCATATAATAAAGATTATCATAGCAGTTCTGCTGAAATGCCAGCCAGCATCACACAGTTGGTGGCCCAATAAACTGAGGGGCAAGACCTCCCCAGAGGCTGTGATGTAATGTCATTGAGGGTAATTTTGACTTTATGTGATAATTTTAAGATGGACGATAGCAGCTCAACATTCCCAAGAAGTCAATGAAAATGAAATTCATGGAGAGATGTATTACAGAAGACTGATCACCCATTTTATACTGTTGCCAGTGAATCTCAACACAGACCCTTAACTCAAATGTAAAACAACTAGTCTCTGGGGAAAGTTAAAAGTAAGAAGTATCTGCTGATGCAGTCAAATGATTTTGCTGGGAATTCCTTCTCAATTTCCATTGTTTTAGGAACGAGAGTTTCCTGCCAACCCTCAACCCTGCCTCCAGGTTTATGCTCCCCCCTTGTAATTTTAATGCTCAAGTTTCAAGCTAGGGAAGATTTATTATTTAATATTTATTTTGCTTCTCCTCCCTGTGGAGAGTGACCTCAAATACCAATCCTTCCCTTTTATATTTCTGACACAAAATTTGTGCTTTGCCAGTGAAGAAGACTTTAACTGTTTACTAATCCAACACAAGGAACAACGTATAATTCCTATAGCTCAGGGCCTTAATCCAATTGTAGATTCTTGGATCTTTCTTTTTCTGGGCATATCGCAATGACCGCAAAGGAATGACATTTACTCTGAAATCATTGAGTTTCATGGAAGATTCCTCTCTGTGAGCCTTTTGAGTTTTCTCCACTCAGCCAGGGGAAGCTCCACCATCTTCTCCGCGCTACCTCACATACACTTTATATTTGCTACCACATCCACCTCCCACCAATGCTCACACTCTACAACTCCCACCATTGACTGCGATATCTTCTTTCACTCGCTGCTAGCCATCTAATGCCCCCACATCACTAATCCTGCATGGCCTCTCTGCTGTTTATTCTTTTGGAATACTTACCACATTTTCCAAATATGCTCTGGCACTAAATGTTATACGTCCCAATTATGTCCCACCTTGCTCAACCCCTCCCTTTTTCTCATTCCAGGAGAAAAGAGCTAACCAAAAGAGCAGGAAATGCTAGGATGGTTGGTATGTTGCCCAACATTTGGCTCCTCACCACCTACAAGGACAGAATTATTGCCCTGACACCGCCCACTCCAGCAACTCCCTCTGGTGTCCGAATGACTGTGCCCAAGCCCCTGGCCAGATATTGGAAGCTACTATGAACTTACTGTGCCAGGCTCCTTTGACTAAAGGGTATTGCTCTTAAGTTGAATGAGGACTCGCAGCACCACCAACCTGGGTTCGATTCCACCCTTGGGCAGCTGTCTGTGTGGAGTTTGCACATTCTCTCCATGTCTGCGTGGGTTTCCTCCAGGTGCTCAGGTTTCCTCCCATAGTCCAAAGATGTACAGGTTAGGTGGATTGTTCATGCTAAATTGCCCATTGTGTTCAGGGATGTGTAGCTTAGGTCGGGTACAGGGGGAATGGGTCTGGGTGGGATGGTCTGAGGGTCAGTGTGGACTTGTTGGGCCGAAGGGCCTGTTTTCACACTGTAGGGATTCTATGATTCTATGACTATTCCCTTCAGACTTTGAAACACATGCAGTGTTCATCAGGGACACATCTGAACTGACCACAAGACTCCCACAACCACTGGGCATCAGAGTAGCACACAAACCCATATTAACCCTGCACCAACTACCCACCCGGACTAAAAGCCCACTACCCACTATGGACAGGACCAATGTCATATACAAGATTCCCTGCAGAGACTGTGACAAACACTACATCGGACAAACAGGAAGGAA
The DNA here is from genome assembly GCA_024137785.1 of Ginglymostoma cirratum. Taxonomy (NCBI): domain Eukaryota; kingdom Metazoa; phylum Chordata; class Chondrichthyes; order Orectolobiformes; family Ginglymostomatidae; genus Ginglymostoma; species Ginglymostoma cirratum. The sequence goes on from JAHRHZ010000267.1 coordinate 20,826,576, forward strand.
ATTAACCGCAAGGGTACATGAACATCAATTGGCAACAAAAAGACATGACTAATACTCACTCATCTCTATCCACATGGATAAGGAGAACCACCAATTCGATTGGGACAACACCAGGATCCTGGGCCAGGCAAAGCAGAGACGAGCACGGGAATTCCTAGAGGCTGGTACTCCACTAAAAAAGCCATCAATAAACACATAGAGCTCGACCCCATATACACTCCATTGTGAAGGAAATCCGGACACCACAGTTTAAATAACAAGTGGGAAAACACAACAACGCTTCATCGGAGGCTGCACTAATGATGTTACCCAGCAGGGTACTGAAACATCTGCGGAATAAGAAACCAGCTCACCAAGCCAACCAACCACAACACATGCAGTGCGTGCACTGTGTAGGCTATTGGCACTTGGTGTGGGTTTGAGATTGATGCAGCAAATTGCCATGCAGTGAGATGCCCATCTCCTTGACTGATGATCGCTGGCAACCATAACTAGCTTCTTGGTTTTGCGTCTGTGTTTAAAGGCAAGTCAAGAACCAGTACATTGCACCATGTTGACATAGGAGGATGTAGTAGTTGGCTTTTTAGGCTCACCTTCAGGACAGTCTAGACTAACAGTGATTGACTCCTGCAGTCATCACTATGTGCATTACGTGATGAAGTCTACAGCAAAAGAAATACGATGTTTGTAGTTAGTGAAATGCTTGGAAGGGATTGTCCATCAGCCACTGGGTACTCAGGCAATTGGCCACATTTGAACTTGAAGATCTTTAAGAATTATACAAAAATCATAGGCATCACCATCATATTGACCCCAAAATGATAATAAACAAATGAGAAATTTGAACCATAAAAGAAATCCTTTCAAAACAGGATGAGGATTGCTCAGGCTGTGGACAAAGTTTGGAAAGAAGTGTTGTTGTCATATGTAGCCATGCAAAGAGCAATTCCATTTAATTCCACTCAGGGTGGGAGGACCCAAATAAGTTGTTTTTTTTGATGCAAAATGCACAACAAAATTATAGAGTTGAGAGACATCAGTGTTGAGTAGGCGGATGCTGAGAAAAAGGGTGCTACAAAGTTTTGTATAGACCATAGAAGGGGAGCAAAACACTCTGACACAAGCTGATAAACTAATGCTGAGGTGCGAGATTCTGAGAAAGAGGGATCCACCATTTTACCTCATACTGCACACTGTCATCAGCAAGAAGTGAAACTGTGACAGTGGGATTGTCAGGAGTAGTTCTGTATGACAAAAAATCTTCATGTTTCAAACAGGACAGCTGCAGGTGAACCTGCTCACAGTGGCTCAGTGGTTAACAGTGCTGTGTCACAGCACTAGAGACGGGGGTTCAATTACCAGCCTCAGGTGACTGTCTGTGTTGCACATTCTCCCTATGTCTGCAAGGGTTTCCTCCCACAGTCCAAAGATGTGCAGGTTAGATCAACTGGCCACACTAAATTGTCCATAGTTAGGTGGGTTAGCCATAGGAATTGAAGGGTTAGGGGTTTGAGGGGGGTTGTGGTGGGGGTACAGGGTGGGATGCACTTCAGAGGGGTGGTCTGCTCAATAGCTGAATGGCCTAATTCCACGCTATAGAGATTCTATGATTTCTGATGTAGATTTGCTTCTGCCTTTGACATTCAGCATTCCAGATCTCCAAGCCAATGATGGTGATGTCAGGTGGACCCATTTGCTACCTGGGAGGCAAGGCATTGATTCCAGAGACAATGACAACGTTCCTTAATTCTAGCACAAAGACCAGAAACAGCAGGGAAACCACACCTGAATGGAGACCACAATAATAATTTGAAGATTCTGCATGATTCAGAACAGAATATGAAATAGAACTTGTTTGGAATTTTAATCTGACACAAAGCAAGTTGAAGTCAAAATTCAGCAAATCTTGGCACAAAGCTCGTGCCTGGATTGGATCTTTTACACATTTGATTATGTTCAACAAAGTACGCCAAACACTGCCCGTCTCTGATGTTTGCCTGTTCAGAAGTAAGCAATTGGATTGGATCAGAGAGGAGCATTGAATTACAATACTGATGGTTAGCACAAGGGAGGTCACAGTCAAAAGGTGAAAAGGAAATCAGAAGTTCAATTTACACCAGTTGGAAAAACAGAAAAACACCAGGTCCAAAATTGAACAAAAACCTTGATTGGATCACAGAGTGTATCCAAGCGGTTCTTTTCAGATTCAGTTAAATGTAGTTAAGAGAAGACTTGACAATAGCAATTTGCTTAAAAATGAACACTCATTGGGTAATAAAGGATGAAAAAAGAACGTTTATTAGGTAAATAAGGGTGGAAAAGAAAGGAAAGAAACAATAAGCCTCATGCTTTTCTGCCCACTGGGGACTCCTCGATCGACAGCTGATTTGGACACTTAGGTTTGTTCCTGGCACCATTTGCGATTCCGGTCAAAGGTGAAGTTCAGTGACTTGGAACAAAACTCCTTCTCTTGTACAGTGTAATAAACAGCAAGGTATAGAAAAACAAGCTTCAATTGTGCCGTCTTCGGGAATACAGGAATGTTCGCAGCACTCATTCAAGGTCATCAACAGTTTTAGCCCATCAACCCATCCAATACAAGCCTAAAATTGCATAGCAGTGAAATTCATTTACGCACTAAGTTAACAAAATCATAATTTGTGTTTGTTACATTTAATGCAAGGTGTTAATTAAGGGATGGAATGCAGGCAAGTAATGCAGGAACATTTGTCAGACTCGCAAATATCATTCGTAAATGTGGTGGATAAAAAAATTGACAATTAACATCATTGTTTGGAAAGTTATTGTCCAGGCTAATGACACCAGTTCAAGTGAAGAGGAAGAAAAAATACACAAAGGTATCTTCTTTCAAGTTGAAGAGGGATGTCATAATGATAATCAATATGCATTTGCATTCCAAATGTTTACTTTATTGCATCTTCTACACTGATGAAGGTCAAGCAAAGTCAGATAGCATGTATTCAGCAGTTAGCCAACGTGGTGGATTAAGTGATGTGGCAGCTACATCTAAAACTGTGACCTTTTGAAAGTTACTCTTCCAGGCTAAGACATGACACTCAAGTTCTTTTGTATTTGGCATCTTGCAATTTATTTTTAGGCCTTATACAGCCTGTGACATTTCTTTGATCAAGTTCCAATTTTATAACCACATATCCATTAATTTACTGGCTATAAAATAAATGACAATTGGTTATGAATCAATTGTTCACAACATTCTTTCTGAACAGTTTTCCTCATTTGTAAATTGAGACTCAAATAGACTTAAAGTCAGCAGGAAACATATTCTTGTCTTAGAAATATTCATTTCTACACTTCATGTGTTTGAGCTGATATTTGAAAATGTGCCCTTTTTTTGTGGAACTTGCCAACCAGAAGAACATGCTGGGAAACTGAGGGCATGCCTTCAATTGATATTAGAACAAAAACGGGGTGCAAAGCTGAGATTTACAATCTTTTTTGAGTGTAAGTTAGGCTGGGAGCACAATTTTCCTAGTGGCTTTAGACTGAGGTATGGAACCGAGAGGTGCTAGCCATAAAATAAACTTGCATGTGTGATGCCCCCTAACTAGTTCCGGAGCCATTCCCATGAGTCAGGAAAGGGAAAGCTGATCTATAGGGATAACAGTTCTAACAGCGAATTAATTGTCATCAAATACAAATTCTGATTATTTGAATATTTTTACAACCATAATTGGCTGTTATATATTGCTGGTGCAATAATAATTAAGCATCTACATGTGAGTAAAAGCATTAATTAGATAAACAAGGTGCCTGCACAGATTCTCCAGAGCAAAAGGTCATGGATAATTGTCAGAATATCTATTTTGAGTTGAGATTTATCTGTGTGGAGGGTGACACTTTAAGCTCAATGGGCATTGTTTATGTATTAATTTTCATTAGCTCCTCTGTGTCTTTGTGAAAACGAGCAAGCAAGGACAAGTGTACTCATAAAAATAGACAAGATCCTTTAAATTGCCAGCAAATCTCAGACTCGGAATTACATTATCAACTAATGTACCAGATTATAGCTCTGCAGCTCTGTTGAAGCCAGTTGTGAATGGTGGTGGAAAATTAAACAACTAAAATGAGGAGGCTTTGAGAATATCACCAGCTTCATTAATGGCAGAGCACAGAACATGGGTTCAAAAGATAAAGCTGAAGCATTTGCAATCATCTTCAGAGAAATGCTGAGTAAAGGATTCATTTTTCGCCTTTTCCTGGAGGTCTCCAGTAGTGCAGAAGCCAGACTTTAGCTGTTTTGATGCATTCCATGTGATAGCAAGGAATAATTTGAAACAAAAACAATTGACACACATAAAATCTGACCATAGGTCTAAAACCAAAAGGGTGCTGCAAAGTTTCTTTTGCGCGGCCTACAGAAGGGAAGCAAAGCATTCTGATGCGAGATACTGAATTATTGCAGAGGATGCAGGTTCTGAGTAAGAGGGATCCGCTGTTTTGCCTCGTACTGTACACTGTCAACACCAAGCAGTGAATCTGTGCGATAGTGGAGTTGCCAGAAGTAGTTCTGAGTGACAGAAGATCTTCTTGTTTGAAACAAGGTTTCAGCAGATGAACCTGATCCGCAGGCAGAGGTGAATCTGACATCCAGCATTCCACAAGTTCAAGCCAATGATGGTGATGTCAGACCAGTTCAATTCCCAGGAGGCAATGTATCTTTTTTTTATTTAGGTACCAAAACTAACTGCAGTCTTGGAAAAACTGGTCTCATGCAGTTAAGTCTACCTGACAGCATTTTTAAAAAAATGCCTATGTATGTTCTATACACAGAAATAGCACATTCAATATAACCATTTACCACCCTATTATCCTCCACTCGTTTGATAGCATAGTATTGCAGGATGCAATAATTAGTGTTAAGTGGTGTGTACGTGTTCTCTGATGTTCAGTTTGACTTGTACCAGTGTTATTCACTTATTGTCACATGTACTAAAATACAGTGAAGTGGTGTTTTGCATGCTATACAGCCAGATCATACCATACAAAATGCATCAGGGTAGCAGAACAGAGTGTAGCATAACGTATTATAGCTGCAGAGAAGGTGCAGAGAGATCAGAACTTACTTCTGAGAGGTCTAGTCAAAAGTCTGACAACAGCAGGGAAGAAGCTGTTCTTGAATCTATTTGTACATGTGTTCGAACTTTTATATCTTCTGCCTGATAGAGAGTGGAAGAGTGGATAACTGGGCTGGCAGGGTTCATTGATGTTGGTTACTTATCTGAGGCAGTGGAAGTGTCGATAGAGTCAATAAAAGGAAGGCTAGTTTGTGTGATGGATTGGGTTGTGTTAATGAGGCTCTGTGGTTTCTTGTATTCTTGGGAAGAGCAGCTTCCATACCATGCTGTGATGCATCTAGACAAAATGCTTTCTATGGTGCACCTATAAAAATTAATGAGTCCCTGTGGGCATGCTGAATTTTCTTGAGGCTAAGGGAGTAGAGATGCTGTGCTTTCTCGACTATTGTGTCGATGTGGGTGGACCAGGCGAACATCAGTGGAGCCTTGGTTCAGACATGGACAATAGAACTAAATTCCAGAAGTAATACAAGGATAATTGACATTGACATAAAGGAATCATTTGAACAAGTGTGACATTAATGGCCACTAATAAAAAAGTAGGCAATTTTAATCAAGGAATCAAGAGAAACTCTCTACTGTTTGGACTCATACTTAGCTGAAAGGAGAATGGTGCACAAGTGCCTCAGGGGCTATGCCTACCCCTTTACAACTGTTTCATTTGTTACCTTTCCTCTGTCATAAAATCAGAAGTAGGGATGTTCACTTCCCTAACAATTACACTGTGTCGAATTGCGTTTGCAACTTCTTGGGTTTTGAAGCAAACTGGACACAAATCAAACAAGAATCTGGATAACATTCAAGTTTGGGCCACTAATTGGTAAGTTACACTAATGCCTTACAAGTGCGAGACAAAGACCATCTCTCACAAGGGAGCATCCATCCACTTCCGGGATAGTAGGAACTGCAGATGCTGGAGAATCTGAGATAGCAAGGTATAGAGCTGGATGAACACAGCAGGCCAACCAGCATCAGAGGAGCAGGAAGGCTGATGTTTCGGGCCTAGACCCTTCTTCAGAAAATCTGAAGAAGCGTCTAGGCCCAAAACATCAGCCTTCCTGTTCCTCTGATGCTGCTCGGCCTGATGTGTTCATCCAGCTCTACACCTTGCTATCCATCCACTTCCCTTTTGTTGTTTAATGTCATTGTATTTCCAGCTATCAACATTGACAGGACTGACCAATAAATATGCTTTGACAAGACTAACTCAGAGGGTGTGTATTTTGTGATGAGTGACTACCCACTGCTATTCCACAGTCTCTAAAGGACATAGAGTGGAATCTTATAGAGACTGAATGACATGAGCAATGGAAAAAATGTGTCAATCATGGGAAAATTCCAGAAAACACTATCTTGATGTCGGAACAACTTATTGTGTCATTTAACTAGGCTCTAGGTGTAAGTGCACAATCCTGGCTAGGCAGCAGCTTAGTAATGACCTTTTACCACAGATCACACGTCATTAGAATGTAAGTTTCTATTGTACCACCTGGCATGTGCAAACTAGACATCGACAATGCTTGACATGAAGGTCAGAGTAGTTCTGTGGCAACTCCAGCTCGCTGGTTGCTCCAAAGGATATCTGTGTACTAGCCTCTAAAAGACGTCATAGTCAATGTTAGCTATAAGCTGTGTGGATGTCAGCACGGCCACTCCAATGTATCATCTATAGTGACCAGTGTCAACATGCTGATTTGCGGCATTGACTTACAGTTCCAGATATCGCTGCCATACACACACCTCTTCGAGGCTTGCACAGCTGGTAAGAAAGTTAAAGGAATGCTACTCATGGCCATCTCCAATCCACTTAGAGCATATTTCTGTATTTCAATGCTGCACCTCAGGGTGCAAACAGCAACTGTCATTGTAATGCTGCAGTAAGGACTCACACCCAGCTCACGTGCTGGACCAAGCAGTATCTCCAGACTCTTTGCTTCCTCGCTTCACACTCACTCACTCTGGGCCTACCTTGATACTCAGTGTCCCTGCTTTGTCTTGACTTGGCTTTTTGCCCTTTGACCACCAGCCGTGGTTACCAGGTTCGCATCAATGCTGTACTTCCGTGCTATTTAGTCAGATACAAAAATGAGAAGTTTATCCGGTTGTCAGCAGTCCAGTCAAGAGAATGAAGAGAGAGCCTTTGGTCAGGGAATCCAGCACTACACATAAAAGACAGCCTTTAATATCAGTCCAGGGGCTTGGACACTGTCAGTCACTCAGGATGGTCAGAGTCTGGCTGATCTCCATATGAGGGATAAAGAGCTGAATGCTGGGCAACACACCACCTGCCTTGACTCTATCTGCCCTATTCTGGATTGTTTCTCTCTCGGTAAGAGAGAGAGAGAGACTAGTATTACAGAAGCAGAAAATGGCTGGCACAAAAGTGCAGGTGAGGAGGCGTCTTGAGTGAGTAAGCAGGCAGCATGCAGTTCATGTAGAGTTAATGGTGCCAGGTGTCAGGGAGTGAGGGAAGGTGTTGCAGGTAATATCTGGAGTAATAAAGCATGAGTCTTGGTGGGAGATTGGTACAGTGACAAAGATGGATTGAATGTGAGATACTGAAAAGAAGATGGTGGCACTTTAGCTTGGCTGCAAAATTTTCCTGCACTGCTAGGCATGCCTTCATATGGTAGCATTGGATCAGGATGGAATGGTTTGGCGTTGTCACCTCCATTACTGTTACTGTGGGAGGAGGATGTCCTGCCTTTGGACAATCTAGTCCAGCAGGACCTCAAGGTAGGACACCAATTTTTCTCTTCTCTGCCATGCCCAGGCCTAGTGTAAGGAGCAGTATAGGACAGCTCTGGACTTGGTGCTTGTCAGTAACAAAGACTTTTTTTAAATTGTGCCGAGGCATGGACATCTGTCCATTCTGGCATATCTGGAGCAATGCCCCACTGTCAGGATGTGAAGGGCTAGGATCAAACAAGAGGGGTGAGGTAATTAGTTAATGAAGTGAGTTGAGCAAAGATGCGATGAGCAAATTGACTACATCTCCATGAAATATACAAAATAGACGTTTAGGCAATAAATTCAAGATTCACCTTGAAGTATGATGAAATGCTCTCTTTGCTTGAATGAGTGCAGCTTCACCAACACTAAAGAAGCTGTAGGTTATCTTTACTCAACCAGCACATTAAACTGGCATGTTCCAGCACCAGTGATCGTAGCAGCAATGTGTACCATAGCAAGATGCATTTGAGCAACTTGCTCAGGTTTCCTCCAATTATGCCTACAATGACCTAACACCCAGAAGAAAATGGAATGCACATGTATGGAAACACCACCATTTGTAAATTCTCCTTGGAGTAACACATCATTTTGAATTTATTTTCATATCCTTCGTTATCACTTGCTTAAAGTTCTGAAACTCTCTAATAGCACTGTAAGTGTAGCTTCATCTCACAGAATGCTGCAATTGAAAAAGGTGGCTCAGTGCACCTTCTCAAGGGGCATTAGGTATGGATTATAAATACTGGATTTGCCTATGGTGTCCACATCCCATGAATAAGTTTTAAAAACCTGCCTATATTTAGACAAGAAATCAACAGATTTATTTTTCACACTGGTTAATAAAAGTTAATATTTTTTTCCATGATAAGTATTTCCAAAACACGAGTTACATATGTACATTTCAGAATCATGACTGGATAATATTTAATTCCATCCCATATTTGTGTTTTTTGTGAGTGATATCTCTTAGCAGCTCTGCATTTATCTCTTTTACATTATGATGTTCTTAATGGAGTTCTGGTAAAAGGGTACAAGAAACAGATTGATCATTAGGAGTTTGATCTTCATGAGCCCGAGCAGCATTCCTGAATGTGTGGAAAACAAACAGAGACACTGAAAATGATGTGGCTGGCTGTGTTGAAAACGTTTTCTTTTCTCAATTCATGTTAATCACTTCAGACTGTACTGCTAAATTCAACTAATCTCCTGCAACATTCATGACCTGATTGTTGAAATTTAATTGCATTGCATAATTGAGCAAACTGTAGATTTGTGTAGAAAATGTTTGTAACATTTATAAAACATTTTAAAGCTAAAATCAAACTGATATGTGAATGAAGTATAATCTATTCCTACAGACTTTCTACTAGAGTAAAATTTATTCTATTAGGCTTTCCAGCTGACACACATTAATTACTTGATTTTTGAGGTACTTCTGTGCAAACATGGACAACTTCTAGAGTCGGCATACGTACAACTAAATGCAGAAATCTGGGATTCTACAGTTTCCCGTATAGTGCATTGTTGAATTTCCTCAAGCCACAATTGACTAGAAATGACCAAACTGGTAACAAGTTACCTGTTTACTCTATTCATCTTGATGTAAAAACTCTTTTAAAAGTTGCACTTTGAATGAATTCTATGATTGTTTGTAAAAACCAAAAGAACTGCGGATGCTGTAAATCAGGAACAAAAACAGAATTTGCTGGAAACGCTCAGCAGGTCTGGCAGCATCTGTGAAGGAGAAAACAGAGTTAACGTTTCGGGTCCGTGTTCGTTTCTGAGGAAGGGTCACCGGACCCAAAATGTTAACTCTGTTTTCTCCTTCACAGATGCTGCCAGGCCTACGATTGTTTGTGTTGATTACACCAATAATGGGGAAAATTGCATGAAGAAAATCAATGTTATCAAGCAGAAAAACCATGCCCCCACCTGGTCTTTTTCATTAGTATTTATGTGGCTTAACTGTGCACTAATCTGGCTGCTAACTTTCCAACACCACAGCAGAGATTATACTCAAAAACAGCAGAAGGTTTCCATGGATTTTGAGACAGCAGGAGCCCTTCCTTTTCATTTCCAGTATTTATTATGTTCTTCTTTCCTAGAGAACATTCTTACTTTGGGTTATTGGAGAAATATTGGGAGATTCTATCCCTATCAATATTTTCTCTCTCATTCGAGGCTGCCCTCTTCTGTTATCAGAGTAAGGGAAAGGAGAAGTTTTAATTGTCAAGATGACCTAGAGACTGACTTCAGTATCAATGTACATTGAGTGTGATGACATGTACACCCAACATGCAGGTAATTAATTATAGCAATCAGGATTGTTTTGGTTTGTATGCCTGTAGTTCCATTCTGGAAAAGTGCATCTTTGAGTGAAACAACTTTAAGTGAATTTTTTTTGTTATTTTAAAACTTTTATTTTTAAATAAGTTAAATTATTGTTCTGTCTTGACTTATTGTGCCAAGAATCTCTGGCTGAATGCTACTGACGATTATGACAAGTTTCTTGAGTTTGTCTGCGCTAGGTGGCATGGCAAGACAACATTACTGAGAGTCTGGTACCTTAGGTTGAGGGTTGAAATGCAAAAATGCAAGTCAAAACAGGAACATTGTTAGCATCCAGGTAGGTTCAAAGTCAGTGAGCACTAAGGGAGCAAGCAGCGAGGCCAGGGATAAAGCACTGTCTAATCCATGAGCTACGTGCTTGTCCCTGAGAGTATAATGTCCTTACTGAAGCATCACAATGATACTGCCATTGCTCCACACAGGGCAGCATTAAAATGCAGGCAGGCACATTAAATGGATTGGAGATTTGCCATGGAGTCCTGGAGGCTGGCATACGTCAGATGCCAATATCATTGAATATAATCAGCATGTGGTCAGTGCCCAAGGGGGATGCCCTGAAAAGTTTGTGCCTGCTGTCCAATATCAAAGTCCTTTTGGAACAATCACCAATCTGGAATTGGCAGGTATTTGCTCTGAGTTTGATGTTGAAAATACTTGGCACGTTGCCCTCTTGCAGTGGGTGGTAGGATGGGAAGCTGAAAATTAATGAAGGGAAAATTGCAATTATTAAAGTTGTTAAACAATAATCTCCCTTAATAGACAACTTGCAGTTTGCCTCTGGGTCTCAAGAAACACACCCCAACAGCCAGAACTCAGTGAGAAGATGCAGAGAGTTTTTATCCCATCATCAAAATAGGCCTGACTGGAATCCTTGCCTGATTCTGCCATATTCACGATCTCCCCACAGCCCACCTCCCCCCTCCCCAACTCTCCTTGATCATTAGGCCCCTATAACTTTCTGTCTTTATTGGTAATAATTTGTCCAATGAAAGCATTGCTGGATGATAAAAGAAAGTATACGTTTCTCACCTAATATTCAATAAACAAAGATTATGGCTAATCTTTTAGTCAAATAGGATTACTAGAATTAGAATATTTTCTAATATTCTTAAACTTAATGTATTGTGGAATTGTGTAAATTATTTTGAGAAAAATTCAAATGGCTTGAAAGTCTTCTCTGATCTATATTGCAGTACATCTTTACAACATGCATGAAATATCTTCCGCCTCCATCCCTGGTTTTATATCCTGTGATAAAAAGCAATTTATGCTCATGTCTTTAAGCCTGTGACAGAAAATTAATTGACCTCAGTGATTTTGTCTTTATCACATATCATTTTTTAATCTCTTGAGGTCTGTATGATTCTCCATAGTCAATCTCTGGATATATCTGAGGATGGGGAGAATAATTTTTGTTCTCCTTTTGGGCCTAAAGGCAATTATTTATTTCATGATATGCTCAACGTGCCAGTACAAGATGAAACTGGTTAGCGTACTAATGTGCTCATTGTACTAGCAAAGCTTGCAACAGTTTAAAAGTGAAATACCTGGGGTGTTTGAAGTGATTTAGCTAAAGCTAATCATGCATTGTCTGAAAGTCTCAAGTTTGGATTCAGTGTTTTTCTGTTCCTTACTCCAGCTGTTCATCCTAATCTAGCTTTAGCGAAGCAGTTTATCTCAAGTCATCAGAGACAATCTCCATTTAATTCAATGAGCTCTGTAAATGGGGAAAGCTATCTCCTTCCAAAAGATGATCCAGCTCACAGAATTCGCAGCTCTAACCCATCCTTAAATTATGCATTTTATTTATTTCTAGAAGCTGTTTGATGTGTTAGGCCAGAAAACGCACAAAGGCACTGTATGACAGTTAAACCGTGTGAGGAAAGCTTATTTATGACATAATTAAGATATCAGGAGAAAAATGAGGCAATGGCAATTCATTTAGCTGGAACCATTGTCATATTTCTGAGTGCTGAAATGCAATGGCCATCAGAGCTGACAGGGAATCAGAAGCAAATAGATGAACATTGTTTACATTTTGTCATCTCCACTTCTGCCAACCCATCTCTCCCACCTCTCTGATTCCGGCCATTCCCTTGAGGTTGGCTCTGAACTAGCCATGTGTGACTATGTGAAAAGTAAAACTGAAGTTATACTAGACTGGACAAGCGTAGCCATGGCTTAAACTATCTGTACACGCATTGGGTTCAACTGTAAAATAAACTAAATGATCAAACTTTCTAGATGTGCAGTGCTTTTTTGTAATAATGGACCAGCTGTCTGTTTTAATTCGTTTACAGAATTATAGGCCAGCATTTATTGCCTATCCCTAATTGCTCAGAGAGGCAGTTGAGAATTATTTTGGGCCTGGTGTCTCCAGGCTTGACCAGGTAAGGATGATAGTTATTTTCTCTAAAGGGCATTAGTGAATCAGATGGTCTTTGCCCAATAATCATTTCATGATTATCATTAAACATTTGATTCCATATTGTGCTGATATTGAATGCAGGTTGCACCATCTACCATGGTCGGATTCAAGCCCAAGGTCCATAAGACAATACCTGAGCCTTTGGATTCATAGTCTAGTGATAGAACATAGAACATTACAGTGCAGTACAGGCCCTTCGGCCCTCGATGTTGTGCCGACCTGTGAAACCAATCTGAAGCCCATCTAACCTACACTATTCCCTTATCATTCATATGTTTATCCAATGACCATTTAAATGTCCTTAAAGTTGGCGAGTCTACTACTGTTGCAGGCAGGGCATTCCACGCCTTTACTACACTCTGAGTAAAGAACCTACTTCTGACATCTGTCCTATATCTATCACCCCGCAATTTAAAGCTATGTCCCCTCGTGCTAGTCATCACCATCCGAGAAAAAAGGCTCTCACTGTCCACCCTATCTAATCCTCTGATCATCTTGTATGTCTCTATTAAGTCACCTCGTAATGTCCTCAGAATGTTTTGATGAGGAGGTGCCGGTGTTGGACAGGGGTGGACAAGGTCAAAAATCACACAATACCAAGCTATAGTCCAGGTGGTCTACCTGAAAACACTAGTCCTCACAGCTCTGTTCCCTCCCCAGGTGTAGCGTGGAAGAGGAGGTATATCGACACAGAATTTCTCTTCCACATCTCACCTGAGGAAGGAGCAGACCTCCGAAAGCTCATGATTCCAAATAAACCTGTCAGACCACAACCCTGTGTTGTGCGATTTTTTGACCTCAGAAAGTTTGATTAGGTGAATAAAACATAACTCCCCCTTCATAAATCCATGTTGACTCTGCCCAATCAGACAAATGTTTCCTAATTATCCGGTAGTCACATCCTTTATAATAAATGCTAGTATGTTCCCTACAACTGCTTTTAAAATCCATTCTTTCTTGATGCATTTGATTTCTAAATGTTGTTACTGAGACACCTTCAAGTAAGTATGCTGTTTGTTTTGTTCAGCTAATTGACCTCTAATTCCCTGTACTCTTTCCATCTTCCTTTTTCAATATAAGAAACAAATTATCTGTCCAGACGTCTTCCCTTTCCTAATGAACTTTTTGTCAACCCCATCTACTAACTCTCCCCTCATTGACTTAAATACACACAGACCCAATGTTTTTAGACCAGAGTCTCATATTTTCTTAAGCATTATGAACTTATTGGTGTAATTAACCAACAGGGGAATATCACACACAGGCAAACAATCAGACAATTACAAACATGAATATTCATTTACAGAAAGCAAAAGCAAAGCATAAACATGATGAGTAGAGGTGCAGGTTGCCCTCACAGTGCAAACCAAATAGTAACGTCATACCCAATGACTATTTCCCATTCCACAATGGTCTGCTGCTCTGAACTCTCAGCAATAGGAGTCAAGTCTCAGTCAGTCCCTGTTCTGAAGAAGAGTTACTGGACTCGAAACATTAACTCTGTTTTTCTCTTCATCGATGCTGCTAGGCCTCCTGAGTTTTTCCAACACTTTTTATTTTTGTGTGTTCCTCAAGCAGGTCCTGCTGAGTTTAGACTCCTAATTGAGCTGAGGTCTGCCATGCACAGGGAGGGCTGTTCCCATTCTCCCAGTTCCTCAGCATCTCTTAAGCTTGTTGCTTGCTCCAATTGTGCAGAGCACAATGCGCTTGGATATTGTGGCACACTCTACCTGGACTATGCTGAAGGCCCCCACAGAACTATACCTTCAGAAATCTTGTTGTCTATTCCACCATTCTCCCACTAGGCCATCACTTTCCTAGGCTGCAGATTGTAACATGATATTTCAGTATTGATTTGTTAATTGTACCTAATAATCAGACTATTCCAGTCACTGCCCTTTTGATTTAGTGGAAGATGAGCAATTATCAGCAGGGGTTTGAGGCAATTGATGTCACTGTGTGTTGAAATTGCTTGAAACTATTACTAAAGAGGTTATTACAGGGTAATTAACTATATTCAAGGTAATCCAGCAGAGTCAACATGGTGTTGCGAAAGAGAAGTAAAACTGATTTCATCTATTGGAATTCTTTGAGGAGGTAACACAGATTGTGAATAAAGGGAACTGGGTGTATGTTCTGTACTTAGATTTCCAGAAGGCAATTGATAAGGTGCCACATCAAAAGGTTGTTGTGGAACATAAAAGGTGTCAAGGGATAGTATGTTGGTATGGTAAGAAAATTAATTGAGTAACAGGAAGCAGAGATAAGGCATAAATGGGTCAAGATGTAATGAGCGCAGGGGCCTCCAGCTGTTTTTAAGTTACTTTGGGGCTGAAGGTCTGGTTTCCAAAGGTGCTAATTTCACAAAGATAGGTGGATAAGTAAGTTGTGAAGAGAATATAAGGAGGCTACAAAAATATATAGGTTATGTAACTGGGCCAAAATGTGGTCAATAGAATATAATGTGGGCAAATGTGAAATTGTCTATTTTGACAGAATCAGAAAGAAACAAAATCTAAACAAATGGTGAGAGTTGACAGAACTCTGAAACACAAAGGGATCTGGGGGTCTTCATGCATGAATTGCAAGAGGTAAGTATGCAGGTACAGCAAGTAATTGGGTTCACTAGGATGATCCTGTTATGGAGCAAAGGCCAAACAGGTTGGGATCCTATTCATTGAAATTTTAAAGAATGAAAGTGATCTCATTGAAACAGGATTCTTAAAGGGCTTGACAGTAAATGCTGGGATGATGTTTCCACTCATGGGAGTGTCTAGGACAAGAGGGCACAGTCTCGGAATAAAGGGATGCTGATTTATGACTGAAATATAGAATTGCTTCTCCCAGTGGATTGAGAGTCTTTGGAACTCCTTCCCACAGAGAGCTGCGAGGGCAGAATCCTTATGCAAAGTTAAGGTTGAGATAGATAGACAGACTGACTGACCAAGAATCAATCAGTGAATCAAGGATTATAGGGGAAGGGCAGGAAAGTGCACATAAGGAATGTCAAATCAGCCGTGATCCTATTGAATGGCAGAGCAGGCTCAAGCTGCCAAAGAGCCAACCCCTGTTCCTATTGCTTATGGTGTCATGGAAAGCTAATAGAATGTTAACATTTACCACAATTAAAATTAAATTGAAAAGTAGGGAGATGATGCTCCAATTATACAGGTAACGACATCTGGCACATCGTGCACATTGTTGGTCACCATATTTAAGGAAGTATGTACATACGTTGGAGGCATGTTAGAAAAGGTTTGCAGGATTAATATCTAGAATTGGCAGGTTGGTTTATGCGGAAAAGTTTGACAGGTTAGGTTAGTATCCATTGGAGTTAGGAAGTGTAGAAGGCAACTTGAATAAAATCTAAAGGATTTTGATAAAGTAGATGTGCAGACAATGCTTAATCTCATGGGAGAATCTGGAATTTGGGGAGGGTGGCTGTTACCAATCAGGGGTCACACATTTAAAGCAGAGTTTAGACATTTTCTTCTGAGTCTTTGGAAATCATTTCCTGAAAAGGTGGTGGAAGCAGAGGCATTCAATATTTTTAAGGTAGACATGGGAAGATTCTCAATAAGCAAGGGGTTAAAAGGTTATTGGGTAGGTGGGAATGAGGATTTGAGGTTACAAACCATGATCCCTTTGAAAGACATCATGAGCTTGAAGGGCTCAATGGCCTATCTTTCATTCTGGTTCATATGTTAGTATGGCAAAGAATTTTGAAGTTCATGTTGATTTTGTGATTGGTCCAGGTGGAACTTGATGGATGGGTCTTCTTTTAAAAAAACAAAAACAAACAGGAACAGCCCAGTAACTTTCTCTTGGTGGGGAGGGAAAATTGCATTTTCTCTTAAATGGGAGATAGTCACAGAATTTCCAGGATTGTTGGAGAATTTAACAAGGCTGTTTTTATCTTTAAGGGTCAATCAGTGATCTTAGGCCCAGGAGAATATAACTCAAAGTTTTGATGATGTTTTCTGGAAAAGCATCACTTATTTCTTAGATAACAAGGTGTAGAGCTGGATGAACACAGCAGGCCAAGCAGCATCATAGGAGCAGGAAAGCCTGACGTTTCGGGCCCAGATCCTTCATCAGAAATGGGGGAGGGGAAGAGGGTTCTGAAATAAATAGG